>CM046861.1:48881438-48994259 GCA_025617745.1 Heliocidaris erythrogramma
CAACAACACCAAATCCATGCATGAGCAGGAAAACAAAATTGCCTCATCAAAAATGATTGTCTTTCAATTACATGTATTTTTCTTTTGTTGGGGGGGGGGTAAACTATGGTTTCATTACATGTTACAGGTTTTTAATAATTACTGATTTTCTTTTCTGTTTGTATTGCTGAAAGAAGAAAAAAATATCTAGTGTGCTTGCACTTCCTTCATACAATCTTGTATTATATGACTGGAAGGCATTCTATGCAATGCATTTTGTTTAGCCTCTGCTATAAAAAGAAAGTGCGAATTGTAATTCTTTAGTTATCAGACAAGTATAATAATGATTAACAATTATTAACAATCTTGTGAAATGAAATTTAAATTTGGGTTTATTGGAATACAAAATTTGTATTTCATATTTAATAATAGGTTAACTATTATGTATGTATAAACTGTACTTAAAAAAAACATGTTTATAGATTTGATAAATAATTGTCGATTTTTTTCTTCATTCATAACCAGAATATTTATATAAATAAGGATTCACAACTTCAACAAACTGAATATTTGTATACAACTTGTTAAATGGCATCAATTTCCAATTTGGTTTCTAGCAGAAAGAAAAAACACAAAACCCACTCAGTATTATTCACCCGCTTGTACCTTATTTGGGTTATTTAGAGTTTCGCTCTAATAGAAGACCTCAAAAAAGTGCTTTCCAAATGTCAACATAAGATATGATTGCTTATATCATGTTTGTGCAGAAATATAATTTGATATTTTCGAATCATTGATAATGAAAAAGGCGAGAATGAAAAAAGTGAGAGGGGGAAAAGGATACAGAAACATATGAAGGAATTTTATTTAATACTGGATCTACGATTATATAGTGTGTTCTCATGAAAGTGAATATACATGTTATGTAAATTTTGATCAAGAAATGATATTATATTTGTATAGCTAATTTGTGTTAAGATACTATTTAAGATCATGATGTGCATAAAACAAGTAAAAAATGGTTGACAATGACAAATATTGAAATGCTCCCCCAGGCCAGATAGACAATTATGTTACTATACATATAAATGTAATTTGTATACTATATTATTGTATATAATATTTGTTATAATATTGGTATTGTTTTTTGAGGTATTGATTTGCTATTATAGCTAGATATTCCAATAAATGTAATGCACATGGTTTGTTTGTTAAAATGAATACATACACAGAGGTATTTCAGGAAAATGGACCTTGTGTGTTTACTGGAACTATGCTTGACTCACTGTAAGCACATTGTCTCTCTCTCTCTCTCCCTTCCCTCTTTCTTTTTGTCTTTTCTTTTCTTTTATCAAAATCATTTCATTTGTATTTCCCATAAAATAGAGTAACTTTTCTTTAACATGCAGCTTTCATCTTGCTATTGTAAGGGATATTCAGCACGTCTCCAATAAAGATGCATGATACCTATGTCACTAACAGCTCGGTGTTTCACTCAGTCCTATGTGAATATTGTTTACTGAGAGGGGATGTGAGAGAGTTCCAGAGAGAGTGAGAGAGGGGAGGGGTGGAAATAATTATAGTTCTAATAGTCATTGAGAAATATTAAGAGAGCAATAGCGGGGGACAGGAGAGAGAAAGTGATGTGGAGATTCGAGAAAAGATAAGAGAAGCAAAGAAAGAATGATATAGATAGAGAACGGGGGAGGGGCAAAGATCAGGGCACATCCAAACTTTTAAAGGGGCGGGGCACACACAGAAAATACCTGACAATCAAACAGAAGAAAAAATAAAACGATGAATGCTCGGAAACCATTACCCTATTAAACCCATACTAATGATGAAATAACGCCCAGAGCAATTGTCACAGAAGCAAATGCCGGATCACCGCTTAATTAAAACAATGAACCGATTCTATTATAATTCATATCATTGGCGGATCGGGGCGGGGGGCACTTCCTGCCCGTGCCCCCCCCCCCCCTGGAAGCAAAGTATGCATTTTGACCATAGACGATCTGCCATTTTCTTACTGAGCGAATTTTGAAGGTTTGGCGAAAATTTGTCGCCCCCCCCCCCCTTCCACTGAGCAACTTTTCGAGAAGCTGGCGAGAACCAAAAAAATAGGGTCTACTTTTGACAAACTTTCTTTTTACTCAATCCTAGATCCGCCCCTGATTCATATTATCAATATTTCATTCTGCCAATAAAAAACCAACAAATCGGTGAATGCAAAATAAACAGAGTTCAAGAGAAGTCAAATGGATGTCGGGGGAAAAAAACTCGATTAACTAAATATAACCCGAAGTTCATCTTTTCTTTTCCAATCCATCTAACTTTACGTAGAATAAAAATGTATCTCTCCCCTAAATGTTGGTTACCTCATTATAATTTCAATTACTACATAGGCTACACATTCGTTACACATGCGTTTCATGTCATTTTTATTTAAAAAACATAATTACCTTTCAAGTTTTAGGAATTTTGTTTACGTGTGTCAGTTAATACTACTACAAATCGCGTTATCAGTAATAAAGTACGCATGCGCGAAATGCTAAAATCGCACAGTGTGAGACATGCATCGCAGATCCTGTGGTAGCCTGCGATGGCCTGCGATATCGCTTTGCATCGCATCGCATCGCATCGCAAGTGATCGCTTGAAAAATCGCACAGTGTGAGGCGGGCTTAAGGTAACTATGGAATGTTTAACCCACGAGGTGCAGCCGAGTGGGTTTAGAACAGTTTCCATAGTTACCGCATGCACACTATTCCTACCGACTCACGAAAAAACATGTGCATCATCTGTTTTATAGAACGGTAGACAAATTCTTGCCAAAAATTAATTTTTTTTTTCAATCATTACCAGTGCATGGCAAATTTACTGGATGCATGAAAAATTTACCGATGCATGAAAAATTTATCGCATGAAAAATTTACCAGACGCATGAAAAATTTACCGGACGCATGAAAAATTTACCAGATGCATAATAAAGAAAAAACCCTTATACAAGGCCATGCTACAGGCTTGAACTGGTATATCACTTTTATGCATCATAAATAGATTTTATGAATTTAATAAGTTCCATAGAGAACTGAAAATCTGGCTATTTTAGGTTAAATTTCAGAATTTCATTTTTCTACAAGTGTTAAGAGTCTTGACCCGAAGCTAACTAATGTCAATTATTTTTTTAAAATTCAGATCCGAGTAAAATAAGAATCCACGACAGTCAACAACTAGCCTAAGTTAGATCTAATCTAGTATCTAGTCTATTTACATGACATGAATTAATTTTATCAATCAATTTGAAGAATTCATACAAAGCTTCAAGTGAAAGTCTTGCCGTCAAATTCACTTTTCAGTCAGGCCAGTCAGTGTCGCTGCACAGTGAATGTAACCGATGCAAATGGATGCAGCGTACAGCCTGTGACTGTAACGCAGCAGTGGCACTGCACTGCACTACACTGTGTGATGTGACCGAGATGTTTTAACATTGAAGATTTTCATTTTTGATCGGGTATAAATTTAATCGGATCATATTGGGCTTACCATTAAAATCCGAAGTCAACAAAAATTAACATCTAATCTTGTCTCATTTTCTTGCAATTCTCCGTCTGTAAACAGTCAAATATCGTAGCTCTCTCGGTCTCGCACTCGCATTTTAGAACTTCAGGATATCGTTTTGATCTCGATATCGATTAATTCATGCATCCAGTACAAATTGATCAATGCCTCTCAACCAATCAGATTGCAGGGATTTCTCAACCCGTTCTATAAAATTACGTAATACATCTCTGCCAGTGCCCATATGTATGCACATGTCCAGTAAATGGGCATTTCACTTTAAATATAGGTTTTCCCATCTTTCAGTTTTTTCAGTTTCAGTTTTTTCATTCAAAAAGTACACTAGTAACTTGTTATGATCTCTTTCTTTTTGGAGAACCTATAGCAATACACTATAAACAATATATTTTGAGAACTGCCCGAGGGAAAAGATCCTTAGGAGAAAACCGGAAATTAATCACCTTTTAGTGTGTGACAAACTGGAGAGTTGACCGGGAATACGTCATAATCGATTGACCAAACTGCAAATTTAAGATCCACATAGATTTAGTGATCTCTTTTTTCAAATATTCATAACTTTCTTATTATTTGTCTGATTCGTCTCAAAATTTCACCATCCTGTTTTTTTTTTTTTTCGTTTTTCTTCTTTCACACAAAATAGATTATTATAAAGGTAGGATTGCCCTTTAATAAGTTATAAATAGGCCATTTCTGTAATGCATTAAAATTTAATACTTACCTCTTTGTCAAACTCCTAATAACAAACTATTACATTTATTTGTTACAAGTCATTGTATTTCAATAGTCAGAATGCAGGTTGCATACATTAAATGTTGTTAGGCTGGGCAAGACAAAATGTTTGTCCAACCTAACAATGCATAATACACTATGAACACGATGACAAAGAGAGCGGACAAAATATACAGCTCCTCATTGTACCCTCCACAATTGCTCTCGTAGACAAAAGAACATCCCTTCATTGCTATTATGTAAAATAAGTAGAACAGGTGAATATGCATGTGACACCTGTTCCACATGCTTTTACATAATAGCAATCAAGGGATGTTCTTTTGTCTAACAGAGCAATTGTGGGAGGTACAATGAGGAGCTGTATATTTTGTCTGCTTCTTTGTTCGCCATGTTCATAGTGATACATGCAATTCAGATTGTGACTGTTGAAAAAGAATAGGTTTTTACAGGTGAATGTAATAGTTTGTCACTAGGAAAACGTGTATAAATTTGAATACATTACGAAAATGGCCAATTGTAAAAAATGTATTGCTTTCAAAAGTAGCAATAAATATTGTCAGGATTATGTAAACACATCCACTGACCATCTTCACCTGTTTGACAAGGTATAATAGAGGAACTCATTAGGTATCTAGGCTAAATGTTGCCAGCCTGAAATCTACCAATCATATGTTAATAGCACAAATACATACAATACTCCTCTATTTAATAGGCCACTTTCTTAATGTTGCAAATTTATACACATTTGCCTAGTGACAAACTATTACATTCACCTGTAAAAACCTATTCTTTTTCAACAGTCATAATCTGAATTGCATGTATTAGGCATTGTTAGATTAGACAAACATTTTGTCTTGCCCAACCTAGCAACACTTAATGTATGCAATCTGCATTCCGACTATTGAAATACAATGACTTGTAACAGGTGGATGTAATAGTTTGTTACTAGAAGTTTGACAAAGAGATAAGCATTAATTTTGAATGCATTACGAAAATGGCCTAGGGGTTGGCTTTTTTCTCCATGAATGGTCATCCCCACAGTTGAAAAGAAATTCTTGTATATTTATGCCTGTGCTTGTATTATCATACACCTTGAAAACAAGATTTATTCCTTTTTGTAATGTTTTTAGGTATTTGGAATCACCTGCAATGCTTGAGGTCTTCTTTTTCTTTCACAAGTGAAGCAGTTAAATCGTGGTTTGTATATAAAAAGAAATTCAAGTCACCGAAGTCTTCAACAAGTTTTCATAAAGGTGAAATAAGCACAACTGGAGGAGAAGTGAAGCTAAATCTTGGCTAATCATTTTTACTTCAGCCTTAGAACGGTACACACGTACAAAAGCTTTCTAGTCAGATCAGAGCTTGCAACTAAATCCAAAATGAAGCGTCTGTTTGTTGTCTTGCTGATTTCGTTGATTCTGGCAGCTGAATTTCTGGATGAAACGGGTAAGAAACTGTTTAATATTTACAGAAAAGTTCAAACAGAAATTGTTAGTTCTAATAAATATAAAAGTATGGAAGAAATGTCTGTCCGAGAGTGAAAATATCTGATCAGTCTGTATGAGAAAGCTTTGATTTAAAAACGAACATAAAATGGCAACTTTGTGAGGGCAATTCCAAAGTGTTTTCCAATTTAGTGGCACAAAATATTCATGAATTTCCATTTCTCTCCAAATATAATATTGTATCACAACTTTTTAAAAATGTTTCAACATGCCCCCCCCCCCCCCCCTCTTTGAATGAGATAGTTTCCTTCCTCGACAAATGAGAATTGGGATATTGATTATAATTCTGGTTTCTAACATGAATTGGCCACTCTGTGATTCACACTTTAAAAGTTAAAGGGAAGGCAGAGTTTCTGGGAAAGGTGAAAAATAATATGTCGGCTTTAGCATTCGTTTTGTCGATTCCAAAACCTCACAGTATACACCAATTCTTATGTAGACATTATCAACCATTCCCAATTGCTTTGAGACTGTTTCTTTAACAATGTAATCGCAAGACTGGGGCTCAACTTTATCTTTAAAGGTGCATACTATTGTAGCAATATATCAAATATCGGCAATAAAAAATAACATCAGCTGTACATGTAAGGAACTGCAACATGGTAATCTTGAATTACCCTCATATATAGAAGCCTCACACTAATTTTTAATCTTTCTACCAGCATAAAAGTTTCTGAATTTCTATCGTGCTCAAATGCCTTTACAAAAATGGAGACTCCTTTCAATTATTCAGGAAAGATGATCGAGTACAAATTTACATGATGGTGCATTTTTGTTTACTTTGCTAATGCAGAATGAGCGTTTTGAAACGCTCATGTAAAACAATTTCACAGGGTACTGTTAATGCTTGTTTTCTCCAGGCGAATCCGGGCTCTGCAGCTGGATTTGCATACCTATGTTGACCCCGGGAGGGCAGGTCAAGTTGGGTGTGCACTTTTTTGAAAGTTTTAAGTTACTGCACTATACTATTCAAGTCAATGGAAATGGCTTAATCTCACTTCACAACCTTAAAATCATAATTAATCGCTGCATGTGATTAAATTTCAATCTTTTATGCTCTACACCCAATTTCTAGAGGCTATCACTAGTAGTCGTCGTCGTCGTCGTCGTAGTAGATGGTATGCTAAAGCATCAGTTGAGCCATTAGGTAAGTTCATCTCTACATTCTTCATTACGTGTATTTTAATAAGTGGTTCATCTTCAAAAATATATCTACAAATTTCCACCAATGAAATTGTAGCAGTTCTGACAATCCAATAGCTAGGACACAGGCAGGATAGATGGAGCAGCTACAACCCATGAGACTGAAAGGCTATAAGATTGACATTGTCAGTCGCATGGACCATCTGAAAAGCTATCCAAGGGTTCACAAGAACTACAGCTGACAAGACCAACATGGGCCTCGGACAACTTTTCTCAGACTTGGAAGTCGTCATTCTGGTGGGCTGTTGGTCTGGTGGTCTGTCAGATGTAGTTCTATGGGCCTTTTCAGGGAAATGTATCTTAGTTACATTTCCCCGGTCTATTCTTGTATATGACTTAACCTTGTAGAGCTATTCACCTTATTTCTTAATCTAAATAATCCATGATGGCTTTTCAGAAATTGTCTCCTTAGCTATTAAATTAAAATTATTGTACTCCTTTCTTTGTTCAGAAAATGGTGCCTACATGAATTACAAAGCAGTTGGAGAGACAGGAGGAGGAGCGTTGCACAGCAACATTGGAAACATCGAGCTCTAGAAGATGCTAGAAAAGTATTTGGCACTCGGTGGAATCAAAAATCATGTTTCAATTAATTAAAGACTAACTACATGCCCAAGATTACATTGCATGTGCTGTTAAATGTACAAGTATGTTATTAGTTTAAGTTAAATAATGCATTAAAATTTTTGGTTAGTTTAGACAGCTGTTTATATAATATATTTTCTCTTTTTGGGTGAAGAGCTAAAATAGCAACATAATATAACTTGATGTAGAAGGTTCCTACCCCGGGGTACTTTCACCAGCAAGTACTTTAATTCATCTTTTTTGAAGTATAGCAGCTATGAATCCAAATAAATATATGTAGTACTGTAACCTTACATTGTCATGTGGATAGCTTATTAGCTTTTAAAAAGGTGTTACACACCCAGATGACTCAAAATTTACAAATGAGCATTTGACAAAGCCAAACCACCAGTAACGTGGTAATGATAATATGCAACATTTATATAGTGCTCAATACAACGTTTCTAAGCACAGAAAAGAAGAGAGAAAGAAAGAACATGGGAGAACAAATACAAATATAATTGTGTTACTGTGCCGTCGGGTGTATGTTTTGACTTTTCAAAGTTTAGTTTTAAAATACTCATCTTTGTAACTACGTATTGCATAAACTAGATGTCGTATACAAAAGATGAAGTACACCCTTTCCATTACCATTTCATATTTTCTATGAATTAGATTACTTGTAAAACAAAAAGTACTTTAATTTTCATCCTAAATGCATATTTTCTGTTAAATGTGTCTTCTGTCCAAAATAAAAACCCAGAACAGATATGGTAGAAAACAACTTTCTTGCAAATGTGTCTGTCCACATTGTAATGTAAATCAGATATTCATATTCTTCATGCTCAAAATTTGATGTAAATCGATTGCTTGGTGGAGTAAAATGTGTGATTAAGCATAACCTGGGAGGCGTTTCATCAAGCGTTTGGTCAGTGATATTTTTTTTTTTTTACCGACAACTGTTATAAGCTACAGTGAATCCTCGCATCTCATTGGCTGAGAGTAAATTTGTCGGTAAATATCACTGACAACGCTTGATGAAACGCTCCTCTGGTTCATGGATTGTATGACACATGCTATGACAGTTGCTCCACGTCAATTTCTTACACTAACCAAATGTTCAACTTTAATCCTGGACCAAACCCTAAACTTAATCTAAA
Organism: Heliocidaris erythrogramma; assembly: GCA_025617745.1. Classification (NCBI taxonomy): domain Eukaryota; kingdom Metazoa; phylum Echinodermata; class Echinoidea; order Camarodonta; family Echinometridae; genus Heliocidaris; species Heliocidaris erythrogramma. The sequence goes on from CM046861.1 coordinate 48,890,159, forward strand.
AACCCTATTGCCACCCTAATCTAACCCTACATGTTTATCTTTGAAGAAATAAAGTCCAGACAATTGTCACTGGAGTATATGACGGAGCACCCTCCTTACATGTATGTGATGCCAGGTTAAGTTGTTTGTCAGGCTTCACGACTTCTCCGTAGATTGCGGACAAGAGTTATGACTGAAGTTATTTAGAGGAACAACCCCTAGACTAAATGGTTTATATACTATCCTCATCATACCTCTTTTCTGGTTTATTGGGTTTGTAGGATCCTATTCACACGCACATCGTTAGAGCAGTCTTACACTTACATTTATACTGCAACCTATTTATGGCGCTCCTGGACCCCGGTCATTGGATTCAATTGCGATTCTGCACTCCAAAGGGCACATTCCCCACTCGATTTAAGCATTTTACAGGTGCACAAGTGCTATTCTAGCCACAATAACGTTCGCTTCCTATCGGGTACCCATTTAACACCTGGGTGGAGAGGAGCAATGTAGATAAAATGTCTTGCTCAAGGACTTAAGGGGTACATATGGGTGTTTGGAAAACGAAGACTGAAAACTGAAAACCCAATGTTGAATGTACAAAACAAGTGCGCTAGCTAGGGATCCAGGGAGCCCCGACTTTGGACTTTGCCTCCTACACGTGTTCTCGCCCCAACCAATCCTGCGCGTGCGGGAACTTCCGGGTCTTCAGTCTTCGTTTTCCAAACCCGTTGTTGGGTGTCTGGAAAACGAAGACCGGGGATCTGTGATATAGCCTACCACTTATTTCATTATTATACTCGGCTCAAATCCACCAATATTCTGTTGCATTGCCAACTACATTCAAACTGCTTTCATTATTACACTCGGCTCAAATCCATGAACAATATTCTGTTGCATAGTTGCCAATTACACTACAAAACTTAATTTAAAAACGCAACATCATATTGCATTGAAAATAGACTCAAATTTTTCAGTGCATTTTTCTCTTTCTATACTCATGTACATTGTGTTATGCTCAGCTTTCTCGATCTTCAGATAGGCCATGCTGATGGCAAAACGTCTATTTGAAGGTGACGCTGTACGTAAGCTCGTGAAGCTTGCATGAATTATTTTGCACTTTTACTCCCATTGACAATACGCAGCCATGATCCCCGGTCTTCGTTTTCCAAACCCGTTGTTGGGTGTCTCGAAGACCGGGATCTTTAATTTTGGACTTTGGACTTTGCCTCCTACACGTGTTCTCGCCCCAACCAAACGTGTGCGCGCAGGGACTTCCGGGTCTTCAGTTGGGTGTCTGGAAAACGAAGACCGGGATCTGTGATATAGCCTACCACTTATTTCATTATTATACTCGGCTCAAATCCACTTTTTCTTACACTACAAAACTGCTTTAATTTAAAAACGCAACATCATATTGCATTGAAAATAGACTCAAATTTTTCAGTGCATTTTTCTCTTTCAATACTCATGTACATGTACAATGTGTAATGCTCAGCTTTCTCGATCTTCAGATAGGCCATGCTGATGGCAAAACGTCTCCTATTTGAAGGTGACGCTGTACGTAAGCTCGTGAAGCTTGCATGAATTATTTTGCACTTTTATTCCCATTGACAATACGCAGATCCCCGGTCTTCGGTCTTCGTTTTCCAGACACCCAACAGGTTTGGAAAACGAAGACCGAAGACTGGGGATCTGCGTGTTGTCAATGGGAGTAAAAGTGCAAAATAATTCATGCAAGCTTCACGAGCTTAACTCATCTACGTACAGCGTCACCTTCAAATAGACGTTTTGCCATCAGTAGGCCTATATCTGAAGATCCAAAAAGCTGAGCATTACATTGTTTTCTACATGAGTAGAAAGAGAAATGCACTGAAAATCGATTTTATTTTCAATGCAATATGAGATTGCATTTTTAAATTAAAGCAGTTTTGTAGTGTAAGCCTAATTGGCAATGCAACAGAATATTGTTCATGGATTTGAGCTGAGTAGAATAAAGCAGTTTGAATGTAGCTAATCATTATGTAGTTGGCAATGCAACAGAATATTCGTGGATTTGAGCCGAGTATAATAATGAAATAAGTGGTAGGCTATATCACAGATCTTCGTTTTCCAGACACCCAACAACAGGTATGGAAAACGAAGACCGAAGACCCGGAAGTCCCTGCGCGCACACGTTTGGTTGGGGCGAGAACACGTGTAGGAGGCAAAGTCCAAAGTCCAAAATTAAAGATCCCCGGTCTTCGTTTTCCAGACACCCAACAACGGGTTTGGAAAACGAAGACCGAAGACCAGGGATCATGGCTGCGTATTGTCAATGGGAGTAAAAGTGCAAAAAATTCATGCAAGCTTCACGAGCTTACGTCACCTTCAAATAGACGTTTTGCCATCAGCAGGGCCTATCTGAAGATCAAGAAAGCTGAGCATTACACATTGTACATGAGTATAGAAAGAGAAATGCACTGAAAAATTTGAGTCTATTTTCAATGCAATATGACGTTGCGTTTTTAAATTAAAGCAGTTTTGTAGTGTAATTGGCAACTATGCAACAGAATATTGTTTGTGGATTTGAGCCGAGTGTAATAATGAAAGCAGTTTCAATGTAGCCAATCATTATGTAGTTGGCAATGCAACAGAATATTGGTGGATTTGAGCCGAGTATAATAATGAAATAAGTGGTAGGCTATATCACAGATCCCCGGTCTTCGTTTTCCAGAACCCAACAACGGGCTTGGAAAACGAAGACTGAAGACCGAAGACCCGGAAGTTCCCGCACGCGCATGTTTGGTTGGGGCGAGAACACGTGTAGGAGGCAAAGTCCAAAGTCGGGCTCCCTGGATCCCTAGCTAGCGCACGTGTTTTGTACATTCAACATTGGGTCTTGGGTCTTGGGTCTTCAGTCATCAAATAATTTTTTGCTTTCAAGTTCACTTAAGGGATGTGTGAAATACTATAATAATGTTCATGTTGAATGAAGCCCAACAAGTATGTTAATTATGGTTGGAAATGCAAGTATATCATGGCATTCAATGACATGAAGTGTTTTCTTCACAAAAAATCATAACCGTATACTACGAATATATCAACACTAAAAAAATACACTTGATAAAAAAATAAAAACTATAATGTATATATCCCCTTAAGTGCCATGGTTCGAACCATGACCTTTGCATCCAGTCGAGTGATTAAACCACCTGACTACGAAACCTCTCCATGAAAAGATGTTTCATTTTGCAGTGGCATTAGTTGCAAGCTCTGACTATAGAAAGCATGAATATGTGTTTACTGTTCTAAGGCTGGAGTATATAAGTGATAAAGTTTTAGCATAATTTCTACTGTCGTTGTGCTGATTTCACCTTTTCTATAAACATTTTGATTCTATCCTTTAAAAATGACCTTGCTGACAATTTTTTTCCCCCAAACCACTTAATTAATATTAAAGAAAATTCTGACAAAATTAAGAGGTGATCAGTCCATGACAGACCACCAAATTACTTTCATCTGTATTGATATCTATGAGTGACTTTTGTTTCACTTCATCTCACTATTGTGATGCATACTAATATCAAGTTTTAAAGGGTAATCCGGCCTTTGTAATGATTTGATTTGTAAGAAAGCAGAAAAATCAGATTGGTGAAAGTTTGAACGAAATTGGATAAGCAATACGAAAGTTTTTAAAAGTTGTAATCACTATACATATGGGAATTTTCAAATTGGCCATATCGGTAATGTCAATGTGATGTAGCGGTCGCATTACACAAAAATCTAAAATGTCAATTTTTCAAAATGTATAGGATTTTTTTTTCTTTTGAGGACCTGTAACAATAGGCTACCTGCAATATACTTCTGAGTACTGCCCTGAGGAAAAGGCATCTCGAGAACGAGGCTAAGCCCTGAAATTCGGAAATACAAGATCACTCGGAAGAACTACTCCCTATGCTCAGACCAGATGTAGAACCGAACAATATAGACTAAGCCCAATCCCATACCTTGTAAGGTTGTTAAATGAATCTTAACTTTCAGGATCCATTGTTAGACTTTGAAGACTATGTAGTGTTTTTATAGATATATTCAAGCTTGCTTTCTCTCTATCTCCTTCATCTCTACTGCTTTATATTTGTCCCTTTCTCATCTTTCTATCTCTCTCCTCATCCTCCCTTTAATACTCGTTACATTTCCCTGCCCAGACCATGAGATTTTTTCAGATAAATATGATGCTAAGGTTCTTGAGTCTCTGTAAATTGTATTAAAATAATTTATGTTCACTAACTCTGTTCCATTAAAGGGAAAGTAAATCCTGGCAATTTAGTTAGCTGTTTAGTTGAAGGGCACATTGTCGATTATATATGTCGAATTTCAACACATTTGGGCCCCCCTAACGCCGTCAACAAGTAGTTAGAAATATCATTTTGTCGTCTGCTAGAAGGTCCTATGTCGATCGTGTGCGTCGTCATTTTGAACAGATAAGCCCTGCCCTGTGACGTTTTGTCGGACCTCTCAGACCAGAAGTACCCGGATGCCGCCATTATTACGCGTTTCAAAATGGTGTACTGCCAGGCGTTCGGAAGCTCAAATATAATAAAAATGAATAAGACGTTCCGAATTTCAGCCAATCAGTTCCCCCTTGGCATGTCCGACAAAACGTCATAGCGCGGGTGAATCAAAAATATTAAGCTTCCCCAGAGAAAATTCTGATTAAAGCCCCTAGGGTAACCTTGCCAATTCTTTTTTCCAACAATGGTCATTTTCCCCATTTTTCCCCATTTCATGCATCAAGAGCTTTTTTGTAAAGAACGGTCAATTTGATTTACTAAAGCTTACTTCAAAACACTTTGATCAAACTACCAAAGCTTGCAAAACACCGAGAGCAAGACCTACAGTACACCCCATTCACATTCCCAGTAAGACCGGTCTTATAATAGGTCTAGAGGAAAGGGTCTTGAAGAATGGTTTGATTGTGTTCACACTCTGTGCATTTTTATATCTCAATGATTCAAAGCGCTCCTGTTGCTCTGGCAGCACAGGTCAACTTTATATCTGCCCGTCAGATTGTCAACTCATGCTTTTGTTTGATCCTTCACAAAATTCTAGTTTAGGTATTCCTTTATTCTTCCTATTTTTGCTTGTGCTATTTGTTGGGTTTTTTTTTCTCATTCATCTTGTATTTCTGTCTTTCTGTTATTTTTTGTTTATAAATAATGCATACTTCTATCTTCCCGTATGATATATTTTTGTGGGGGGTGCTTTCACTTTTTCTTTCACCCTTATGTTTTTCTGTGTCTTCATCATTCTATCATCTTCTCTTGTGTTATTTATTTTTATCATTCTTTAATTTTCTGTTTCTTTTTTTTCCTGACGTGTATGTTAAAGTCTTTATTAATCTAGAACCGTTATCAGGAACCGTTCCTCAAGACTTCATCCCGATGTGGTCTTCTGGACCGGTCCAGAGGACGAATTCCTGGACCAGTTGTGCATTCACTCACATTAGACCAGACCGCTCTGTGTTAGATCGCTCTAACGATGTGAGTGTGAATGGGGTCTTAGACACTTTGCGCTGACTGGAGTATTCCACCCCATATGAATGCACACTAACTGGGCACTTCACTTTTAAATTCTTCATCAGTGTTACAGCACGCATATTACCACAGCTCAAATCAATTCAAGCAATATGCAACGTCTTTGTGTACTCGTGCTGATTTCAGTTCTTCTAGTGGCTGAATTCCTGGATAAGTGGTAAGCATCATTTATATAATTATTCTTTATATGTCATCTGTTTGAAAATTTTCCTTTAGCCTCTATATTGCCCCACCCTCTCTTTTTCATTATCTTATATTATAGCTATTTCATTTGTCTGTTTTTCTTAGTGTGTTGTGAAAATTTTTTGAAGCATACATTTTTATAAAGATAAAATCATGACTAAAATAAGTGTTTCCAAATTTTAATGGGTCTGGCGTTATTTTTCAGGTATTTTTTAGAATGCCAATTTCATGATTATTTCTTAAATACTCAACCACTCCAGGGATATGAATTCCATTTCCGGCTCTTTGAATAGAAATGATATTGGAGATGACTTTCATGAGGAAATAATGCAGAAAAATAAATGATTGTAGCAAAACTAAGCTTTTGAAAAAAAAGGGAGAAAATACTAGAAGAGAGGCAGCGGTCAAGAAAAGAATTGTTTGTTGTACAATCTGTGTTTATCGTGCTGCATACATGGTTGCATATCACTTAACTGCCACTCCATTGGCAAACACCTTTTCAAAGTAAAATACTCATTGTAGAAGGTGTATTTTATAATCGTATTAAAAGCCTATCTTTGCTATAAATTATTTTTCAGCATTTTTTTCAAAAGAGTCATCTTCACTATCATTTCTATACAAAGAATGGGAATTCATATCCCTATTGCAGTTAAGAGTATTTTGCAAAGAAATTTCTTCAAACATCTTGAAATTTACCAAAATCAGCATTCTAAAAATACCTAAAAATAACTTTAGTCACATTTCAAATTTTGAAAAAACATTTACATTGTTAATCATGACGAACTTTCTAAAAATGTATTTTTCCCCCAAACCCTCAGAAAATTTCAAAAGAAGGCAGTTTTTGACTGCTTGACTTGATTATATGCCTTTTGTCATTGTTTTTATGCATTTGACACCATTTCTACACCTAAACATGTCCCTGAGTTACAGTACATGTAGAAGTAAAATAAATTGAATTTGTATGTGGAATAAATTAACGTGCGAGGCAGCCCAAGAACATATTCTAAATTAGATTTTTAAGATTTGTAACAGGCAAATCACAGCATGGTGATCTAAGTCAAAATATAGGGAGATGAGTATGAAGAGTACATGATATTTTAAAAGGTTTCAACTTTTGTTTAATTTTGCATTCCATATCTTTGAGGTACAATAGTCAGCAATAGTTCTTGAGTCAACTTTTGAGGCTGACTCAACTCAATAAGCCAGTTCGTAATTACAATTTGTGCATGTGTAGATAAGGTCATTTGTACCGAGTACAATTGACCTTTATATGCTGTCATTTTGTACGCACCATGTACCACAATGCACGCACGATTATGATTTTATGTTAAACAAACATTTTCTAGGGAATACCACGAACATGACTAAATTTCTCAATCATTAACTCTTTCCAGAGGGCTTGGCTCCATCTAATCATCATCATAGCAACCCCTCTGCAAATCGTCGCCGTGGCTTGTCTTCAAATCGCCGCCGTGAAGTGTCTTCAAATCGTCGCCGTGCACATAAAATTACAACAGGCAAGAAACTGGGTAAGTTGCTTTCTCTGGATAGTCATAATGCATTCTTTGATATGTTTAGGAAGGGTCCGCTCGCTATTCATAAGGACCGCTATTGATAGAAAACCGCTATTCATTGAACACCAGTTATGAATAGCGGTCCTTATGAATAGTTATGAATTGTGGTCCTTATGAATGGAGGTCCTTATGAATAGCGAGGTAATTTGTCTATGGTTTGCTCGCTATTTACATTAGAAGGACTGCTATTCATACAAAACCACTATTCATTTAGTCACGCGTTATGATAGCGGTCCTTATGAATAAGTGGTCCTGAATAGCGAGGTTACCCCATTTAGGAATCCTATGTATAACTATAACCACTTTGTCACAATAGCAGAGTTTTAAAAGTATATCGGCTACATAAATGAAGTAGGAGCATAATTAGCTTTGCAATTAGTGTTTTTAAAGTCATCTGATTCAGCGTTTTGGGCAAATTTTCATTTTAACTTGGTTCGACATATTCTGAAGTTGGTTGTCGGGTAAACTATGATAGATAAATGTCAATAATATGTTTCAAGTATGAATATAAGCTTTTGTTAATGCTGTTAACTCCTTAATTAGATACACTGAACCCCTGAACTCACAGGTTTTTCAAACAAATCACAGGACTGAAAAATATTTGTCCACTTTGACTTTGTGTCATGTCCTTTACAGTTTAATACAAAGAGTCCATTTTCTCTTCAACTCTTCAACTATTCGAAGAAATACTGTGAAATTTGCTGTGTATGTCCCTGATAGTGAAATGTGTCTGATTCAATTATTAAAATATGTTTTATGACTCCTAATTTTATTCAATAACCAAAAAATAGTCTGAATGTCAAGTCTGTCATGCTGGAATTGACCATTTGGTGTCTGAAGTGATTCTCAGTCTGATTTTTAATGATTATATGACCAGATAAAAAAAAAGAAATTAATGATTTTTCTTTTTGGCAAACCTCAATATTTTTGTTGCTTTTTAATTAATGTACTTCTCAAGTTTGGTGCACTGTACATATTGCGTGTATTTGCAGGTACGTAATGGACCACATGCTATAAAACCAGAAACATTCGCAACATGAAATTTTCAGAAATTGTCAATGACAGCCACATTCAAAGCAATAAACTTCCACAAACTGCAAATATTCTGTGACGTACGTGTCGGTTGTAATTCAATAACTTTGCAACATATTTCAGAAGTCTGAACCACTTTAAAAGTTTATGAACATTAAAAGCACGCAAAAGTATATAATCCATTGTCACACACCCCTCTATTTTGTTTCATGCAGGGGATGAGGTTCCAGTTGCTACCTATAACCAGATAAATAAAGATAAAGGAAAACTGCACTTCAACGGTGGAAGCACTGAGCACAAGGACAAAGAATAGCACACTCTCTGTACTGTAATCCCAAGGAAGATTAATTCAAGGTAGTACTTCCTAGGTGATTAGGTAACATTCATGTACCGTAGGTGTCTGCTAATGATGTAATTTACCTCCATTTAGGAGTTTTGCAGGGGCATCCAATACATTTTTAATGATTTTTTTTTGTTGCATTTTGAGGTTATGTTGTGGTACTTAAAAGTTAATTTTAATAGTTATCCTTGAACAATGTGTACAACTTACATTTAGATTGAAAGTACTCCTAATCAACAGATATAAAATCAACAGATTTTTGGATTGACTAATCTATAACATTTTGCTGTCAATATGGCCCGTATTCTCGAAAGGTGCCTAACTTAAGCGTCCGAATTATGGAGAGCCAAATGTCACCCTCTTTTAATCCTACAAAATCACCATAGTTCTGGGACTCAATGCAAATACAAACACCGACATGATAGAATTTATTTCTGATGCTCATTTCATTCCAGAAAATAATTTTGTTTCTTTATTTTGTTACATAAATACAGTAATTTATACGGGACTTAGGGGTTGACGAATGGCCTTCCATAAATCAGTGGCCTAAGTTAAGCCAGGCTTAATTCAATAGGCCTAAGGGTTTGGGGTGCCGATCCCCTAAATGATATTTTGCTTGTTAATTCAAAGTCAAGTTCAGGAAGCAAGAGTCAGATGGGTCATAGTCAGAGGTGAAAGATACTGACTTGATATTGTTCAGATAATGGTGGCCATTTCAAGCACTCAAAATGAAATCGAAAGTCAGAATGTTTCAAGTAATTATTGTCTAGCAGTACAAGACTATATGATATCATGCTTAAGTGTTATGTTTGAACAAATCACACTATATGTAATGTTAAATGTGCAAGTATATGTTACCGGTAGTTTAAATAGGTTTTAATTTGAAATAATTGATCTGTCTGATTATTGTTTGCTTGTGTGTTTTAGTTGTTTTGTTTTGTTGTTTTTTTTTGGGGGGGGGGGGGGGTGGGGGTTTACGAGGAGAGCTTAAAGAGCATTGTAATCTAACTTGATGCAGAAGGTTGTAAAAATATTAAATTTATATGGTAAAAGAAGCTAAGGGCACACCCGGCCCATGCCACCCCCCTGCATTGTGCCCCCCCCTTTTAGATTTTTTTTTTTTTTTTTTTTGGGGGGGGGGGCGGTTGGGGGAAAAAAATTGTGCCCCCCCACCATGAGTCAATTCTTGAGAGCTGGCGAGACCAAAAAAATATGGATCTCCCCCTTTTTTTTTGCTTGTCAGAGATTTATGGATGAAAAGTAGACCCTCATACCCCCCTCTGTGCACATTTTGGAGTGCTGGGGGAAAAAAAATTGTCGCCACCCCCCACTTAGCGACTTTTTGAGAGCTGGCGAGACCAAAACGATACAGATCTCCCTCCAAGCAATATTGACAAACCTGCATTTGTGTCCTCCTCCCCCCCCCCCCCCCAACCTTACACAAAATCCTGGATCCGCCCCTGTACACACCTACATGTATTTTTTATCCCAAATGGAACTTTGGCTGTGCTGTGTGTCAAGCTTATGAACAAAGGACTTGTGCTCCCTCACAGTGCGCATGGTCTGGAAGGATAACCCAGGCTGAAGTATGTGGAAAACGATGTTACGTCAAAATCAAATCGTATCCAACAGGGTAATTAGTTTTAACACTCTATATATTCCTATCTTTTCTCCCATGACCAAGGGAAACAGTCTGGAAAGGCTTTACCACAGTTTTTGTTTGTTTTTTCCCAGATCTGGGCCCTGTTTCATAAAACGATAACAACTGCCTAAGTTCTGTATTAAACAAATTTGTCCTTAGCCAACCAGATGTAAGGATTTCAGTTGCTTATATCGGTTTAATTGCAACTTGTTATTGATAAAAAGTTTTATGAAACAATTTGATGTATTGCTTGACAATATTTATCAAATTCAGTAGTCACAAATATAATTATTGCGTTTCCTCAAGGTACTTGAAAAGCTGGAGTGTAATAAGGAATTACTTATCATATAATATTCAGAAAATTTGAACAAAGCTTTAATATAAATATACAATAAATCTTTGTTCTTAAGAGGAAATGAATACTTGTTCAAAGTGGGAATATAAAACTTTGTCGCTTTTTGCAATCCTAAATATGCAAGCAGCAAACATGCCTTTTAAAAAATAAATATGTATTACTTTCAAGTACTTTCAGCATTTTGTAAAGATTATCAGAGGGTTCCATGTAACGTCATCAACTATCCAGCAGCCATGTTGGTGGGCAGGCAAAGCGTTGTGCAAGTGAAAAAAGTAGCTGCACGCACACCATAACAAAGACCTACACATAATGAATTATCAGTGTTACAGAAATGTGAAGCAGACATTTCTGTAATATCTTAAAAAGGAAGGTTGAGTTCTGGGAAAGGCAAAAGATAATTTGTGAGTTTTCTCATTCTTTTTATGTTAGTTTGGAAGATTATCATAGTAGAAATGTCCTGTGAAAAGGATTGCTCTTCAAATGCCCTCACATTCGAAATCTGAAAAACAGCTGAAATGTTCGGGCCGAACATTTGTGTGTAGTCCCAAATACACATTTCTGTGTGCAGTGCATGTGACTCTCGGCAGGATTGAGTCAGTTTCTTATCAATTTGGTGATTCCAAGATCTTACAGCATACACCAATTCTTATTGGCTATATAATCAGACAATAAACTTCTTGGATCTTTAATCAACCTTTCACAATTCAATCATGACCAGGGGAGCGTTTCATCAAGTATTTTGTCAGTGATTTGTACTGACAAATTTGCTGTCAGCCAATCAGATGCAAGGATTTCAGTAGCTTATAACAGTTGTCGGTAAAAATCACTGACAAAACGCTTGATGAAACGCTCTCCTGAACTCAACTTTATCTTTAAAGTAGAACACTAATGATTTTAAATATTGGCTTAATACTTATTATTGCATAGATGGCATAAATTAAACAAGGTTATCCAAATTTAAAGCTTGGAAACATTTGAATTAATGATTATTATCAATTATAAAACGGTAAAATACAGCCCCCGATATAGCAGCTGAAAAGCTCCTTGAACGCTGCTGAGATGTGTGACGACACAAGAGGGGCGAGTCCTGTCTAAGCAGACGATGTCCCATAACATTATACACATTTTTCAGTGCCTGTTTTGTCATCTCCTCTTCACTTATTTCTCTTACTTGACTAGCGTCAGTCTTAATGTTAGTCTGTTGCCTCACTCTTAACTTCGTGTATGGTATTATTTTGATGAAAAATGCAGCGTTAAAAAAATAAAGGAATCAGTCACTTGTAAACAAAATAAGACGCCATTGTATTTTCAGCTGCTTGCACCGCGGCATGTTCGGCGTTTCAAGAGGGAACGAATACCATCCAGCTATTATTCGCAGGGCTTTTCAATTTGAAAATGGGGTTTATTTCATTGATCATTGACCCTTCTCCTGTGTATTTACAATCAAACGGTTTTAGTTATCAGAATCAGTTCACTTTCCCTTTTAGAATGGCGTGAAATAAGGTCATGTTTAAATGTACCAAACTCTTTATAATTTGATAAATAATTGCATTGCAATTACGTTCATTCATTATAGGACGTCGTCTGCTTAAGCAGGATCGATCCCTCGTATGGCGACATCAAAACATCGCTATATTTCTGGCGAATCCTCGAATATTCCACATGCTGAGAAGAGCTTTTATTTATGTTGTTTTTATAATCATCATATACGCAGTTGACATAAAACTTATACGATTGCCATCTGTAAGCTTCCCAATTTCTAGTGATACATTAATTGCCATATTTGTGATTTTCTTGAGTGTTCTACTTTAAAGGGCAAGTCCACCCTGATATCAAGCTGGTTTTAACAGAAGCAGAATAAATAAACGGATCAATGAAATTTGAGCCAAATCTGTAAGAAATAGGAAAGTTATGAATTTATGAAACTGTTATCAACCACATATAAGCCAGCTTGTAATTAAAATTTGCGCATGTCAAGATAAAGGTCAATAGACTGCTTCGGTAATGTATGCAAATTTTATACATACCTTTCAAACAAAGGTTGTCCTTGACAACCTGAAAGCTTGCCAGGCATAGCAACATATATGCAAACTGGATTCCAAGCATTGAGGCTTATTTATAAAAAGCATGTTCATAGAATAGCTCGTCACTAGGTCCTCAGAATATATGTGCATAAATTTGTATACATTACAGAAGCGGTCTATTGTAGAGGGGACAATTGACCCTTATATGCTGTAATAGAGTACGCCTCACGATGTGAGCACCGGTATGATTTTACAAGTCAAATAAGTAGCGCGTCCACCAAAACAATGCACCTGCGTGTACCAGTTGGGGTCATTTCAGGGTCATTTGTACCATGAACTAATTACGAACTGGCTTACTGGCAACTAAGTGACTTATCTTGCAAGGTCCTCTCCCATTTGCCTTATACTAAAAATATAAATTTACAATTTCTATGTAGAAAATATTTAAGTCATCCATGCAACCTAGAGAATCAATGCACATAAGTTTTTACACAAAACCTATATGAAACAAATATATATTCCTTCATCAACAAAGTAACAAATTTATGCTTTTATTCAAATCAACTAAATACCAGGTTAGGTGGACTTCCCCTTTAATTTGTTATTTTGCTGATTGCTAGGAGTTTGAATTGTAGCCACAGCAGACCATATCTTAGATTACCTTATTCCTGGTATCCAATCGGACAGCCTCGGCAAGATGAAAATGGTCACTCTGCCGAAACCCTGTGTTCCTAACTGGTTCAATGATACTCCTAAAGAAAGGAGAGACAAAAATAAGTACCGCAAATCATGTTTACAAGAAAGTATGAATATAACAATAATAGATTGACGAATTCCTTGATATAATGAAAAAAAAAAATTCACAACTAGGAGACAATTATTGTTAAAGGAGAATTACGCTCAAAAATAAAGACGATAGTGTTCAAAGGTGTTATTTATTCCTACTTGTTAGACTATATGGCTTCGCGTCAAAATATACGAGATCGATACGAATCAAATTTTTCTGAGCAAAATTTACCATCTGCTAGCAATATGTATCGTCTGCTAGCAGCACATGGGGGCTGCCATTTTGTTTATGTGTACAAGAAGATTTTCTTAATCCAAATGCTCAATTGCCTTTTTCAAAATTAAAAACCCATTTGAGATTAAAAATATAGAATAGATATGTCAATTTATTTTTAAACTGAAGATTTCCTTATATATTTCTGTTGAAAATCGATATTCGCTTAATAGAAATCTATTTTCTCGATACTGTGACGTATGGGACGGAGCAAATTAATTCAAATTTTATGGATGCTTCTTCCCTGAGCATCTATAGCGGCAAACTATGCATTCACCTGCTTTCGGATAATGGACTTGAAAAGTCAGAATGCATGCTGCATATATTATGTTCTGCTCTGTTTGGCAAACCCAAGAAAATAGATTTTTGTTAAGCAAAACCAGACAATTTAAAAGTATCATTATAAAGATTTAATTTTTATAATACATGTAAACACCCACTTTATATTTTCCGTCACATATGGGATTTTAGGTAATGAAGAAAATCAATTTAGGATTTGGATTCAAAATATCTTCCTGACTGGAACATTTCTCAATGGTTCATGTACAACTCCAAATCAGCAAGAAAATGGCAGCCCCCATGTAAATGAGTAGGAGACGATACCGGGTGTTGGAATATCTTTATTTATACCCTTTTCTGATATCTTATTAGAAAATGATTTAGGCCAATAAGTAGGAATATATTACACCTTCCAATATAAGTAAATTTGTAATCAGGGCTTAATTCTCCTTTAAAGATAAGTTTCAATATTCAGGCAACAAGACTTAAAGTTGTACAAAAGGAAATTTAAGAAAAACATATTTGTCTATACGGTGTCATGAACACCAACTTTCATTTTCCTGATATTAAATTATAATTGTAGAGTTACCTATTCTTTAATGCTTCAGGCAAATATTGGCAGGAAGAGCCTAGTGATATAGCAGGTACACTGCTGACATTCTGTAATGCAGTTATGCGGCACAAACTGGACAACAGGACTTTCAAGCTGTACACATGTCAGTCTTGATTTGTATTTTTATACCCCCCCCCCCTCAACAGGGATTTTATTGATTCTCAAATTAGCATGAAATATGGAATTGAACAATAATTCTGGTATTGATTTACAAACTACAATCAAATATCCATTGAAATCAATTTGTAATTGTTGCTTTCACATAAAAACCTGCACACATCAAGGGGTACAAGCTATGTCAAGCAGGCTCTTTCTGTAAATATTTTCCTGAATGTAGATAGCCAAACAGCTATAAAATTTCAAAATCAGGAAAGTGAAAGTTAATACCGGTACCGGTAAGTTACAAATTCAGATGAGAAGTATACTTAACAAGGATTGAAAAATAAGTTGGCAGATCAAAAAAAAAAAAAGAAAAAAAAAGAATAGTGACAGGACAGGGGAACAAAGCAAAACCAACCTAAATTCCAAGGTTCCCACTGTTGTGCTTGCTAAAAGAGGGGTAAAGAGGAAGTGGTTCCTTGGACTAACCACCACCACATCGTAGAGTGACTTATCAATATTCTTCAGGACGCTGTAGCTGCCCCATCCTGTTCCTAGGATGATAAGCTTCTGACGATCTCCAGATCGAGTGGCCTTTAAAGATGGGGATAACACGGACGATACTGGACGAGGGGGTGTGGAATTTGTGGACAGGTGTGGTTGTGACCCTGATGATGATGCCGACGACAGTTTCCCGAGGGTGTGAAACTTCTTGCCCCTTCCTCCTGGTTGAATTTGAGTTAGTGTGGCACATGACCTACAGTGCATTGACATTTGAGATGGTTTTCTCAATGAATGCAGATAACTTCTAGGAAGGAAAGTTCTTGATCCAATACTGGTAAAACTGCTATCATGACCTATGATGCATGATTTAGTCTGTAAAAACTTCTGGACGCTTCTAGCATATTTTTCCATGTTTAGATGTTTTGCATTCATTCAACCTTGAGATAGGAAAAGACAAAAGATAACATTTTAATAGGAAAAGAATTTGGAAACTCATAATTTAATTAAGATCTTATACCATTTAAGAACATTTTCAAATGGCTTCTGGAGTTTTATTTGGGCATAAAGTTTCAAGAGAAATGAAAACAATCGACAATAGATCATAGAAAATCTTTTAGTATGTTAAAAGATTTTTTTTTTGTAATACCTTGTCTTCAAGTTTACACACTGAAAACTCAACATGAAACCTCCACTGATCTCTACACATTTCAATCTTTTTGGGAGAAATTAATACATCAACTATTTATTTTCCTTTACCATGATACTGTCCAGTGTTATAGATTTTCACAATCTTTCACGCTATACAGCGAGTCAATAAATAGGAAACCCATATTCAAGCCCCACTATCTTAAAGCAAAATCGCTGAAATATATTATAATGTTAGTAGTTATATAATGTCTTTCATTATCTGTGAGTGCACTCAACAGGAATGGAGACCATTCAACCAACCTTGGATTAACCATCTATTTCATTCAAAACTTGGGCAGAGGAAAATTTGACACAAATCGGGAAAAATGTTACTGTTCTGTCCACGGTCAGATATTATTGATCAAGGTGTCAAATTAAAGGAAACATGACAGGCTTGATTGGAACAATATTTAGGGTTTAATCTGGATTTCCTATTTATTGACTCGCACTGTTTATTTAAGCTTGTATAAATCTCTTTATCAAATGGATATTCTGTGGCAACTTTCTACATCACTATTAGACCAAAAGCTTCAGTCTCTCTGTATCGTCGGTTGTTCCGCTGAGAATACGTCTGGCTACACTAGACCTCCGTACACAGAGACTGAATGCTCACATATCACGTAGTGTGTGGACAGTCTTATCATTGAATAGTCTCCGCCCACTGACCTCTTTGATAGACGTGAGCATACGCACGTTGTAGACATATGTGGTGCTGATAATAGAATTGACCCGGAACCGGAAGCGGTTCTTGGGAAAGATCGCCATTTTATTATATCTCTGTCTGTTTGTGTGTGTAGCATTGCATTCAATGGCGTACGCGTTAACAGTGCAGTATAGTAACGTAACCGGAATGTACGTAGCGAACATGGTAGCGAACAGATTACGTAGCCGGCTGCTCGGGAAGTCCTAATTCTATTTCTAATTATTATCTTATCTACTTTATTTTTTAAACTTTTAAATATATCAAATGTATAAAGCTAAATATGGTCTAGACCTTTCTAAGTTCAGTAAATACATCTACTATCTAGATCATTTTCTAAAATAGTGAAAAACTATTCCGACCTAAGCATAGGTCGGCTGTTCGGACACCTTGTTGGTGATATACGGGTGTACCGTCTGTTGGGGAAGGTTAAGAAATGTCAGAAATATTAAAGATATCCCCACAACAGACGGTTATTTCTGTCTACATCACTATCAGCTATGGTAAAGATCTACCGGAATCTCTTGCTTCATGTATAAATGGTCATCTGTATATCTACATGCTTATTCTCTACATATTTGTTAACACATGGTCCACTGCCATGCTATTTTGGACACAATATTGGAGAATCATAGATAGCATATGGACTTCTAGACCAAAAGCTTTAGTCTCTTGTATCGATGGTTGTTCCACTGAGACTATAGTACGTCTGGCTCCACTGACCGCCTCCACACTGAGACTGAAGGGCTTTGTGTGGCGTAGTGGGTGGAGGTTACGTTGGTGCAGTCCGTAGTCGGAGTATGACTACCGTTCTCATAGCAGCACAGCAGATTCATGAAACGGGAGGGATTAGCTGAAAATAAGTCCTTGATATTTCTGATTTTTACATTGATTTTCATCATCACTGTAAGAATACTGGAAAATGCATTTTGAGCTCTTTATTTCTTTAGCAGATCGAGTTATATTATGTCAAAATAAAGAAAAATGGGAAACAAAACTGTACTGCTGGATTGTAATTGTCATGTGGTTCCAGTGACATGGGGTACCGTCTTTGTATGGGGAAGCGAAGGTTGACAAATATCAGTTTTATTAAAGAATTTCCCTATACCAGACGGTCTTTTCTATCTAATTGACTTCATACATGTACTGCAGATCTTAAAAAAAAAATTGAACAAAAATAGTTTTCATACACTCATGCCTATGTGGGACTCTGTCCAACATTCACTGTTGCAGCAGTCAAAAGCAGACAACAAAATTGCTCTAAACAAGATTTAATTTTCTTAAATTTGCTAGATTACCTGATTCAGGGACTCTTCAACTCTTACTTTGCCACAAATGTAGGGATTCAGACTTGAAAGTGAAATTTTAAATTATTTTCCTCTCCTGTATGAATGATCTAGCCTGGAAAAGGGCCTGCTGATACACACAAAAGCTACTGAAGCCTATTCACCCGTAAAAGCTAGTCTGGAGTACAAGGTTATCTTCAGATAAGCTTGTACATGTATAAGTGGTTTTCATAGCACTTCAAGCACTCTCTGCGCAGTGCCCTTGTCTGTGCACACAGGTAACTGTGCGATCCTGATAAAACATTATATATACATTACATTATATATAAATTATTATATGCCCAGCCACCATTAAATCTGCCTGACCAAGTGAATATTTAGTCAAGTTTCTTGTGTTTTTATTATTGAAATTCTGATCATTTTCAACGGAATAAACGCTATTGTTAATTCATAACTGAAAAAAAATAACATCCAAGAAGAGAGGGATTCGAACCAGCAATATTGTAGAAAGTGTGGTGTAGAATAAGGATACTTCGACCATGCGGATTTCTTTACCACTAGACCATGAGCAGTTGACGGTACAGCTCGTTGCTCTTAAAGGTCCCCAGAAATCCAAATGCAAGTTGATTTCTGTTGGTGTGCGGGGATGCATACAACTCATATTTTGTTATTAAAACATCTAAATATGTTTCATAGATTTTTAAATATTTTTTGAAATATTTTTTTCCAACCTCTTAAGCTCCACCCCCAAAAATAGCTCCAGATCTTATTCCCGAGATGACATCATCTGTCAATCATTAGTGAGCTAAGGAGAGAAAGTGGTATGTAGCTTTGCCAGAGATAACCATCTGTTCTAATAGACCATACAATGCTTACATAGGAGTTGCTATGCCAGACATGCTGTAGCATCACCACGAAAAGAAGGGTAATGAGGAGGTATTGTTTGAAAGCATGCAATTCGATTGTGAGCATGTGCTGAGCTGGGGGAAGTTACATTCCACTCTGTATTGTATAATGTTAGTATGGCTGACTAATGATTGACAGATGATGTCATCTCGGGAATAAGATCTGGAGCTTTTTTAAGGGTGGAGCTTAAGAGGTTGGGAAAAAATATTTCAAAAAATATTTAAAAATCTATGAAACATCTTTAGATGTTTTAATAACAAAATATGAGTTGTATGCATGCCCGCACATCAACAGAAATTAACTTGCATTTGGATTTCTGGGGACCTTTAAGGCTTTATACCTCCACTCTATAGAAATTCAGTCCCTCACTGTTTTTTCGATATCCTAGGTTGGATTTTTGCCAATTTGAGGATTACTGAGCTAATATATCCAGTTAGGAGTAGTCTAGTAAGTAACTCCTGATTATTGCCAAAAATATTCATGAAAAAATTGAGCCAAAAAGCTTAAATTAGGGCCTTAACATTTCAGTAATCTTATTCACAAGCCTTGAAATGTTGTCTTTCATGTCAAGAATCCCAAACTGCATGTAAAATTAACTTTATGTGTGCAGACATGATGGACTTTGCAATGTACATGGTAATGCACTTATCAATTGTAAGACGCACCCCTCGACCCCGGGAATGGTGCGTCACTTGTCAGATGTGAGTCGGATTTTCCTATACCATGACGCACCTGTGTGTCTCGACTATGACGGACCTTTTCTTACAATGACTGTGCCTGGACGAAAAAATATGACGCACCAGTTCTAGACTTTGACTTACCATTGTGACGCACCCCGTCATGGTAAAGCTCCGCGCGCACGTGGCACGCTATGCATCGGCGCGGCGCTAGTATAGTATTGCATGCATTGTTGATATCGACATGCATGCATGAACGCTAGCTGAAGACACAAACACACGTTATCATCCTGCACGCTATTGAGGCCGAGCTCGAGATAAGATTATCGGCGATGACATATGAAAATGTGCAGAAGTCACACAGTGCAATCGCTGACATTCTTGTGACGTCAACACATGAATATTCATGTCTCAATCCAGCCTAGCACAAATGCTACCGATCGCGATCATCGCGGCAAGAACCGAACCAGCCAACGCAGTGCTGGAACGAACGGGGTAAAAATAAACAAAGTAACGAAAAATACCTTATTTCTTCCTTTTTTGAGAACCCAGACAGAAGACAGCATGAGAGAGGATTTGAGATCAATTATTATTATTTGGGGGTTTCCATTTTATTTGATGTCATCAAACTCGATTTTGGGCGCCCGGTGCGAAAGTATAGATTCCATGTCAATATATTTTTTTTTATATTCAAGGAGTTTGCATGTTTAAAAGCCCGGTACGCGGTGAGTATTGCGCGGACAGACCCGTTTGTAAACATAGCGAGGCATTATGACGCACCCATGTAAAATGACCGACTATGACGCACCCCATTCTCCATGCTGTGACTGACCAAATGCTTCCATGACCATACCCTGCGTCATTCATTTGTTGGTAAATTACCCAACCATGACGCACCTTTCCCGGGGTCGAGGGGTGCGTCTTACAATTGATAGGTGCATAACATCGGTCATTGAGCGACATGGGTCATGGCACCTTTTCTTGTAAAAATGACATTCATTATTCGGCTATAATAGCTAATATGCCCAGTAATCCTCAAAATGGCAAAAATCCTACCTAGGATATCGAAAAAACAGTGAGCAGAAAAGAGGTACTGAATATCTATAGAGTGGAGGTATAAAGCCTTAAGAGCAACGAACTGTACCGTCAACTGCTCGTGGTCTAGTGGTAAAGATAAGTATCCTTATTCTACACCACACGTTCTACAATGTTGCTGGTTCGAATCCCGGTCTTCTTGACTGATATTTTTTTCAGTTATGAATTAACAATAGCGTTTATCATGTTTATTCCGTTGAAAATGATCAGAATTTCAATAATAAAAACACAAGCATGACAAGAAACGTGACTAAATATTCACTTGGTCAGGCATGTCAGGCGGATTTAATTGTGGCTGGGCATAAACGACTTGTCTTTGGCCCATTGTTCAGAGGAATGTGAAAAATTCCCTCACTTTCAAGTCAAAACCCAGATACAGTAAATAAGTACATAATCATAAAGTCATAGTTGCGCTACACAAATAAATCATTTCAAGCTTGTCCCACAAATTCATATCTGTGTAATGTTGAGGTTTTCAATTACATGTATTCTTCAATTTGAAGAGCTAAAAACGTTAAATCACATACATCAGCAACATTCTTAATTGCTAACATGAAGGATATGACCAATTGTAATGACTGTGAATGAATAGCATTGTATCATTATAATTAACAGTAACAGTGACTAAACTAAATCAATGACAAACTTACCTTATCGACAGCTGATTTTCTCAATATGCTCTGAGTGGGCGGGGCTTAATTGCGGTACGCGGGCGGATACCGGGATGCAGTGGGATCTCTCGATCGTGGTTTGGGGGGGGGGGGGGGGGGGGGGGTCGGTACAAATTACAAATCGGACCCAAAATCCAATTTTCTTGCTCCACCATTCTTATATATAATTATATAATTATCTTTTATGTCTCGACAACTGATTTCCTCAGTTCGATTGTCAAACATATCCTTTATCTCTCTACAATTCCATTAACTCACGATCGAACGTATCCTTTAATCTCTCTCTACCCTTAATTCCTACAACCCTCAAACGCATCCCCCATCTCTCTCTTACATCTCTCAAAACATATTCCTATCTCTCTACCTTTAATTATCTCAACTTTCATCTCTACCATTCTTCAACTATCAACCATATTCCTGATCTATCTCTACCCTCTACTCTCATACACGCATGGGCGCCAATCCTCACAGGAATTCTATTCAAGTGGGGGGACACCCCATTGTTGCATCCAGGTGTGTCCCCCCCCCCCCCCCCCCACTTGAATAGAATTCCTGTGAGGATTGACGCCCATGCATACACGCCCTTTTCTCTCTACCATTCCCTTCATTAAGTGTCATATATGAATTGCATCTTTCTGTCATTCCCTATATATATATATATATATATATACAGTGGCGGATCCAGGGGGGGGGGCACAGGGGCACGTGCCCCCGGCCCCCCAAAAACTTTTTTTTTTGGCTTGTCCGGAGAGACAGAAAAATACTGAGGACCTTTTTTTTGCTTGTCAGAGAATTTGAGGGAAAAGGCCTTTTTTTGGTGTGTGCCCCCCCCCCCCCCTCCCCGTTTACTCAATCCTGATCCGCCACTGGAAGAAATTATAACATACAATATATATATTGTCTGTTATAATTTCTTCCATTAATTCATTCAGCGCTCTTAAACATTATTTTTTTTATCCTTTGATCTCTCTACTGCAGTACTTATCACCTCTTAACCATGATCCTTGTGTCTCTGCTATCCACATGTACTTTAAAAAAATTTCAAAAATCTATCTTCCTAAACTCCCAACAATCCACTCTATTTCTCTACCATCCTGCTCCTCTCTCTGTCTCCCTGTCTCTGTCTGTCTCTCTGTCTCTCTGTCTCCCTCTCTCTGTCTCTCTCCCCCTCTCTCTCTCTCTCTCTCTCTTCTTTGCTCGCCTTCTGCATTCTTCATTGAATATTACAAAAGTGTTATTATTCTTGCATGGCTCCGGTACATTTTAGTTGGAAAAGCAGTTTCTAAATGAATGGAAGATGACTAAATACATGTAATTAATTAAAAGTAAAGATAATATTATTACAGTGAGGGTGAACAAATAAGCCAGAGAGAGAGAGAGAGAGAAGTTGTGGATGGTGGGTTGAAACGGGTTGGTGTGAGTGTGTGTACAGTGTGTTTGTGACAGGGAGAGAAAGAGAGACAGACACAGAGACAGAAAAGAACGTCGCTACAACATTTTGAATGGGGAGTAGGAGGGGTGTGACACCCAAATTTGCCGACAGAAATGCTGCACCCTAACCTCCCCCCCCCCCACAAATAATGGTAACAGAAAGTCGCAGATGTAGAGATCTTGATCATACGGGCCCATTTTTCGCAAGGAGAGGGGCTGACGCCTTTTGCCCGAATATCAACTTTTCAATTTCTAAATTTTTGCGAGCGAGCAAATTAAAAAAAATTGTAGTGAAAGTACATAAGTTACATAATTATCCGGGAACTTCACTGTCCGAATATGTGGATATTCTGGCACCTTGCTGCCCGAACATGAAGTGATGGTGGCCCGAATATCGGAACTTTGAATATCCACGGGGGAGGGGGGGGGGGGGGCTGCAGCCCATTGCCCCCCCCCCCCCCCGCCTCCCCTCATACACCTATGCATACATACCCGAATTGTTTTGGTTTTTGTTCTATATACGTGGTAGGATGCATGGTAATACGTTAAAATGTTGATACTCTTATTCCTACCAATAAGATTATGTATTACATGTATGTATCCACATATTGCAAAAACAAGAACTGAACAACCGGGTTTTTTTTTTCTTTACTAGACACTTTCCTGGGCCGCATGAAATCGTCTCTTTTTTTTAACCTTTTCCGTTATTGTTTTTCTACTTCTTTCCTCACCATCTTTTATCTTTATCATTCTCATATTCTTCTTCCGCATGTCTGTATTCCCTTTCATTATAGGCGTACGGACACCGTTCGCGACGGGGGCTAACGCCTTTGCCCGTATATTAACTTTCCAGTGTTGGCCAGTCTTTCCTTCTTTTTCTTTCCTTCAATTTTCCTTTCTTTCTGTTCTTTCTGGGTTTTTTCCTTTTCTTATTTCTTTTTTCCCATTCTTCTTTCTCTTTTCTGCTTTTCCTTTTCTCTTTCCTCTTTCCTCTCCCTCATACCTCTTTTTTTTTGCCGACAGCAATTTTGAGTGTGTGTGTGTGTGGGGGGGGGGGGGGGTGACATCCCCAACACCCCCTCCCCCATCTAGCGACGCCGCTGGAGACAGAGAGAGACACTGCGAGAGGGGAAATACATGTATATCATGGAATCGGCTATTCGGATATACATGTAGATGAATGGATAAATATAGACCTACATGTATTGAACATGAAGACGAATAGACGGAAAATAGGTTATATTATGCTTTATCTGTTTAATTGCATTAACCAGAGGATACGCCGCTATTGTGTAAGACATTGCAAGATACAACATGAATTATTATGTAAGGCACTGCATGCAAAATATAAGATGAAATATTATGTAAGACAATGCAAAAATAATGTCAGATGAAAGTTTCTTCAAATACACACTGACAAAAGAGCTAGATAATTTTTATCGGCCTATGTTGGATTTTCACTAAACCACCCCACCCGCCCATACACGGTATATTTTACAGTTTTATGCACTTTTATGCACTTTGGTGTCAATCATCATAATGCTTTTTTATTCAAGGTATTTTTTCTTCATTTTTAAAAGTAGACCACCCCCTCAAAAAAACAAACAACAACAACAACAAAACAAAAACAAAAAACAAAAAAAACCTGCTTTATGCTGATCCTATGGATGGATGTGTAGCAAGGAAAAGGCAAACTCTGAAAACACTGCTTGCTTTGCAAGTAAGGAGTATTTTTTTTTTAATTTGTAAACAAATCTTTCGGCATATTACTCCCAGTGTTAAAGATTGTATGCTCGATCTGTAATGAAAAACACAAGTCAGAAAAAAAATTGGAACCAGCGGGATTCGAACCTGTCATCTACTGCTTGCCAGGCAGCGACAGGTTCGAATCCCGCTGGTTCCAATTTTTTTCTGACTTGTGTTTTTCATTACAGATCGAGCATACGATCTTTAACACTGGGAGTAATATGCCGAAAGATTTGTTTACAAATTAAAAAAAAAATCCTCCCCAGTCAAGCTTCTTCGTTTACTAAGTAAGGAGTAGTTTCACATTTCGGCATTAGATTATCTGTTATGGTTTGGGGGTTCATTCTCTTTAATATCATGTGGAAGCATAAACACATTAGATAATTTCATATTTCATATTTTCCATCTGACATTTAATGTCAATATACATTCATTCACTAGATATTCAAACTGAATTCTGACATTATCAAGAACAGAAATAGGCCTATAAGGTTTAGAGGATGCCGGTGCATGATGCATATTTATCTTCCATAAACTGACTACGAAAATGTCGGTCTGGGGCCCTCTAACCACTTTTTAGAGGGTTCCCGATATCAGTATATCTTTCTTTCCTTTTTTATGTATTTTTTCCCCTATATTTATCTTTCGTTATCTATTTGCTTTCTATTTCTGTCTTTCCCTATATCATTTTTTTCTCCTTTATGTCTTTTTAAAATTTTTCTTGAAATTTATCTATGTATTTTTGTTTTTATTTCCTTCTTTCCTCTTCTCTTTCTTTCCTTATGTATTTCCCTTTTCGTATCTTTCTATCATTTTCTCTTGCCTTATGTTTTTCTTTGTTTTGTAGGTCCAATGTGCTATCGATCTACTTGGATATCCCCAATTTGGCTAATAGAAGAATAAACAATGTGTTTCGTCACAGAGGGAAAATCCATTTCACGATAAAGCATTCAGACCTTTGTTATCTTGAGGAGACAACTGTAGAATTTATTTTCATAATACAGCAAATAAATAATAAACATTGGCATACATCTAGTATTGAATAAAAATGTTATCGATTATATCAACAACGTTATAGGTTGCTGAAACTATACAGACCATATTTCACACAATGATATTAATCGTCATAAAAGAATGAAACGAAAAAATATTTTCAATAACTTCAATAACAACTATGACAATTTCTAAAGTACAGCTTGCCTTAAGTCACTTGAGACGATCGTCATTACCATCCTCATTAATATTTAGTTTCTTCTTCTTCTTCTTTTTCTTCTTCTTCTCCTTCTTCTCATTCTTCTTCTTTTCTTCTTCTTTTTATTATTACCGTTATTCTTTTTATTATTCTTTTTATTCTTCTTATTATTATTATCAATATTATCACTATTGTTATACATATTTTTTAATATCATTACTATTACTACTACTACTACTACTACTACTACTGCTACTACTATCATTACTATCATCATCATTATCATCACTGAAATTATTATTTTCACTGTTATTATCCTATTTATGACTGTTATTACGATAATCACTATCTTTATTGTAATAAATTTTTTTATTATATATCAATATCACTATAATTAGTATAAGTACACAAGGTCAAAACACTGGAATAATTTACCAAGTGAAGGAGGAGAGATTGAAGCCATCCATTCAAATAATGATTCATGAATACGCTGACAATGGTTTATTCTCTGTAACCAAGAAGATAAGCCTCGTACGTATGGATGTCACAATCTTTCAATATGATAGCTCTTTATAAATTCTTTTCCCATTGTGTGATAACAAGTTTTCTCTGACTTGGCAAAACGTTTCTTACCATTTAGTCTAGCCACTTATGCTAGTTTTCTTTTTCTGTGTCTTTTATTTAATGTTTTGTTGTTTATGTACTGTTCAGTTGTAACAACATCAAACTAGGCTTTCTGTAGCATGCCTCCTTATATATTTTCTGTTTCGTTATGTATATTGATAAATACAAAAATGTTAATTCCATTTTCTTGTACTAAAAACTCACTTCGGTACGTGCCTGCATCACATTTACACATGCACCTGTAGGTTACTTTAAGATAACTGTACGTTGCTCTACAAGGCTCATTCCAGAAAGCATACTGATTAGCTCTGAGGGTACAATCGGTAATCCCTTGGCAACACTCTCGCACAACAAAATTTATTTTTCGTTTCTTACAGTTTGCAAAAGGGTATTTGCACTCCCTAGTTTAATACACTTAAACTTTATTTAAAATCTATAAAAATGTATTACATAGGTAGACTGAAAGCCGCAACAAATCAACGATGATTTAAGAGGCATATCCCCATAAAATGAAAAGGGTGGATATTAAGCTCAGACTTTGATCCTAAAAGTGATCCTAAAGGTGATCCTAAAAGTGATCCTAAATGTGATCCTAAAAGTGATCCTAAAAGTGATCCTAAAAGTGATCATAAAAGTGGTCTGAAATGCAAGGTTTCAAACTACAAAACCTAACATTTTCTGGCTCCGTCACTACGCGACCTCGCAAAATAGAATATTTAAATTTTAGCAAGGGCGTTGGATAAGTGCAAAAATGTCATGTTATAGCAAAATGCAAAGTCTTCTCATTTGTGGGAGAGGGGGGGGGGGGATATACCCCATCCCCCATCCCCCACCCCCTACTAAGGATTTATATACGAGTATATTATGTATTGCGTTCCTTTTATAATTCAATTCTTACGGACTCAGCCCCCTCAAAAAAATTTGCTCATTACGCCACTGGATATGAGTTCCAAATTTTGAGTAATTTTTGTATACGTTTTGTATATGTTTTGAGCATGCGCAGTCCCGATAATTCTTGTTTCATTGTCAAAATGGAGTAGTTCTTACAGACTAAAGACACTTGTATGTAACGTTGAGATACTTGAACACTCCACCACAAGGGTCTGAGAAAAGAGCATTATTAACCACGATGTTGCATGTTGCAATTGTGGGTTGACAAAGGGTCATGGTGACGTCATGGAAACAGTCGGTCGTTTCCATTGCATTTGGATCATGGTAAGGGCAGACTGTACTATTGGTACGGCCGTAGTTCGCAGACACTATGATGACATTTCCCAATGAACAGCTAATAGTTTGACTTTTATGTTCACAGATAATCAAGGTGTGAAAGTCGTCTGGAACAGAGATCAAAAGAAAGATGGAGATGACATCATAGAAAGGTAGTTATAGGGAATAATTTCATACACCTGGCTGACGTAGATTTCGGCAAGGAAGTCACATAGCTCAGATACAAATCAAGCTCCTTTAGTGTCTAGTCAAAATACGTGAAGATCTAGTCAATGAGTGTTGGTTGTAACATAATCCTGTAGACGTACACTGAGTGGTCGAATATAGGGTCCAGTGTTTTGCTTCTTGTCAGAAACCATGTTGTAGCTTTTTCCTTCAAAAATGTTATTTCCAAATAAATCACAAGTCACAAACTTGCACCTGAATAAAATATTCATGACCACACTACTTAATTTGAAGTGAATTGAATCAAGCACTTCCGGTTATTAACGTAAAAAGGCAATAAATGCCATTGCCATATTTCTTTTTGTTTTGTTTGTTTGTTTTTTGTTTTTGTTTTTGTTGTTTTGACACCTGACGTATCTACGGGGGGCAGAGGGGGGGGGCACGTGCCCCGGGCGGCACTTAAAGGGGGCGCAAAAAACGCAAAAGAGAGCAAGGAAAGGGGGAGAAATAAAGAAAATGTATGGTCTTTGAGGGTTATTTGCGCCCCAGCCAATGACAAAATGCGTAAGAAATAGTGTTTTATAGGGTTTGAAATGCGAAATTTGTCTAAAGCTAGGTCGTTTTGCTCTCTAGCTCATGTTCAGGATCTAGCCATAATGGCGGTTTTAATAACCATTCATTGACTCTAGTTGCTCCCCACCCCCGCACAAGGCAGAAACTTGTTAAATTTTGTGCCCCCAGATGGGATATAAGTGCATAAAAAGCACTTTCGAAAGCAATCCTAAATTTGCCTTGCAATTGCTTTGCTAAATTCCCCAAATAGATTTCTTCAGGGTGTTCATTCCTTTTGCGCCCCCAAGTAGGAATGTTGAAAACTTTTTTAAAAATCTGTTTCTAGGTCGCTGTTTTCCCTTGGATTTATTTCTAAGGGTCATTGGGGGGGGGGGGGGCACATATTTGATAGTCTGCCCAGGGCGCCAGAATACCTAAATACGCCACTGCTAACACCCCCTTCCCGATGGAAAAATCTCGTCAGTTTATATATTTATGATGTAATAAGCAATACTTCTTTTTCCTGACAAAGTTTGTCTATGGACTAAATGGGGTGAAATCAACCCGTCTAAAAAGCGACAGCTAAAGTAAAAAGTAACGTAACTTTATACGTTCAAATCTCATTGGCTCGATTGGTTGATAGTTTTGGGACAGGCTCTTGGCCTATACGAAGTAACGTATTATACGATCATGTTTTAGCCAAAACCATCAAGGCAACAGTGCCGCAAAGTAAGGGTTTTACCTGGAATTCCCGTCTCAGTTGACAACGTCGTCGTTTCTGTGGACATCGGTGTCGTCTCTTTTAACACCGGGGTCGTCTCTGTCGACACTGTGATCGACTCTGTCGACACAGGAGTCGTCTCTGCCGTTACCTTGGTCGTCTTTGTCGACATCCAGGAGGTGAATGATGTGTACAGCGAAGACCATATCGTCCGGGATTGCTGCGACACTTCTTGTGTTGACGAAAGGGTACTAGAGGCCGTGGCGTTCAACTCGTTTGTAACGTTTGATGCGTGAAGAGGAGATTCCGTTTGTCCTCGGTCAACTAAATGGATAATCATAAATTAATTATGCATTTGTTTGTGAATTTAGTTTGGGTGATGGTCTCTCTCTGACAGCTATAGGCTAATTGACAACTTGGCCTGAAACCGAAATGTACATAGTAGGCCTTCGTGGGATTGGACAATAATATGTCTATATCTACTTATATACTACTCTCGGTATAAACTATGCTGTTAGTGTGAAATATATATATATACGTATACAAGTAGATGCTGGCCTATAAAATTAAACAAGAGCCCCAGGGGGCACGACGCTCACCTGAGGTGGATCAATTCACATCTGGTGCATGTTCTCTCTAGCACCACCAGGAGATATGTTAGAAATTGAAACAACTAGGAGGATGTACATGAGATGATATTAGAAATTAACATAATTCCCCCCCCCCCACCCCCTACAGTATGTTACCCCCACAGACCCCCTATAGGGCCACCCAGAGAAATTTCATGAACAATATTCATTCTTCATCTATAGAGGTATCTCCATACACAATACCAAGTCTGAGCTATGCCTGGTTCTGGAGAAGAAGATGTTTGAAATTTACATAGCTTTTACAATTGGGGGCCCTCCCCCTGGCCCCCCCCCTGGGGGCCACATGTACCATTTTAGCAACTTTGGGTCCCCTACCCCTAAGGATGATTCCTACCAAGTTTGGTTGAATTCCAATCATGGGTTTTGGAGAAGAAGATAAAACGTTAACGGACGACGCACGACGCACGACGGACGACGGACGACGGACAAATTTCTATCGCAATAGCTCACTCGAGCCTTAGGCTCAGGTAAGCTAAAAATCTAGTGGACCAATATCTCGGATTCGTACCTACTGAACAGTCTTTTCCAGAGAACCCATCTGGACAGTGACAAAAATACTCTTCCATCGTCTCCTCACACCACCCATTCTGACATGGTCCCGAAAGGCAATCTATAGGAATAGACAACAAAAATATATAAATAGACAATGACAGTCACGATATATCTAGAACAGGGGGGGGGGCATAGTGCCCCCACTTTTTCAAGTACTCCAAAAGTGGCCTTTTTATTTCTGAAAAATGCCCCCTTTCTCTCTGATAAGTGCCCTTTTTTACTACTAAATGCGCCCCTTTCCTTTCTAATAAGTGCATTTTCCCCTTCTTAAAAGTGCCCTTTTTTCTCCTTCTGAAAAGTGCCCTTTTCGCCTTCTGAAAAGTGCCCCTTTTCAAATCTGATAATTGCCACCTTATCTCGCCAATAAGTGCCCTTTTCGCGTTCTGAAAAGTGCCCTTTTCATAATTTCCCCCTTTATCTCTCTAATAAGTATCCCTTTTTCCTTCTGTTAAGTGCCCCTTTTCGAATCTAAATATTGCCCCATTGCTCTCTAATATATGCCCTTTTCTCCTTTGCTAAGTGCATTTTTACCCCCCCCCCCCCGCATAAGGCAGGAACTTTTAAATTTTGTGCCCCCAGATGGGATATAAGTGCATAAAAAGCACTTTCGAAAGCAATCCTAAATTTGCCTTACAATTGCTTTGTTAAATTCCCCAAACAGATTTCTTCCGGGTGTTCATTCCTTTTGCGCCCCCAAAGTAGGAATGTTGAAAACTTTCACGATATCTCTAGAACAGTGGGGGGCGGCATAATGTTTCAACTTTTTCAACTACCCCAAAAGTGGCCTTTTTATTCCTGATAAATGCCCCCTTTCTCTCTGATAAGTGCCCTTTTTTACTACTAAATGCGCTCTTTTTCCTTTCTAAGTGCCCTTTCCCTTTCTGATAAGTGCCTTTTTCGCCTGCTGAGAAGTGCCCCTTTTCAAACCTGATAATTGCCAACTTATCTCTCCAATAAGTGCCCTTTTCGCGTTCTGAAAAGTGCCCCTTTTCAAATTTGATAATTTGATAATTAGTAATAATAATGATGATAATATTGATAATAATAATAATATTAATAATAATAATAATAATAATAATTTTGTTTACCAAGGGAAGTCTCAGCATCAATGCTGTTCTTTCTGAGGGTCCTAAGAAGGAAATCATTAGTTCATTTAAACAATTTATCAAGAGCATCCGCTTTTATAAACTGAGTTAAAAGTGAAATCTTGAGCATACAATTGAGTGTAGAGAAGGTTTACGGTTCACCATAAGGTTAGTCCTGAAAAGGACTATTGAGTAAGAAGAAGAAAGTGGAGAAAAGTTGAGAGGATAAGTAAAGGAAAGGCGAGATAGAAATTCAGAGAGTGTAGAAGCAATCTTTCTTGAAAGAAAGTCCTGAAAGGACTGTAAACCAGATGAGAAGGCTGAGAGTGGAGAAGACTCGAGAGAGTGGAGATGAGTGGAAATGATCGGTCACCAAGTGTTACTTTTGTTCCAATTTGGGGATCTGCAATGTCAACGTGTCTTGTGTACTACGAAGATTATGACCATGGGTTTGAGATTTTAGATTTAATGATTCAGTAATGTAACTAGGGGCCTGACCATTTAGTGCTTTATAAACTACCATTAACATCTTAAATTCAATTCTTTTGCGTATGGGCAGCCAATGTAATTCTCTTAATAATGTAACATGGGAAAATTTAGGGAGATTACAAATCAATCTTGCACATGCATTTTGAATCCGCTGCAACTTGACTATCTGTGAATCTGGTAATCCATACAATAAACTATTGCAATAATCTAATTTGCTTGTAATGCATGCGTGGACAACAATTTTCATGGAATCTTGATCAAAATATTTACGAATGCGCCTCAGATTATAGATCATAAAATATGCTGATTTACATACACTAATAATTTGTGATTCCATATTTAACTGGGTATCAAATAAGACTCCCAAGTTTCTGACGTTATTGCATGGTTGTATAACACCGTCACCTACTGATACACCTACCAATGACCGGCAGTTCTGTTTTCTTATCATTCAACAGTTTGTTTTGTAACATCCAGACTATAATGTACTCAATACATGTTTCTAATACATTGACACAGGACAGATTGACAGATATATTTGTGTGTCATCTGCATAGCAGTGACAAGTAATAATAGGGAACTCCTTTTTAATATTTGTAAGGAGTCTGCTTGTATACAACGTGAACAGTAGGGGGCCTAGACGTGACCCTTGAGGGACACCAAAAGGTACATTGAACACCTCTGACTCTGTATCATCCATTTCAACGGTCTGTTTTCTATCAGCCAGGTAAGATTCAATCCATGCAAGAACTTTACCATTAATCAAAAAATGTGTTTTCAAGGTTTGTAACAAACACAAATGATCAATAGTATCAAAAGCGCCACTTAGATCAAGTAAGAACAACAGACTTATCTTCCGGTCATCCATTGACATTAAAACATCACTTTTGATTCTAAGGAGTGCTGTTTCAGTGCTATGAAATTTTCGATAAGCTGATTGGTTGAATGGTAAAAGTAAATGAGAATCAAGGTGCTCAAGGATTTGTTGGGTTGCAGCGCCTTCTACCAACTTTGAAACATACTGAAGATTACTAATAGGCCTAAAACTGCTAAATTCTGCTCCAATACCAGACTTTTTCAACAGTGGTTTAACATGTGCAACCTTCCACAGGGCAGGGAACTGCCC
This sequence comes from Heliocidaris erythrogramma, assembly GCA_025617745.1. Taxonomy (NCBI): domain Eukaryota; kingdom Metazoa; phylum Echinodermata; class Echinoidea; order Camarodonta; family Echinometridae; genus Heliocidaris; species Heliocidaris erythrogramma. Next base: position 48,923,004 of record CM046861.1, read on the forward strand.
TGTCGACATACATTGATAATAGAGGTTATGACAGGTAATAAGACATCCAAACATTGCATCAGTAATTTTGTGGCCATTGGGTCCAATGGGCAAGATTTTGTGCTGAGTTTCATGATCAAGTTTTCAACATCTTGTTTAGACAATTCTTTGAACTCTCTGAGAACTGCTATTTGTTTTTCATGTAAGGTTTCATCAATAATTAATGTGTTTACATTACTGAGATTTAATTCAATGTCATCATGAATTTTCTGAACTTTATCTAAAAAGTAATTGCCTAAGTTATTCACAAAGGTTTTTTTATCAACATTACATGGCATAACCGGTTGTTTGTTCGACATGTTCAACAGACCTTTCGCAATACTGAACAGTGCTTTTGGATTTTCTTTATTTTCAGACACCAGAACTTTATGATGGGATTTGCGTGCCTCATACAGCAAGAAAGAATAAGAGTTTCGAGCCGACTTGTAGTCTTTCCAGTCTTGATCACTTCTCGACTTCAACCAACGTTTCTCGGCTTTCCTTTTTTCCGTTTCTGTTCTAGTATATTATCATTTAACCAGGGCACCTTAGGTCGCAAGACCACAGTCTTTACTACCTTTGGTGCATGCTTATCTAACACTTCTCTGAGTGTTGTGTCATACAGCATCGCTAGTTCAGAAACATCATTGGGCTTTTCTTTACTAAGATGACTTTCAACAATATCTTCTTTTAACGAATCAATATCAATTGCAGATAACCTTCGAAATGAAATTTTCTTGATTGGAAAATACGCTTGAGGTAGCACATTCCAGGAAAGTGATCAAAGATGAGAGTTGGATGAGCCCAAGGATTTCCAACTACAGTGGAAACATCAGACTGTCGTCTGATCAACAAATCAAGGGTGTGACCATGTGTATGGGTACAGAAATCAACTAATTGTGTACAACACAGAGACTCGAGAAGATCTAGAAAAGACTGTGAGTCTCCACTGACATCAACATGTATGTTAAAATCTCCTGTAACTAATACAGGAATCTTGGACAAGCGATGAGCTTGAATATAGTCGTTGAATTCTGATATAAAGCTAGAGACAGATACGGTATACAACGGTTCAAGTATGTCCTTGAAATAGAAAGTGAATTACATATAAAGATTTTCCCCATTCATATAAAAACTTCTTTTACTCAGTTATTTCTGACACTTCATGATCTGTCACATATTATGGTCGATTTAGACCTTGGTCATTCATTTCAAACTTTGCCCAATCAATTTCATCATTGTGCATCTATTTTCTTCAAATACATTTCAGTTTCGTTATACTCAGCTGCAAATACAATTAAATGATCTAATTCCGTCATTTTGTAATCATTTTCGCGAAAACGCCATTCAGATATGTCAGTCACTTTTCTTTCCATTATCATCAGAATTAGTCAATGGTCTTCTTTTTCTATGCGCTTGTTTGTCTTTATGGTTAATACTTTGTATGGATTTCATCGATAAACACCAAGGCACCAACTAAGGAAATTCTATCTCTACATTAATAAGATGTACCGGTTTCACACGAATATATTTGAGCAGTTCATACTATCACTTTTATTTTGGTTAATATACAATTAATCACGTTTTCCTTTTCGTCCTTTTGGTACTTCTCATTTCTTAATTTGCAATACCCTTTATCAATAGCTTCATGAGCGATATGTGACTTGTACACAGACAAATGACATACTTGCACTCAATTTTTTAAATAATGATAATAATAGTGCTCATATCGTCACGCCGTGACTCTCAGGACTGGCGTTCCAACATTATTACACCGGTCATAGTCGAGCGGCCAAATATGTAGCGCTCTAGCAAATTGGGTATAATGCAAAAAAGTAGGAGGCAAAGAAAAATTATGAAAGATAATGTATTCAGATGAAAATATGAAAAGTTTGGTAACGATGATGAAGACTGAAACAATCCACCGTATAATATTTAAATCGAATAGAAGGCTGCTTTCCCCTTCAGCTGCATGGGTATCTGTGTGAGTGTGGATGTTTGTAAGGTACAATGTAGGTTAGGGAGGGGGCAGGGAAGAGATCTGGGGCTGGCTAGGAGGGGAGGTCATATCTCTCGACTCCTTTTTGTTTTTAGCTTTCATTTTAACCCCTACGATATAATTTTTCCCTCAATAACAAATGACTTAGTATTTTGTAAATACTTTGCCTTTATACATGTATCAGATATAAGTATTACATTGTATTAAGTTTAATGTAATATAAGTTTGCAAAATTGTTACTTTGATAAAAAATGAGTATACATGTATATTACTTTTTAAAAAGTATTGGAATAAATCTTCTTGATATTGCTTGCATCAAGACGAATTCGACCACCACATGCTAAAATAGGATAATCAGGTGAGATAAATTATAATGTTGAAATTGACTGACAATGGGCAAATGTGAATGAAAATGAATTTTCTTTTAACTATTTGCAAGTTCATTATTCTATAGATCACATTGAAGTAAACGAATATGAAATTGAGTGAAAAGGGGAGTTTTAAAATGTGAAAATATGTAAAATTAAAACAAAAACAAAATATATACACATTTATGTACAAGTGTAAAAAGATACTTGTTTATGCGTTGAAATATTGATATGGTGTTGTGTATTTTATAACAATTTTTTAATTTCCACACCCATTTACGAACTCTGCCCTATACCATAGTGTTGATAATCTACGTATCCTATATCAATCCAGTCCAAGGTCTTGGATGATTCCCTAATAATTAGATGCAAATATAGGAGCAATGCTTTAAGGTTGGTTGCGTTTCAGGGAAAACCAATTTTGTTCCTGATGCAATATAACAAATTGAGAATAGCGTGGTGGAAATTATTGTCATTAAATTTATAATAATTGCAATTTGTTCATTATATTGTGATCATTATTCCATCAGCACATGAAGAATTATAGAACATCACAGTGTCGGGGGGCAGAATAGCTTCCTTGGTCTCACGCAGAAAATTTTGATGCTTTGGTAAGAAATTACAGCAACAAGAAAGAAGCAAATGTACCGCATAAAACTGACAGCTTCAAAGCTGTATTAATGGAACTGCATATCGAGAGAAGATGACTTTAATTAACTCATTCATCATACACAATTTTCCTGACCAGCGATTACAGCAAACACATAAATAATCAAAAGACAACAGCAAATCGTGTCTCAGCGAAAAGTTGCTGAAAATCAAATTCATTAAAAACACAAATCAAAATGCAAATACGCGATCTGAGTGCCATTGCATAAAGACTTACTATAATAGTAACTTTGCCATCAATGGTAACTACCATGGTAACGTTGCTCAAGAGCCAATCAAAATCCAGTATTCCATGAAAAGTTACTATAATAGCAAAGTTACTATAATAGCAAGTTTTATGCAACGGCACCCTGGTGCACTCTTAGAAATGTTGGGTAAATGCCACTGGGTAAATGAAGATTGGGCATAGGTTGGGTAAATCTTGCTCAACTTTTACATGCATTTACCCAACATTGGTCAAAAATAAGAATGAAATTGGTAAAGTTTACCCAAAAGTTGGTCGGACTCATAAGGACCCTCATGTTGGGTAAAATTTGGGTAAAATTTTGCCCAATATATCTAAGAGTGTGTTTAGACACGCGGTCAGAACTATACTAGCTTGATTTTCACATTTTCTTTGCATATTACTCGACTCTTTTTCTATCAGGATATGCTGTATATATATATATACAGGAGCAACGCCACATTTCAATGGAAACCAGTTTTGTTCCTAATGAAATATAGCAATTTGAAAATTGCGTGGTGAAAATTACTGTCATTAAACTAATTACAATTTTGTTCATCATATTGTGATCACTATCCAATCAACATAATATGAATTATTTAGAACTTGAACATCAGAGCGTTGGGGCAGAATAGCTTAGTTGGCCTCGTGCCGAAAATTTTGAAGCTATGATCAGAAATTACAGCAACAAACAAAGAAAGCAAATGTGCTACAATGATTTGGATTTTAGATTTCATAGACTTTATTTCATTTCAATTTCATTTTCCAAGTAACAATTCGTCGCCCGCACCACGAACCGTCCTCTCTGCGCGTTTGGAGGCGAAATGCGGTTTTGCAGAAAACGCGTTTAAAGGACAGGGGTGGTATATTCTGAGCATCATTTTATCTCGGATTTTATCTCATATTTTATCTCAATCTCCTACCTCTTGCGTGCCTATCCATACGCACAGCTTTAAACGCTTACGCCAATCATATTTGTGGGAAAGATAAAATAAAACTTAAAATATAGGGTAGGGGCTAGTTTATCTCTAGGATGCACGGTGAGTGCGATATTTTTGGACAAGTACACTCTTAGAACAGGTGGTAAAATAACATGTGGTTAAACAGTTGTAAGAATATGTGTCAAAATGTACACATATCTGTGTAGAAGCATGAAACAAGGGTACACAGCATGCGAGTTAAACGTTTACACCTGCACCGCGGTAAAAAAGAAACCCGATTCTGGTCAAACTTCGTCCACATGTCAAAATGTTACCCCATTTGTAGTAATCATCTACACACTTGGACACGATGACAAAAGAGAGTGGGCAAAATATACAGCTCCTCATTGTACCCTCCACAATTGTTCTGGTAGAAGAACATCCCTTCATTGCTATTATGTAAAATAAGTAGAACCGTGAATATGCATGTGATACCTGTTCTACATTTTTTTTAAATAATAGCATTAGCAATGAAGGGATGTTCTTTGTCTACCAGAACCAGTAGTAGGGTATCTGAGAGGGGTATCCGTGCACCCCAGGACTAAACGAAACCAACTTTTTCAACTTCTTCATAATATGCTTAAAAACATTCAAGATGTTAACAAGAAAAAAAAGTGGCCCCTCTTAGGGAAAATCAAGGGGGCGTCAAGGTGGTCAAAAAGTGCCCTTTTCAAATTTTGTTGAGAGGTCCTTTTGTACTACCGTCACATTTTGACCTGTAACTTTCTGTATGGTCATCAGATTGGTATGAAAATTGGTAGCTTTCTTGCCTGTACTGTTCTACACATTTTGATATAAAAAATATATCCATATCAAAATGTATGTTGCCATGGCAACAGTTATCATGAATGAAAATCTAACTAGAATAGAAGAATTTCATATTTTTTCAAAGAAAATTGTTTAGACATGAAAACAATCACTTCAGTATGAGTTTGAGGCAATATTCTTGGTGTTCAATGACATTTCCTATCACTTTGAAACATATACAACATATATTGATAAAAGGAACTCAATTGCATATTGGCATAGTAATATGTTATGCGTATTACAAACCTATTGTTTTCGCGTATTTTTCAAGATTTCGCAGTCTTTATGTTAAGGAGAATGCACGAGAAAGTGTTGATTCTTTGATTCGAATCCACGAGGCGCGTAGCGCCGAGTGGATTCAATCAAAGAATCAACACTTTCGAGTGCATTCGCCGACTTAAACCATTGCTTTACAATAAAACAACAACACGTGTGCCCCAGTTGAGTGAACAGAAAACACATTATTACCTATTATCGAATTTCTTTAACTGAGGATTCTTGTTCTTCTATTGATGTTTTACATGCATGGTCGCTTTCATCAATAGTTTTCGTTTTCACCTGTAGGTTCTTGAATATTGAATATTTCGATCAACAGCATTGGAACAAAAATTGCTTCTTGCCTATAGACCGATTCGGTTTGGGTGCTGGTTTTTATGCTAATTTATAACTGGGGGGCTTCAGGAATGTTTATCAATAGAACATGTATGCACTAACATAGCAACGCACCTGGCTCAGTGCATGACCAATTGAAAAGTGCTTTTGTTGCTCTTTGGAAGCCCCCCAGTTATGGGGTTCTGAAGTCGAATTCGTGTATTGCCTATTCGCACATCAACTGTGCTCCATATCAACATTCATCATGGATTCAGACGGTGAAATATTCCTCACCCAGTCCATTTTCAGGGGTGATTATAGTAGTGGGAATGAGGAAATTTTTGGCGTTGCATTTTCTGACGTATTGGACGATGATGCTCTCATGGCGGCAACTCAAGAGGCTGATCAGGACTACGACAAACGCTTTGGGCAGCCGGTATCAGAGGCTGAGGTTTTCATTAAATAAAGGAAAAGGCAAGTAATTCTTCATTATTCAATTATGACTTGAACATTGTATCCAAGCAAAAATCGACACATCCACCGAAATGGAGGGCAGAATTTATGTGAAATGAATGTGCATGCCTTTAATGTTAAATTTGCAAGTATACACGTATCAAATGGTATTATATTTGGAAATAAGTTCAATACAATTTGTTATTCATGGCCTAAAATGTCTAGTTTGGTTTTATTGTATAAAATGTGTGCATCATATTTTAAAATATCTACATTATTAACATTAACATTGTTTTGTATGAATGAACTCTTCCAACTCATATTTTGATTTCTACGAAACAACACTTTTCTGCATCAGAATCAACACTTTTTCTATAAGAATCGGCACTTTTCTGCATAAGAATCTACAGAATGACTCAACTCTTCCAAGTCATATTCTGTAGATTCTTAAGCAGAAAAGTGTTGATTCTTATAGAAAAAGTGTTGATTCTTATGCAGAAAGTGTTGATTCGTAGAAAATAATCCACAGTTTAATAAATAGTGTGACGTCACAGCAATGGTTTAAGCATTATTAAACCATTGCTGTGACGTCACACTATTTATTAAACTGTGGATTATTTTCTACGAATCAACACTTTCTGCAATACACGAATTGGACTTCAGAACACTGTACTTAATAGCGGCCATAACTGGGGGGCTTTCAAAGAGGAACAAAAGCACTTTTCAATTGGTCATGCACTGAGCCAGGTGCGTTGCTATGTTAGTGCATACATGTTCTATTGATAAACATTCCTGAAGCCCCCCAGTTAGAAATTAGCATAAAAACCAGCACCCAAACCGAATCGGTCTATAGGCAAGAAGCAATTTTGTTCCAATGCTGTCGATCGAAATATTCAATATTCAAGAACCTACAGGTGAAAACGAACACTACTGATGAAAGCGACCATGCATGTAAAACATCAATAGAAGAACAAGAATCCTCAGTTAAAGGCCGAGTCAATTAGAATTACATTTCATGATAATATCAAAGTATTGTGTCAATACTGCTAGAAATCGCATATACTTTTTATTAAAAAGATCTTTGTACTTCTCTAAGCTTCGTTAAAATTGCCTAAATCGCACGTTTATCAGCTAGTCTGTCACGCCCCTCGAAAAATAGGGCCCAGTCACGTGCCTTGTCAGGTGACCTGTGACGTACCATCGGGAACATGTAGCTAGCGGACGACGCTTGCCTGTGTATATCCAGTGCAGGGAATTTTGGATAGGCATGATAGGAGTGCATATCTCAAGAAAATGCCGAGGAGATGTGTTGTTGCTGGGTGCAGCAAAGGCACCAGCGATTGTGTCAGTCTGCACACCTTTCCTAAAGATGATGCAACTCGAAAAAATTTGGATTTCAATGATCAAGCTGACGCGAGCTAGCTCAGTGGGATGGCCCTTCCGCTCACAGTACTGTTTGCAGTGACCACTTCAGGGAGGAGGACTTCGATAGTCAGGCCCTCAGGCCAGGGGCTGTATGACCAGCTAGGATTTGCGCCCAAGAATAAAATGCTGCGGCCGACAGCTATCCCTGTCATCAGACTGGGAACTGAGGGCTGTGGAACTGGAAGCCAAACACAGGGAGCTAAAAAAACAAGAGTCGGTCTGCAGTTCTGAAGCTGGAGTCACGGAGAAAAAGAGGGTAGGTCTACCGTACCGTACCGTAGAGCCCGGGAGGGGGGGGGGGGGCACTCAACCTGTTTTTGGATGTGGGTGTGCCGCTGCCAATCTCAAAACAGGGGGCTAAGGAGCTAAATGGTTAATTGAGGAAGCTCATTTTTGAGGGTCTAAGGAGCGAACGGGCTCATGGGCAGAGCTAAGTTTAGCTGCTCGCGATCTCACTACTCTGGTACACATACGGTGCATGAGCTGAGTCAGCGGTCGCAGCGCTGTTTTTAACGCTGTACATGCCGGGCCACTACACTGGCTCGATGTCGCATGCAGATTGATCTCGCTGAGCCGCCGCTAGCACTAGTAATACCGCGTTCAGTTAGGGGGCACTAGGCCGCCCAGCTCCCCGCTGCGCTGGCCTGGGAGGCTAGGGAGCGACCGTTCCCGGACAATATGCTGTGCGCATTGTTTTCTCATATTCTAGGGAGCGAGTCGGAAGCCAATCGAGGTGCGGTTAGTGAAAATCTGAAAATCGCATATCATGGGAGCGACCCGAGAAGGTTGAAAATGGGGGACGTCACAGCGGCACATACATGTGTGACATATATATGTGAGTGCCCCCCCCCCTCCCCCGGAGGCAGCTAGCTTGCAGCACACGATTTTGCTGTAATTGTTGTAATATATTTAGACTTTCATCCAGTCTTTCAGTGTACTTGGTTATCATAAGCACGCACACAAAGATTCGCAAGGTACGGTCAGCAGTAAAGCGACTGTCCACACGTCTACTTGTCTGTAAAATATTACGTTTTTCCAAAACATAAACCTAATCCAAAAGAGGAATTATCATGGGTAAAGTGTTTGAAAAAATGCCAGACTTGTCATTTGACCTCTACTAAAATGTCTAAACAACCTATTCAAATCCTTTTGGGGGACTTAAAGATTGTCGAAATTGTATAAATAGTGATATGAAAATGGATAAATTATCATTCATTTACATTGACAACATATTAGTCAAACTTTGTGGCTTCGCGGGGGACTTCCCGATGCTACGTCAAATCGCTCTAGCCAATCAGCTGTCAATTTTTGGGGGCGTTCCCAAATGAGTGAGTTTTTTCATCAATTTCTTGTTACTGGGCAATTTTTTTTCTGTAAAAATGTCAGAATTGTGTCATTGGACCTATGTACTACATTTTTAGCCCCAATGTTGATTCTAATTGACTCGCCCTTTGAAGAAATTCGATAATAGGTAATAATGTGTTTTCTGTTCACTCAACTGGGGCACACGTGAACAATATTGATCTTTAAGAATCTACAGCTTTATAATTTTTTGTTTTATTGTAAAGCAATGGTTTAAGTCGGCGAATGCACTCGAAAGTGTTGATTCTTTGATTGAATCCACTCGGCGCTACGCGCCTCGTGGATTCGAATCAAAGAATCAACACTTTCTCGTGCATTCTCCTTAACAGAATACGGACAGCTTCATTTTAACCGGCAACCCTGTTTTGTGATAATCTGATTATAATAAAGCTTGATGTTGATGTGTGTACCGATATGTCACTCATTTTGACACTTGTTATAATATCTGTTGTCATGACAACCATTGTTATAACTGGTAAACTCACCCCCCCCCCTTTTTTTGCGTTTAGAATTACCAAGAAGGACGTATTACGGTATAAGAGGGTATCCGTGCACCCCCATGACTAAACGAAACCGACTGTTTTAACTTCTTCATAGTATGCTTAAAACATCAAGATGTTAACAAGAAAAAAAAGTGGCCCCTCTTAGGGAAAATCAAGGGGGCGTCAAGATGGTCAAAAAATGCCCTTTTCAAATTTTGTTGAGAGGTCCTTTTGTACTACCGTCACATTTTGACCTGTAACTTTCTGTATGGTCATCAGATTGGTATGAAAATTGGTAGCGTTCTTGCCAGTACTGTTCTACACATTTTGATATAAAAATACATCCATACCAAAATGTATGTTGCCATGGCAACAGTTATCATGAATGAAAATCTAACTAGAATAGAAGAATATCATATTTTTTTTCATAGAAAATTGCTTAGACATGAAAACAATCACTTCAGAATGAGTTTGATACAATATTCGTGGTGTTTAATGACATTCCCCCCCCTCTCTCTCTCTCTCTCTCTCGCTTCCTGGGTGTGCTGGTGCATATCTTGACAATTCATATGCATTGGTCTCTACATTGGTCTCTACCACCTTCCCTTATCCCGAATTCTATCATTTCTCAAATTTGGACTTGTTGCTATTACCCATTGACCTGAAGAATAAGTAGCCAACATCTGTGACATTTTCTTTTGTCAATTAAGCGATTGATAGCTGATTGTCGATTGAGAAATGTCGATCATTTGAGAAATGATAGAATTCGGGATAAGGGGGGAGGGAGAGAGAGGGGAGGGGGTAATTTCCTCTTTACCCTTAATTATCCCATCCACCCAACAAAGTCCTAACCTATCTCACCTCCCCTACAACATATACCATCACACCAAACTAGTTCTCACTACGATCTGCCGAACGGGCTCAAACTGTGTGCGAACTGTTTACGGTCTTTTTACGAACTTCATGGACGGGCTTGGACGAGAAGGGTGCTCCAGAACTTCGAGCCTGCTCAAAATTTTCTGGCGGCCATCCCGTTCTGCAATTAGACGGAGTGACAACGTACTTAAAACGAGATGGACGTACTACGAACGGAATTGCCGTACTTCGATCCTACTAGGGACGTGTTTCGACATGGTGCAGTCGTGCATCAATTGCAGTACGTGTGCACACCGATCGGGTCCGTTTGTACCTGGTTCATCCTGTTGGCAGACAAACCCGACTCGACCGCATTATGTCCTTAGCCAGTCGTTATTCCGTGCAAATACGTTCAAAACAAAATAAAATTTCTGAAGGAGTTGGCAACACGTTTCTACACAGTTCTAAAAGTTCGCAGGAAGTTCTATTCGTGTAATTCTCACGCAGTTCTTACTGCGCCCATGTACCCCGTCTGCAGTACAATAGGACAAGGTTTCCTCGCTGGTTCATCATTTGGGCTCGAGATATTTGGCAGTGCACATTTGTTTCCCGACTTGAAGATTTTCAAGATTTTTGCCCTCAATCATGGGTATGTTTGCAGCCCTTAACATGTTGAATGTTGGTTTCATGCAATTTGTGTTGGAAGCAGAGCAAGAGTACAATGAGATGGTAGAGCAAGAAAAAAGAAGAAGACCAAGGACCTATCATCAGCTAATGGAGGAGCTCCGCCTAGATGATCAAGAGTCCTTCTACAACTTCTTGAGAATCACCCCAGCCATATTTGATGAACTTCTTGAACGCATCACCCCCTCCATAGCAAAAGAACACACAAACTACAGAAAGGCTCTAGAACCAGGGATGAGGCTTGCCATCACACTGCGTCATCTGGCAACAGGAGATTCCTATGCCACCCTGCAATATGAATTCCGGGTAGCCAGAAACACAATCTGCTTGTTGGTGAAAGAAGTCTGTAATGCCTTGGTGATGGAGCTCAAGAATGAAGTTATCACATGCCCTGTTGACAGAGGCACTTGGGGAAAAGTTGCTGAGGGGTTCCTGATGCGCTGGAATGTCCCACATGCCGGTGGTGCCCTGGATGGGAAACATGTTGCCATCAGAAAACCCCCAAGACTGGAACCATGTACAACTACAAAGGCTTCTTTTCAGTCGTCCTAATTGCCTTGGTAGATGCTGATTACAAATTCATGTGGATAGATGTTGGTGGCTTTGGAAGTCAGTCTGATGCCCAGATCTACAACCAGTCAGAACTGAAAGATTGCTTAGAAGATGGCTCCATTGGACTCCCTCCACCTTCCCCCTTGCCAAATGATGTCCAGGACTTTCCCTATTTCCTGTTGGGAGATGACGCTTTTAGCCTTGGCACATACCTCATGAAGCTATACTCGGGCCGTCGACTGACAAAAGAAGAAATGATTGCGAACTACAGGATCTCTAGAGCAAGACGTGTGGTCGAAAGTGCCTTTGGCATTATGGCACATTATGGCAGATGGAGAGTCCTCTGGACAAAAATGCAACAGATGCCAGTGACTGTACAGACCATCGTTGAAGCTTGTGTGTGCCTTCACAACTTCATCCGTCTCTGAAACCCAGCCATTCAGAACATTCAAGTGGATACTGAAGATGCTGCACACAACCTCATCCCTGGTGACTGGAGACAAGATGCCAACCTGCCAGACTTGGACGTCCACAGGGATGAAACAGGTCTATTGTGAGATGGGTGTGGGTCTTGGTTTTCTTCTTCCTGGCTTTCTGACTCTGTTCTGCATCTTCCTCAGACATATGCCCCCCTGACTGTGAGGCAGAGGCATTAGAGGGTCCAGGGGATACAGCTCTCTCCCTCTCTTGAATCCAGCACTCAGGGGCAGGCTTAGGATGCTCGGCAACTTGGGGGGGGGGGGGATCTGCATGGGCTTCAGCGGGGCTTGTACATCTTGGGGTAGTACTGGCTGCTTTCACACGGCCCGTCTTTCTGGATCCACTCCTCTTTGGAGGCATGATGATTGAAGATGAAATTTCGTTGACTTGATGTGTTGACGTATACAGCTTGAAGCGGCGAACGAGAATGAGGACAACGCGCTGGGTATTTATAGCAGTCGGGCCGGGACGCGATTGCAATTACGATCCGCACGCACTAGCGACGAGATGAGGACGTGGTGAGAATGAGATGAACTGTCTTGAAACGAGGTGGTCGAGTTAAGAAGTAGTTAGAACGTTTTGGGGCGTATTGGGAACGAGATAGAACTAGTTCAGAACGGGTTTAAACTGACTACGGACGGACTTGGACTGCTTGGAAACGTTTTCCGCATGAGATGAACGAGCGATTTTACCCGATCGTGAACGTGATGGACGGGATAAAAACGAGATCGACGTATTGAGGACTGTTTATGAACGAACTAGCATCGTATTTTAGACAATATTTGGCCAAAGTAACACGTTCTACCCCGACCGAAGCCCGTTTTACGATTTTTCTAGGACAGGGCAGGACTTTCTGAGAACTACTTTGGTGTGATCCAGGCATTAATAAATCTCTTTTCTTTATGACAAGCAAAGAATTATAAAAGAGAGAGAGAGAGGGAAAAAGGAAAAATAGATACTTAATTGCTCTTTTATATCGTACATTAGATAAATGGTGTGGCTTAACTATAGAATACCCTACCCACATAGACTTATGTGCATAAACGACCAACACATAGGGTTAGGGTTAGGGTTGTGGTTAGGGTTATGTTTAAACTTAAAGTTAGGATTATGGTTAGAATTACGATTTACGGTAGCTAAAAACTTAAGTCTTTGGATTCAGCTTCATTAGAGAAGCGTTGGTCAACTAATGGACATGTGGTCAACTTTTGTGGTGGGGTATTCTATAGTTGTTCCAATGGTGTTTGGGCATATAACACGTGTGTGAGTGTGTTTCTTTAAAAGAGAAAAAAAAATAAAAATAACAGATGTGTTGTCACTTATACCTACATGTATCACACATCAGCTAGACAAAATTAGTGCTAAAACATTTAGCACGGGTTCCTTAAAATATGTTTGCATGGTGTGGTATGGTCTGGTATTGTATTGTATTACCAGCAGTTGCCATGGCAACAGAAATTCTAATATGTATCAAATTGTGTGACATAGTGATGCAAACATCGTCATCTTTTTTTTCTTTCTTATAGTCGATTGTCTTAATAGAATTACAGGTTAAACTTAGGAAGTTCATTATGCTTACTGTGTAAAACTGAGAAATCTGGGGAAAAAAATATGCGAAAACAAGAGGTTTGTAATACGCATAACATGCTACTATGGCAATAGATAATTGACTTCCTCTTATTATGTTGTGTATGCTTCAGAGTGATGGGAATGTCATTAAACACCACGAATATTGTATCAAACTCATACTGAAGTGATTGTTTTCATTTTTTCTTTGAAAAAAAATATGAAATTCTTCTATTCTACTTAGATTTTCATTCATGATAACTGTTGCCATGACAACACACATTTTGACATGGATATATTTTTTTTATATCAAAATGTGTAGAACAGTACTGGCAAGAACGCTACCAATTTTCATACCAATCTGATGACCATACAGAAAATTACAGGTCAAAATGTGACGGTAGTACAAAAGGACCTCTCAACAAAATTTGAAAAGGGCATTTTTTGACCACCTTGACGCCCCCTTGATTTTCCCTATTCTGGGCCACTTTTTTTTCTTGTTAACATCTTGAATGTTTTTAAGCATATTATGAAGAAGCTAAAAAAGTTGGTTTCGTTTAGTCCTGGGGGGGGGGGGGTGCACGGATACCCCTCTTAGATACCCTACTACAGTGTGGAAGGTACAATGAGGAGCTGTATATTTTGTCCGCTTCTTTGTTTGCCATGTTCATAGTTCTAGTGTGTGTGTATATAGGGGCGAAACGCTGCCGGGTACGATCACGACACGACCGATTGACATGAGGGTCAGTTTTTCACCATTCTGATTCTGATTCTGATTGAGAACGGAGCTAGTTTTTGAGAGAGAGAGAGAGCCGAGTTGACAAGTGAGAATTCGAGTGAGAAAGAGCACGAGGGATAGTTTTTTTTTTCACGTGTTAGTTCTTTGATAGAGGTGCGAGAGGAGGGAAGTGGAGTTCTTGAGGAGAGTGATAACGTTTCACGGGTGAACCCGACGCTGTGGCTAAAGGGTGCTTTTTGGCTTGGTATTGCTGTATATCGAGTAGTTTGGTAAGCAGGAATTTGCTCTGTGCATAGTTTTAGTTTATCTATTTAATACTTAGATCAGTACACTTTTGTATTATAGTATCTTATTTCTAAGCAGCATGTCCCGTGAACTCGAGTACAATGCTGAGGATGATTTAATGGATTTTTTGAATGCCAATAGTGATAACCTTCTTGCTTCTCAGCCTGCGGCTAAGGAAAGATCTACTTTGTCTCGACTTATTAGTCAAGCTCAAAGTAAAGACGATAATGGAGGTAATAGCAATATTAGTAACATTAATCGTAAAAGGGACTTGTCTAATACGAGTAATGATGATTCTGATTTGGGAAGTGATGGCGATACTTTCAAGGTTGTTACCCACAAAAGAACAAAGAAATGTACGGTCATTTCTAAGGATACGACTACTAATACAACTGGCATAAAGAATATCATTATTAAATCAAGTGATGTCAATCTTGCACAGGTAAACCCACTTCATATTGCTAAATGTTTGAATGCGATTGGGCAAAGTTTTGTAAAAACAGTCAATAAAGTTAATGGTGGTATTGCAGTACAATGTCACACTGCCTCTCAGGCAGAGAGACTTAAACAAATAACGCAGTTGGGTAAGTGGACTGTATCCACAGAATATCCTAGTAGTGAAATTAAATGTAGAGGTGTAATTTCTGGTATTCCACTTGATGTAGATGTAGAAGAGTTGGTGCAGGCATGTAAAAAGGACGGGGTAGTGGAGGCTAAGAGATTAACGAGAAAACAAAATGGCGAGGTTGAACCATCTTTGGCGGTATGTATTACATTTATCAGGAAGAATATTCCTGATGATTTGTGTGTTGGATATCAAATATATAAAGTTAGACCATATATCCCGCCAGTTATTCGATGTTTTAAATGTCGAAGGCTTGGACACATTGCCAGTAGTTGTAAAAGCTTTCAGAGATGTGTTAGATGTGGTGGCCAACATGAATTTAAGGATTGTAAAAGTAAGGAAAACCCTAAATGTTGTAGATGTGGAGGTACTCACTCTGCACCTTACCTTGGATGTGAGGATGTTAAAATACAAAAGCAAATTCATCAAACCAGAATTACTCTTAACATATCTTATGCTGATGCAACTAAGAAAGTTAAATCTCAGTCGCAGAACAACTGTTAATAATGAATCTAAGGTAGTTGAGGAATGTAGTGGAGATAAGTGTAATTTAGATCCTCCTGCTATTGTTAGTAAGCCTCAAAGTGCAACCACAAATAAAGGTGTATATGTAGATGCAACCACACAAACTGAAGTAACGGAAAGTACCCAAACAGATTATAATAGTATGGTAGAAATAGGGCCAGCACTAGCAATGCTTATGATTTGAACCATTCAAATAAGTCGCAGTGATAAAATTAAAAGTAAGGATGACATTCAATACGCAATGAAGAATCTCTTCAAACAGGCCTTTCATAAGGATTTATCTGGAAAGACATGTAATGAAAACTCTCAGCAAAGAAAAATTGGTAACACAACTGAAAATGAAACTGGTAATGATTCCAAAAAAAGTAATGTTAAAATAAATTTGTCAGATCCTGGTAAATCGTCCGATAAGATTACATCAGATGGTGAATCTTGTCAATCGTCTTCAAGACGTAAAAATAACTCTCATAGAAAGAATCATAAACCGTGAAATGAATAAGTTTTATTTTTCTTTTGTGCTACTTTGCTTTCTTATGCGTTTCCTCCAATGGAACGCTAAATCAATAGTTAGACAGGGGGCTGAATTTAAGGTAGCTATAACAAATGACATTAACCCCAAACCGGATATCATTTGTATTCAGGAATCTTGGTTGAAGGATAAGAATTACTTTAATTTATATGATTATGAAACGATAAGAAAAGACAGGAAATATGATAATAAAAGGCAGGGTGGCGGTTGCCTGACACTAATTAAAAAAGGGTTGTCTTATAAAGTTATTGATTTACCTAAATCTGAGATTGAAATATTAGCCATTGATGTCTACATCAATAACACGAATTGGATTTCAGTTGTTAATATTTATAATCCGTGCTTAAAACTTGAGGATAATTTTTTTAGATCATGTGTTTTCTGTCTGGCAGCTCTGTTTTTATATGTGGTGACTTTAATGGCCATAATACGTTATGGGGGAGTTCCAAAACTGATTCGAATGGTCTTAATATAGAAAAAGCTTAGACGAACACAGTGGTAATACCTCGTGCTTGGATTTAACATGGACATGAAATAATATAGCTGCTAAATGTATTTGGGAAGTTTTAGAAAATAATTGGGGCAGTGATCATTTTCCGATTATAATTGATTGTGGCGTTCAGTTTCCACAGACAAACCTCCCATTCACACCAAAATGGTCAATAAAACGGGCTGATTGGGGAACATTTCATGCAGAATGTGATAATATTTCATATCCAGAACTGGATCAGTCAATTGATACTATTTATAAAGAATTTATTGATCAGCTTAATATTGCTTTAAATAACTCTATTCCAAAAACTAAGCCCTCTATTAAAAAGAAACATCCTGTAATCTGGTGGAATGCTGCATGTGAACAAGCAGTAAAGGAAAAGAGAAACGCTCTTAGAACTGTTCGACGGACAAGACTTCCGAAAGATTATATTGAATATAAGAAGAAAAGGGCAGTTTGTCGTCGTGTAGTTAATCAAACTAAGCGTACAAGTTGGCAGGATTTTTGTGCTACTATTAATCCACAAACATCTACTAAATGTATTTGGGATAGGGTTAAGAGTATTTCGCATTCACGTTCTTTTAAATCTATCCCTTGTTTAAATAAGGGTACAAATATTGCAGTGTCAAATGAAGAAAAGGCAAATATGCTGGTAGATACTTTTAGTAATACAAGTAGTACAAACAATTACGAGGAGGTTTTTCAGCAAGTTAAAAGGAAAGCTGAAGATGATTTCATTATTAGCAATAAAGGAAATGATACGCCAATTAATGATTATTTTACAATAACAGAACTTGATGATGCCATTTCTACAGCTAAGTGTACTACTCCGGGCGCTGATGGTATTGGGGCTAATATTCTGAAAGAGCTTCCACATACCACTCGTCAAATTTTACTAGTTATACTAAATGAAATATGGAAAAGAGGTGAATGTCCTAGTCAGTGGAAGGAAGCCGTTTTGATACCCATTTTTAAGCCAGGTAGGGATCCCTCTGATCCCATTTCATATAGGCCAATTCCATTAACGGCCACTTTCTGCAAGGTTATGGAACGTAATATGATAACAAGCAGGTTAGACTGGTTCCTTGAAATTAATGGTTTTATTAATGATAATCAAAGTGGCTTTCGTAAAGGTCGTAGAACGATAGATCATTTAGTACACTTAGAATCTTCGATACAAACTGGTTTCGCCAATAGGGAAAGTATCTTAGCTATATTTCTCGATCTAGAGAAGGCTTATGATATGGTATGGAGAAAAGGGGTGTTGATAAAATTACAAGAGTTTGGTTTAGGCGGGCGTATAATTAGATGTATTAATGATTTCTTGTCAGATAGGACTATTAGAGTCAAGGTTCATGGTACATTATCAAATACTAACATTGTAGAAAACGGAGTGCCACAATGTAGTTTCATTAGTCCAATATTATTTAATATATCTCTACATGATTTATATAAACATATATCTCATGCTAAAATATGTCAATTTGCTGACATATCCAATCAGACCTTGATTGTATCTCCAAGTGGTGTAGGCAATGGGGATTTAAACTTTCTGCTAGAAAATCAGTTGCAGTAATGTTTTCCTTGAAGGGTCATTTAAATAAGATGTCTATAAGAATATCCGATAAAGATATAGAATTTAAAAAGTCTGCTAAATTTCTTGGTTTGATTTTTGATTCCAGATTAACATGGAGTACCCATATTAAGTATGTTTTAGATCGATGTAAAGTAAAAATCAATCTTTTGCGTTGTATTGCTGGTTGTAAATTGGGTGCGAACTGTAGTTCCCTCCTTAACATATACAGAGCTTTAATACGACCAGTTCTAGAGTATGGTTGTGAAGCATTTGACTCTGCCTCTGATTCTGTTAAGAATATGTTAAATGGAATTCAGTATAAAGCTCTTAAGATTTGTACCGGGGCGTTATGTCTGACATCACTAACGAAATTACAAATAGAGTGTGGAGAACCCCCGCTTCAGTTAACCCGCAAATACTTGTGCAATATTTATTCAGAATTGATTAGAAGTAATACAGATCATCCATGTCACATTTTACTTGAAGATTGCTGGCAGAAGCATTACTTTGAAGAAAAGTGGAATAAAAAAGGCCGCATTCCCTTTGGTTTTCGTGGTAATGTTTCTGATCTTGATCTCACTGATCGTGTCCGTTCTGTTTTTCCATATTGGTATTATTTTAAAACTAATGTTCACTTTTCCATTTAGTCATTACCTGTTGGTGTGCAGAATGAGTATATTAATAGAAACAATGCTATTCAAAATATTAATGAGAAATGGTTTTCTTATCTTCATATATATACAGATGGTTCGGTTGACCCTGTCCATGGAAAAGTTGGCTGTGGTTTCTGTGTTCCACTGTATAAGTATTCCCGTGTATGACGGGCGAAGAACGACATAAATATGCCCAACTATACAACTATACAACTGTCGAGTAGATGTATAGTTTTAACCAATCAGAATACAGGAAAATATACAACTATACAACTGTGCAACTGCTAGGAGCTACGCATGTATAGTTGTATAGTTGTCTAGTAAGCCGGCCAAAGTGCCATAATAACTATACATCCGTACCGCTGTAGAGTAGATGTATAGTTTAAACCAATCAGATCACAGGAAACTATACAACTATACATCTACTCCTGCAGTCTGGAATAGATGTATGGTTTTAACCAATCAGATCACAGGAAACTATACAACTATACATCTACTCCCACAGTCTGGAATAGATGTATAGTTTTAACCAATCAGAACACAGGAAACTATACAACTATACATCTACTATTCCAGACTGCGGGAATAGATGTATAGTTTTCGAGTAGATGTATAGTTTTAACCAATCAGAACACAGGAAACTATACAACTATACATCTACTCCCGCAGTCTGGAATAGATGTATAGTTTTAGCCAATCAAATCACAGGAAACTATACAACTATACATCTACTCCCGTAATCTCGAATAGATGTATAGTTTTAACCAATCAAAGAGGATAGATTAAAGGGGAATAAATAAGGAAGGACCAGAACATATAGAAAAGGGAAAAGGAAGAAATATATAAGGAAAGAGAAGAGGATAGATTAAAGGAAAGACATAGAAACACATAAGGAAAGAGATGAGGATAGATTAAAGGAAATACAAAGAAATACATAAGGAGAGAGAAGAGGATAGACTAAAAGAAAAAAATATATATACATAAGGAAAGAGAAGAGGATAGATTAAGGGAAAAACAAAGAAATACATAAGGAGAGAGAAGAGGATAGACTGAAGGAAAAAACAAAGATAAGCATAAGGCAAAACAAGAGGATAGATTAAAGGAAAACAAAGAAATACATAAGGAGAGAGAAGAGGATAGACTAAAGGAAAAAAATATACATAAGGAAAAAGAAGAGCATAGATTAATGGAAAATACAAAGAAATACATAATGAGAGAGAAGAGGATAGACTTAATGAAAAACAAAACCATATAAAGAAAGAGAAGAGGATAGATTAAAGGAAAGACAAAGAAATGCATAAGGAAAGAGAAGCGGATAGTTTGAAGGAAAAACAAAGAAATACATAAGGAGAGAGGAGAAAAGGATAGATTACAGGAAAAACAAAGAAATACATAAGGAAATATCAGAGGAAAGATTAAGGATCCTCTTCTCATTCCTGTGTTTCCTTTAATCTATGTTCTTTCATTATGCGTTTCTTTGGTTTCCCTTTTCTATATCCTCTTCTCTTTCCTTATGTATTCTTTTGTTTTTCACTTAATCTTTCCTCTTCTTTCCTTATCCGCTTCTCTTTCCTTATGTACTTCTTTGTTTTCATTTCTATTCTGTTCTGTCCTTATTTATTTCTTTGTTTTTCCTTTAATCTATCCTCTTCTCTATCCTTATGCATTTCTTTGTCTTTCCTTTAATCTATCCCCCCTCTCTCTCCTTATGTATTTCTCTGGTTTTTTTTCCTTTTTTATATCCTCTTCTCTTTCCTTCTGTATTTCTTTGTCTTTCCTTTAATCTATACTGTTCTCTTTCCTTATTTATTTCTTTGTTTTCCATTTTTTATATCCTATTCTCGTCGATTAGTTAAAACTATACATCTATTCCAGACTGCGGGAGTAGATGTATAGTTGTATAGTTTCCTGTGATCTGATTGGTTAAAACTATACATCTATTCCACACTGCAGGAGTAGATGTATAGTTGTATAGTTTCCTGTGATCTGATTGGTTAAAACTATACATCTACTCCAGACTGCGGGAGTAGATGTATAGTTGTATAGTTTCCTGTGATCTGATTGGTTAAAACTATACATCTATTCCAGACTGCGGGAGTAGATGTATAGTTGTATAGTTTCCTGTGATCTGATTGGTTAAAACTATACATCTATTCCACACTGCAGGAGTAGATGTATAGTTGTATAGTTTCCTGTGTTCTAATTGGTTAAAACTATACATCTACTCTACAGCGGTACGGATGTATAGTTGCACGTAATTATGGCACGTTGGCCCGCTTACTATACAACTATACATGCGTAGCTCCTAACAGTTGCACAGTTGTATAGTTGTATAGTTTCCTGTATTCTGATTGGTTAAAACTATACATCTACTCAACAGTTGTATAGTTGTATAGTTGGGCATATTTATGTCGTTCTTCGCCCGTCATACCCGTGGTTATAAGTTACTTCCACAGACTTCTATTTTCTCGGCTGAATTAGCAGCTATTTATATGGCTTTAATTTGGGTTTCTGAGGTGGAACCTACTGCTGTATGTATTTTTAGTGACTCAATGAGTGCGTTACAAGCATTATCATATAAGCAGACGAATAATCCTATTATCTGTGACATTAAACTTATCCTCTGTTCTATTGGTAATCAGGGAATTGAGGTTCATTTTGACTGGGTTCCAAGCCATTGTGGTGTAGCTGGTAATGAGAATGCTGATAGTATTGCTAAACAAGCTGCTAATAAAAGTCGTGTTGATTTGCACATTAAGTTGAATCTAAATGAAATAAAACATGGCACTAAATTGAATCTAAAAGCTGAATGGCAACAACACTGGAATAAATATAAACAAAATACTCTGAAAGACATAGAACCCAATGTAAAGTTTAAACAAAGCAAATTGGGTGGTAATAGGAAAAGTGAGGTAATTTTCCACCGTCTTCGTATGGGTTCAGCTAAATCCTTGAAATTTTTTCAATACCAGATTAAACTAGAAATATCACTGAAGATGATGATTAATACCCCCGCCCCGTGAGAACAGCCTTTCTTGACTTTTGGTCGAAAACTGAGGAAGTAGTTCGATCCGCAAGATTTTTCCCTGATTTACTGCCATAGATATGCCGTTTCCATGGCAACGCAGCTTCCGACACATCAAAAAAATATGTTGTACACATCTTCCCAGTAAGACCAATGTGTGTACCAAATTTCATGACTTTCGGTCAAAAACTGAGGAAGTAGTTTGATCCGCAATGTGTTTCCTTGATTTTCTGCCATAAATATGCCGTTACCATGGCAACGCAGATTCCGACTCATCCGAAAAATATGTCTTGCACATTTTCCCATCAAGACCAATGTGTGTACCAAATTTCATGACTTTCGGTCAAAAACTGAGGAAGTAGTTCGATCCGCAAGGTGTTTCCTTGATTTTCTGCCATAAATATGCCGTTACCATGGCAACGCAGATTCCGACTGATCCAAAAAATATGTCTTGCACATCTTCCCACCAAGACCAATGTGTGTACCAAATTTCATGACTTTCGGTCAAAAACTGAGGAAGTAGTTCGATCCGCAATGTGTTTCCTTGATTTTCTGCCATAAATATGCCGTTACCATGGCAACGCATATTCCGACTCATCCGAAAAATATGTCTTGCACATCTTCCCATCAAGACCAATGTATGTACCAAATTTCATGACTTTCGGTCAAAAACTGAGGAAGTAGTTCGATCCGCAAGCTGTTTTCCTTGATTTTCTGCCATAAATATTCCGTTACCATGGCAACGCAGATTCCGACTCATCCGAAAAATATGTCTTGCACATCTTCCCACCAAGACCAATGTGTGTACCAAATTTCATGACTTTCGGTCAAAAACTGAGGAAGTAGTTCGATCCGCAAGCTGTTTTCCTTGATTTTCTGCCATAAATATTCCGTTACCATGGCAACGCAGATTCCGACTGATCCGAAAAATATGTCTTGCACATCTTCCCACCAAGACCAATGTGTGTACCAAATTTCATGACTTTCGGTCAAAAACTGAGGAAGTAGTTCGATCCGCAAGATTTGCAACGGACCGACCGACCGCCCGACCGCCCGCCCGACCGACCGCCCAACCATCGACTGATTCCAGTATACCCCCTTCAAACTTCGTTTGGCGGGGGTATAAAAACACCACAATGGTTTATGTGAGGGATGTGAGGTATGTTTAAAGCCTGATACAGTTGGTCACTTTTTATTGGAATGCAAAAAATATCGAATTCAGAGAATAAAACTGCAAACAAAACTGAATTCTATAGGAATAAGTGAATGTAATCTTCGTTCTTTGCTTGGGGGAAAGGCCCCCTTTAAAGAGGTGATGAGTGTAAAGTTGATTTATAGTACTAGCTCATGCATGGAGTTTTGCTGCTGTGTGGATTCGCATTGAAATTGCCCCCTTGCCTCATTGGCTGCTCGTGTTTGGGCCTGGTGGCCTCGATTGCTATAGCTCCTGTGAGTTGATAGCTGACTGGGCTGGTCCCTTAAATTGTTGGTAAACGGAGCGGCATGAGGTCACTGGGCACTGGGTGATGCTGGGAGGTTGTGGTGGGTGATGAAATTGTGAGTCGCATGTGTGGTATAAAATTGTATTGTATAAGAGGAAAAGGTTTTAGTTGTAAGGTTTTTTTTTTTTTTTTTTTAAGAGGAATTGTTTGTAATTTTTTTTTTGATAACTTATAAGGATTTGATAAAACTTTGCACAGAGATTATAAACTCCTTCAGTGTGATTTGATTTTCTTTTATATTGTAAGGTTTGGTGCAAATAGCCCTAGTAGCTGAGGCACCATTAATCAAATAAAAGTTCAAAGTTCAAAGGGTACGATCACATGCAGTGCAGTGGTGAAGCTACACTACAGGTCATCGTCATCATGGAGTCGTTGCTGAGATCGTGGGGGATGCCAGCCTATGTCATCTCTTCATTTCATTGTAAAACATTCGCATTTTCATTATATTAATTTTATTATTGCATCAGAAGCTATGTTATAGACCCAGAGCACATTTCAGAGTTGATTGCACATTGGAAGTGGATGTTTGATGACGTTGCGTTCCGCCGCGATGGCCGGCGGAGGAGCCCCGGGCGGAACTTCCCGATTTACACGCGTGCACCAAAACTTTCAAGGCCAGCCAAAAATGCCATGCAGTTAGCTCAATTTTTGTCCAGATTTATTCCTAAATATCTATAGTGTGACGCCACCATTATAATATAATTATGTCTAAATTATATGTAAATCATTTTTTATATGAAAATCTACCTTTCAGATCATGTTTGTATAGTTGAAAG
The DNA here is from genome assembly GCA_025617745.1 of Heliocidaris erythrogramma. NCBI lineage: Eukaryota > Metazoa > Echinodermata > Echinoidea > Camarodonta > Echinometridae > Heliocidaris > Heliocidaris erythrogramma. Next base: position 48,947,246 of record CM046861.1, read on the forward strand.
TCTGTTGTAACATTGTTTTGTAGTTTGTTTTGTTTTCCATTACTGAGATGCAAGTTTTAAGAGGAAATGCGTTTGTCAAAACTATATCAAAATGTTTGAAGTTAGTGTTTTTTTCCAACAAATTCACAAAACAAGAAACATACATCCAGGTTTTCGCCCTTTTCTTTTGGAAAATTGACCAAATTGTAAAAAAAAAGAAGCTTGTATATTGTTACTTTTATTGTGATTGATCGACATTCCAGCATTTAGAGTATAATTATATGTAAATTATATGTAAATAATTCAACCTTTCTGATCATATTTAAATACTGTAGTTTAAAATCTTAACTTTTTTTGGAACTTTTTCCATGCTTATTAAAATGCAAGTTTAACAAAACATAATTTTTTAACAGTTGCACAGCATGGGGTAAAAAAGGGAACATGGTCGTTTTGGGTAAGATGTTACCCCACCCTTTGGTGTTAACATTTTACACATTAGAGGTGTAAAACATAACGCATGTATCAAGCGAAATCTAACCACTCATGGTGTGTAATGGTTTACACCACAGACGACCGTGTTCCCTTTTAACACATTTTGGTGTTATTTTTTAACACCAATGGGGTAACTTTTTTTAAGAGTGTATGGTGCTAGTATAATGCGATCATATTATATATATATGCGATCAAAATTATACTGAGTACTGACTATATTTCTCAAGCAAAATTCTCATATGATTATCGAATTTTATAACAAGATTTTTGCCAACTAATATCATACTTGCAATAATGCTTGTGATGGTCTTCTAAATCATCGGAAAATACCTTCGTCATTTTCATGAAATCCTAGCAAAAAGCCCGTTTGCACTTTGATGCACGCGTATTGAAAATTGTAGAAATAGTGCATTCGCGCTCTCTTGCCCCAGAGACTGGCAGAGAGCAATTCAATTGGCTGAGCATGATGAAAGTTGAAATCTAATGACATTTATTATTGGTTAAGGCATCATAAATGGGCGTGTCTTAGATGAAATAAAATCTCGCTAAAATGGATATCAGAATACCAGTTTAAAAATATTTTAGGGGTATTTTATTTCACTGACTTAAAATCTCAGATTTTATCTGAGATAAAATGAATCTCAGAATACTCCCCCAGGTCATGGCTTACAGGAAAAATACAGATTCTAGCATCATATATCAAATACAAACTTTTGAAAATGTTGTCTCATCTTATTATTCTTGAGAGCTATCAGGTTTTCTGATTTATATTTAATCTTTATAAAATGACAAAGGAGATCGAAAGTTTGGTTTTCCCTTTTGAATTTACAGCGATAAATATAAAAACGTGTGCACAAAAGAAAGAAGTTTATACATAAATAATTTTTTTGGTCTTTGTTACACCCGAAAAGTCTTTGAAAGGATGAGAGTTGTACCCGTGTCCCTAATTTTGAACTCAAAAGTTTTTCCAAACATTTCCAAAGAGGATTTACAACTACACATTCAACCATAAAATGCTGAATAGAGTCATTTAATTGATTACAAAGACTGCATAATTCAGTGTCAGACCTCTTAATTTTATGCAGAAAATCATTATAGTGCCTATAGCCTTATGGAAAGTTTTAACATAAAGAGACCTTATACTTGAGTTTCAATTGTGCACTTAAGATTATTCCTGTGGACCAACGTCCATTCTTCATCATTTAAATCTATACCAAAAATGTCACTCCACTTTCTGCTTCTATCCTCGGGTAACAGTTGGTCCTTAAAGATTGAATAAGAAAATTTAGAGAGACTATTACAACTGAATAACTTACTAACCACTAAAACATATGGGTCCCTTGAGTCACTGGACCACGTTCCAAACAAAGGGATAGACTTGATAAGGAAAGAATACTTCCTTCTATCACGAACTGAAATATTAATTTCCAATACCAATTCAAAAAAACTCCTTAAAGCGATTACCATCAAACATCAAATCCTGTACTGTTTTAATACCTTTATAATACCACTCCGAATAGTAAAAATATTTCTTTGTTTTCAAACAAATATTTTTATTAAACCACAACACATCCATTTTGTGCATCTCTCTTAAATTCATGTTGGCCAACAATCTACTTCTAAACACATACCAGACCTTAATGATTTCACCAAGCTGGAAATTTACATTCTCTAAAAGATTGTCAGGAGCACTTCCTCTAAATGTAATAAAATAAAATTCTGTATGGAATTCAGTGAGACTTTTCATTTCAATGTGTTTCCAATCACTTTTAAAATCATTATTCAGCATGTGTCTTGACCAAACAAACTTTTGAGCCAGGTCAAATGATCTGATATCTAACATTTTCAAGCCACGTTGATCATATTCATTGTACGAAAATTTTCGTTTTATCCTATCATTGCCGCCTGACCAAATGATTTTTAAAAAGAATATTCAAGCTTTTTAGAAAACTTTTCAGGAATATGAATACACAGAGTAGTAAATAAGAACAACAGTTTTGACAATACAAGAGTTTTCACAACAGTTATCTTCCCTATAATAATAATGATCTTGAACCAGCAATTCAAGGTCTGTTCGATATTCCCCAATCTCTGATTATAATTCAGTTCAACAAGCAAATTTAAGTCCAAAGAAAACTTTATTCCCAAACAAGAAAAAGTTAAATTGTTCCAAACCAGTCTCTTTTCACTAAAAGGTTTTTCTCGGGATTTTTTTAGAGATCCCAATCAAATCCCTTCACTTTTCAAGATATCAACCTTACAATCAAAGAAGGCCCCAAATTTTCCAAAGTATCAAATAAATTATTAATTAACTCCAAATCTCCATTTAAAAAACAAGTTGTATCATCAGCGTACATACTAACTTTATGTTCAACTTCCCCAATTTGTACACCTTTTATTAATGGATTGCTTCTTATTGAAATACCCAATATTTCTATTGCTAGAAGAAAGAGGTATGGGGTTATTGGGCATCCCTGAAATATTCCTTTTTCCAAGTGGACTGTTGATGACAGGTAGACATTATTTCGAACATAGCTGCTTCTGTTATTATAAAAAAACATTTAATCCAAGTTAAAAAATCAAGATCATCAAAACGTTCCAGCAGGACCTTATACAAATATTCATGTTCAACACTATCAAATGCCTTCTCTATGGTGCTCTATATTAATAGAGCACCAGGAACATCATGAGCATTAGTGTAATCAATCAAATCAATAATTAAACGTATATGTGCTATATTCCTACCTTTCAAAAACCCAGACTGATTATTATGTATGACATCTAACAGAAATTACTTTAATCTCAAAGCAAAACATTTAGCAATTATTTTATAATCAACATTCAATAAGGAAATTGGTCTGTAGTGTTTAGCATACATTGGGTCCTTATTATTTTTGGCAAAAGAGAAATAATTCCGTTCCTTTGTGACTGAGACATAAAACCTTTTTCAAAGGAAAAAGCGTATGAATCTATTGAAAAATCATAAATATCATTTTTTTAAATGTAAAATTCCTTGGGCAGGCCATCCAAGCCAGGGCATTTATTTGCTGGCATTGACTTAATTGCATTAAATATTTCAACTTTTGTTAATGGTTGATTGAGTTTTTCTTTTTTATCATTTGAAAATATTGGAATTTCTAGTCCCTCAAAAAAATTATCTGCTTCTTTGCTAGAGTCCTCAGACCAATGTGAAGAATACAATGTAGAATAAAAACCATGTAATTCTTTCATGATATTCTGAGGGTTCACTATTTAGAGAACCATCTGCATTTTTTAACATATAAATATTTGTCTTTTCTGTATGTCTCTTTTCAAGATTACAGAAGTATTTAGTGCTCTTCTCACCTTCCTCAGCCCACTTGGCATGCTTGGCACGGGACCTAACTATAGCACCAGCTGTTTCAAAATCATAAATGTCTTCTAACTTTTGTCTAAACTACCTAAAAGTTTAGTAAACGAAGAAGCTTGATGGGAGGAATTTTAATTTGTAAACAAATGTTTACGCATTTTACTCCCTGTGTTAAACAGATCGAGCATACGATCTTTAACACTGGGAGTAAAATGCCTAAAAATTTGTTTACAAATTAAAATCCCCCCCATCAATCTTCTTCGTTTACTAACCATTGTCTACGGCGGACCGTTTGAATATTAATGAGTCAGAAAGAAGAGGATCTTGGGTATTTGATTCCAGTTCATCGTGACTTGGCCGTGAACCAGAATAGCCTGGTGGTTAAGTCGCTGCCTGGCAAGCAGTAGATGACAGGTTCGAATCCCGCTGGTTCCAATTTTTTCTGACTTGTGTTTTTCATTACAGATCGAGCATACGATCTTTAACACTGGGAGTAAAATGCCTAAAAATTTGTTTACATACCTAAAAAGTTGCATTATTTCATTACACCCTGCATCATTTTGTGTCTTAATCAGCCTTTGTCGTAAAACTTATCCTTCATTCTCTCTTTCTTTTTCCTCGCTGAGTATTCCATGCAATATACAAACCATAGAGTTGTTAGTGCGTACGTAACTCTATGGTACAAACTGAATGACCACGGAAGAAACTCTTTTGGGAAATCGTGATTTACAGACATCGATGTTCTAATTCGAGTTTTCAAACAGTTTCTGGGGATGATGAATATAACCAATGTGATTAGAGTATTCCGTGACATATTCATTCTCACTCAGCATCAATTCTTCCATATCCATGTAATACTTTTGTCTCAATACTGACTTACAAACAGAGAGGACTGTTCATGGAAAAGATGAAATGCGCAAACACGCGGAAATATTTCACCACGAACCGTTCGCTCTCCTTGCGCGCAACCTGACAGTGTACAAATTGAATGGAAGCTGAAGAAACTCCTTTCTGAAATCATGATTTTAATACAGACATCGATGTTATAATTCAAGTTTTAAACAGTTTTTTGGGATGATAAATATAACCAACGTGATTAGAGTATGCCATGACACATTTGTTCTCACTCAGCATCGATTCTTCCATATCCATGGAATACTTTTGTCTCAATACTGACTTACAAACAGAGAGGACGGTTTGTGGAAAAGATGATGCGCAAACACACGGAGATATTTCACCACGAACCGTCCGCTCCATAGAGTTACATACATGTACGTATGTAATTATTATGGTCCGCTCTCATTTGCACCCCCCCCCCCCCCATCAGAACGTGTACAAATTCAAAGGAAGCTAGCTGAAGGTATCTGTCTGATCAAATGGTAGTTTTAAAGCTGTTTAAATACCAATATTGGGTGTTTTTTATGTTTTTTTTAACTAAATGAATGTAACAAATATGAATCTATTTTCATTTTAAAAATATTATTTTTAATCATCCAGAATTTTTTTTTATCTGGCTTTAATAATTGGCCGAATACCCTCAACAGAGAAGGAATTTCGGGTATGTAATAAGAGAAAATTGACAAGCCACAGTTTGCTGATTTTTAGTCCCTTGATTTTCAACAAAATTAATGTCAGAAACCAAAATAATTTCGGGACATAATGGACCCTTATTATTAGGCCTATATGTTTGTTATCAATACTATACTACTCCTATTTTTACTATTATTATTATCATTTACTATTATTATTCTATTATTCATTATTCATTTTTATATTTTCCAACTACACCCTACTCCTTGTTGTCCTACGTAGCGCTCGAGAATTCTATTCTGTATCCATACTACTAATACGTACTATCATTATTATTATCATTTACTATCATTATGTGAGAACCTTTTATTCCGACCATCCTTCTTGCTTTGCTTAACAACGTCACAGCTCTCTCATTCTCTATTCATGCTTGTCATTAGGGCCCGCATATGATCAAACAAATCCACTTTTCTTCATACTATCATTGTTTTATTTTTGTTTAAGCAATCTATTAGATTCCTTTCGATATTACTACTCCTTTCGGGTTAGTTTGTTTGGGTTTTTTATATTGTTTTTTTTTTCGTGAAAAACAATATTTCTGACATGACCACAAAGGCATAATCTCGGTAAAATATTCCAATAGACTTACATCGTTGCATTGAGCAAATAACATTTCATTTCATTTCTGTAAATTATTTAAATTTATAATTTAATTTCCAATTCAAAATATTAATGATACAAAGGAAACACGGAGATCCAAGGATTAATGTCAAACCTTCGGTCCACAATCATAATAAAGTTTGGCAATAGGAACACTGTTACTTTAATGTTTGTACACTGTGAAAAATAACTGTAGATTAACAGGTTTTTTGACTTGTAAAATTACAAGTTTTCTGTTAATACGGTATTTTTCTTGTGAAATGGCAGGAAAATTGCTAATTTTCCTGCCATTTCACAATGGCACCGTATTAAGAGAAAACTTGTAATTTTACAAGTCAAAAAACCTGTTAATCTACAGTTATTTTTTACAGTGTAGGAGACCTTAGTTTAGGAAGGCATTAGAATAAATTTGAATTATTTATTGTTGAAATAAGTATCACATATGAAAACGGGTGTTTTTCTCATTATCCATCCATTTTGAATAAAACATGCTATTCACATCATAAAACATAACAGAAATTCCAACAGAAGTCATCCCAGTTTATGTCCCTAATATCATTTTTAAAGGTATTTTCATCAAAATATCTAAATGAACGAGCGGTGCTCATAGAACACACTGAAGGTGGTGGTTTTTCTTTCAATACAAGGTAAATCAATGAATGATCACTTAAACCAACAGAATGTGTACCACTCTCAAGTAATTTCAAATTATTTGACACAAGTATTTGATCAATGAAGGTTGTACTATTAATAGTTATGCGCGTAGGGGTTTTTATAAGCTGAGACATTTGCATATTGTCACACAAATCATTGATCTGCTTTGATAAGTTATTTTGAGTGAGCATGTTTCAATTAAAGTCACCTAATATCAAAATAACATTAGATAATGTAGAAATCTTTTCTAAATTGAAAAACCCTTGATGGAGACGGACGTGTAGTATACGGCTCCTGTAGCCACCACCCCAATTTTATTCTAAGACGAAATGATGCTACTTCATTATTGGATATAGACTCTACTTTACTCATCTTCATACTACATTGCTTCCTCGGTATTATAGTGGATTTATGATAACTCATTTTGGAGTGGAACATAAACCATGACGACCCGTGCACTTGCCTCACTTAGATCAAACAACACCACACCAGAGCCTCACGGCGCCCGGGTCCGTACGTCGGTCGCCGCCATACCCCCGAAACCGGTCTCCAAAACAAGAGTAACTCAAGCGACAATGGAAGGATCCGCCCTGCGCTCCGACCCGCAGCCTGCCTCCGGGACAGACGAACTGACCCTGGCGGACATCATGCGATGTAAATAGTAAATAATGTTGGATTTCGTGCACATACAAATGAACTTTGCTATAATTGTAACATCCTTAAAGATCACATTGCAAGAAAATCACAAATATGGCAATTAATGTATCACTAGAAACTGGGAAGCTTACAGATTGCAATCGTAAAGTTTTATGTCAACTGCGTATGTGATGATTATAAAAACAACATAAATAAAAGCTCTTCTAAGCATCTGGAATATCCGAGGATTCGCCAGAAATATAGCGATGTTTTGATGTCGTCACACTAGGGATCGATCCTGCTTAAGCAGACGACGTCCTATAATGAATGAACGTAACTGCAATGAAATTATTTATCAAATTATAAAGAGTTTGGTATATTTAACATGACCTTATTTCACACCATTCTAAAAGGGAATGTGAAACTGATTCTGGAAGCTAAAACCGTTTGATTGTAAATACACAGGAGAAGGGTCAATGATCAATGAAATAAACCCCATTTTCAAATTGAAAAGCCCTCCGAATAATATCACAGATTGTATTCGTTCCCTCTTGAAACGCCGAACATGCCCCGGTGCAAGCAGCTGAAAATACAATGGCGTCTTATTTTGTTTACAAGTGACTGATTCCTTTATTTTTTTAACGCTGCATTTTTCATCAAAATAATACCATACACGAAGTTAAGAGTGAGGCAACAGACTAACATTAAGACTGACGCTAGTCATGTAAGAGAAATAAGTGAAGAGGAGATGACAAAACAGGCACTGAAAAATGTGTAAGATGTTATGGGACATCGTCTGCTTAGACAGGACTGGTCCTTCGTGTGTCGTCACACATCTCAGCAGCGTTCAAGGAGCTCTTCAGCTGCTATATCGTGGGCTGTATTTTACCGTTTTATAATTGATAATAATCATTACTTCAAATGTTTCCAAGCGTTGAATTTGGATAACCTTGTATAATTTATGCCATCTATGCAATAATAAGTATTAAGCCAATATTTATTTTGATGGAATTTTCTTGCAATGTGATCTTTAAGATATCTGACTTGTACTTGTATAATCTTGGAATATTTTATGTACGAACTCTCGAAAGGTAATTTACCAGATTCTTTCGTCCCTATTTTTCAACGCAATAATGCTGTACATTCCTATCCAACTAGGCAAACAAACCATTTTCACCTCCCCCGAACTCGCACCGTTTTCGCAAACAAAACAATCACCTTTACTGGACCCAAATTCTGGAACAGCCTGAATAACGAACTAGTTGATAGCCCCTCCAACAATTCTTTTAAACGGAAGCTAAGGTGTTACCTCTTAAGTAAGTACATGTATGTATGAATATTCATATCTTGTTGGATCGTACAGGTGGTCACATAGACTTTGCTTGTGTAACACTGTCATGTCTTTACAAATTTTTTCTTCTCCTTCTTCTTTTGCTTTTCTTCATTTTCTCTTTTTCTTTTCTTCATCTTATTTTCCTTTTTTCTTTCTTTCTTCTTCTTCTGTTTCGTCTTTTCGTTTCTTTACTCCATATTCTGAGCTTTGCTCTCCGTGTACGTTTTATAAATCTGATATTTCTAGTCCGTCCCCCCTTTTCATTGCATCCAAATCAGAATTACTTTATACGGGAGCCTAATCATTTACAAGCAATGCTTTTTATTTAGGCTCCCCACATTTTACATATTTCCTCTTTTGCCAGTCGTTTATATATTTCTCAAACTTTTTACCTATTTACTGTACATTATACTTGATCTGAGTTCTTTTGAAATTGACAGTTATGCTTGTAAAATAACTTCTGAAAAACTGTTTTGATGTAAATGTGGAATGTGGAACAAATAAACTTCAAACTTCAAACTTCAAAATTCCTTTCTAAGTCATTAAAAATGAACTGCCACTATTCGGTGGGCGATATATAATTCCAAGATATTTTGAGTTGTGATTATATAGTCTTATCTGTAGCCACATAATTTCTAACTCACAATCTTTGAGATCAGGTCGTCTAACGTATGATATCTTCTTTTGTGTAAAACATCCAATTCCACCTCCGTTTCCATCTCTGTCACGTCTTTCAAAATGATATCCATCAATTTGCAAAAATGAATTACAAATGTTTTCACTTAACCATGTTTCTGACAAGGTCAATATTTCATATGGATTATCATTCAAAAATAATTGCGAAGCATCCACCTTATTTCCAAGACTTCGTATATTTAAATGTGAAAATTTCAGTCCTTTACCTTTTGGGAAGTCATTTGGACAGGTATGTGTACTCAATTTAACGTTTGTATCAACAGAGTTTACATCATTTAAATTCACACCTGTATCTATATCTGTATCACCAATATTCCAAAATGGCATTTCTTGCAAAATACATTTGGGACATTGCCAGTTATGAAATAGTTCAGATGTATCGTCATATTGACGGGAAGATACATCTCCACATGAAATATGAACCCACTGATTACATTCTAAACAAAGTAACGCTTTTTGATTGCACTTTACAGGTCTCTCACATATATGACACGGAAACGGGATCTGGAAGGTTTTATAGACGGAAGACAATTAACAAGAAGGATTCGGACAGTGTGTGGCAGGTTGGGAGGATTAGGATGGGGAGGATGAGGGGAGATGGGACTGGGATCTGGAAGGTTTTATAGACGGAAGACAGAACAAGAAGGATTCGGACAGTGTGTGGCAGGTTGGGAGGATTAGGATGGGGAGGATGAGGGGAGATGGGACTGGGATCTGGAAGGTTTTATAGACGGAAGACAGAACAAGAAGGATTCGGACAGTGTGTGGCAATTTGGGAGGATTAGGATGCTGGTGAGGATCAGGGGAGACGGGACTGGGATCTGGAAGGTTTTATAGACGGAAGACATAACAAGAAGAATTCGGACAGTGTGTGGCAGGTTGGGAGGAATAGGATGGGGAGGATCAGGGGAGACGGGACTGGGATCTGGAAGGTTTTATAGACGGAAGACATAACAAGAAGAATTCGGACAGTGTGTGGCAGGTTGGGATGATTAGGATGGGAAGGATCAGGGGAGACGGGACTGGGATCTGGAAGGTTTTATAGACGGAAGACAGAACAAGAAGGATTCGGACAGTGTGTGGCAGGTTGGGAGGATTAGGATGGGGAGGATCAGGGGAGAAGGGGCCGGGATCTGGAAGGTTTTATAGACGGAAGACAAAAACAAGAAGGATTAGGACAGTGTGTGGCAGGTTGGGAGGATTAGGATGGGGAGGATCAGGGGAGAAGGGGCCGGGATCTGGAAGGTTTTACAGACGGAAGACAATTAACAAGAAGGATTAGGACAGTGTGTGGCAGGTTGGGAGGATTAGGATGGGGAGGATCAGGGGAGATGGGACTGGGATCTGGAAGGTTTTATAGACGGAAGACATAACAAGAAGGATTCGGACAGTGTGTGGCAGGTTGGGAGGATTAGGATGGGGTGGATCAGGGGAGATGGGACTGGGATCTGGAAGGTTTTACAGACGGAAGACATAACAAGAAGGATTCGGACAGTGTGTGGCAGGTTGGGAGGATTAGGATGGGGAGGATCAGGGGAGAAGGGGCCAGGATCTGGAAGGTTTTATAGACGGAAGACAATTAACAAGAAGGATTAGGACAGTGTGTGGTAGGTTGGGAGGAATAGGATGGGGAGGATCAGGGGAGACGGGACTGGGATCTGGAAGGTTTTATAGACGGAAGACATAACAAGAAGAATTCGGACAGTGTGTGGCAGGTTGGGAGGATTAGGATGGGAAGGATCAGGGGAGACGGGACTGGGATCTGGAAGGTTTTATAGACGGAAGACAGAACAAGAAGGATTCGGACAGTGTGTGGCAGGTTGGGAGGATTAGGATGGGGAGGATCAGGGGAGAAGGGGCCGGGATCTGGAAGGTTTTATAGACGGAAGACAAAAACAAGAAGGATTAGGACAGTGTGTGGCAGGTTGGGAGGATTAGGATGGGGAGGATCAGGGGAGATGGGACTGGGATCTGGAAGGTTTTACAGACGGAAGACATAACAAGAAGGATTCGGACAGTGTGTGGCAGGTTGGGAGGATTAGGATGGGGAGGATCAGGGGAGACGGGACTGGGATCTGGAAGGTTTTATAGACGGAAGACAGAACAAGAAGGATTCGGACAGTGTGTGGCAGGTTGGGAGGATTAGGATGGGGAGGATCAGGGGAGAAGGGGCCGGGATCTGGAAGGTTTTATAGACGGAAGACAATTAACAAGAAGGATTAGGACAGTGTGTGGTAGGTTGGGAGGAATAGGATGGGGAGGATCAGGGGAGATGGGACTGGGATCTGGAAGGTTTTATAGACGGAAGACATAACAAGAAGGATTCGGACAGTGTGTGGCAGGTTGGGAGGATTAGGATGGGGAGGATCAGGGGAGATGGGACTGGGATCTGGAAGGTTTTACAGACGGAAGACATAACAAGAAGGATTCGGACAGTGTGTGGCAGGTTGGGAGGATTAGGATGGGGAGGATCAGGGGAGAAGGGGCCAGGATCTGGAAGGTTTTATAGACGGAAGACAATTAACAAGAAGGATTAGGACAGTGTGTGGCAGGTTGGGAGGATTAGGATGGGGAGGATCAGGGGAGATGGGACTGGGATCTGGAAGGTTTTATAGACGGAAGACATAACAAGAAGGATTCGGACAGTGTGTGGCAGGTTGGGAGGATTAGGATGGGGTGGATCAGGGGAGATGGGACTGGGATCTGGAAGGTTTTATAGACGGAAGACAATTAACAAGAAGGATTAGGACAGTGTGTGGTAGGTTGGGAGGATTAGGATGGGGAGGATCAGGGGAGAAGGGGCCAGGATCTGGAAGGTTTTATAGACGGAAGACAATTAACAAGAAGGATTAGGACAGTGTGTGGTAGGTTGGGAGGATTAGGATGGGGAGGGTCAGGGGAGAGGGGCCGGGATCTGGAAGTCTTTGTATTATAACAAAAAAATCATATTAATATCAGTGAGGGGTAAATTTCTGTAAAATGCAATTAGCGATATTTTCAATTTACGTGTGAATGTACTAATACCTTTAATGTTTCGTATATCTCTAGGGAGGGAGTTCCAAAAATAATGAAACTGTATATCGAGAGAAGTTGACTATAATCAACTCTTTGATCTCTTATCTTAGATTTTTTGCCAGTAAAATATAAAGAAACAAACGATAAGTACAGGAAAATTGTGTTTCAGCGATAACTTGCGGAAAATAACAATATGCATGGAACCACGTGTTCTGGTGTTAACAGACACGCGATCAGGACTAGTAGCTTGAGTTTTAAATTTACTTTGCTTATTAATAGACTATTTCAAATTAAGTTCTGTTAATAGTGCATGGTCTATCATACACTATACTGCATTATAATTATGCACAACAAATACTACATTATCCCGAGTGCAGTTTTGTTTCACAGAGGCCGAAGGCCGTGGCGAATTAGACCTGCACTATGGATAATTTAGTATTTATAGTTCATATAGTCCAGTAAGGGTGCATAAATAGAACATGCACTAATTGTTAAAGTAAATCGATCCCTAGATTTATAACTGTTATTGTGTATTAGGCCAGTGCAAAAATCACAGTTATAGCACGTCACGTGATACTATTCTAACCAATCACCGCGCGTATTATAGGCCTACATACACTATTTACTACAATGTTTCGTAGCCCAGTTCTGTGCCATATTATTTGCCCGCATTACCGGAATTCAAGATTATCTCTGAGTACTCTCGAGAGACAACTGATCTAGGCTAACTCTCAAAAAGTTGTACTATGGCAACATATACAGCGACATTACCCCTGCTACAACCAATAGCGTTAGTGACATTATACGTCAAAAGATGTGATTTTGTGGGCGAGAAAAGTTATGACATTGTGCGCTGGTTGTAACATTATGCGTTAGATATGGTCAACGCTTAATGTTAATTTTAGGAGATAATCGTTCGTTAGGACATTAACGGGTTTTTTATATATCGTTAATTCACCGAATAAAAAGCAAAATAACAAAAACGATATATAAAGGGGAGTTAAAGTACAGCGCAAATATTCATTTTGAATGAAAAGCGCCTCAAAACATAAATAAACAAACAAACAAAAAAACAGCGTCATATTGTCTACTAAGATTTTTACATTCCCTCACATAATATCCAATGGCAAAGCAGAAAAACATCATGGACCATTCTACTAATGAAATGAAGTCCACCTAATATCAACATGGTTTTAAACGAAAAAGAAAACTTAAAAAACAGATCAATGAAAGTTTAAGCCAAATCCGAAGAGAAATAAGAAAGTTATGAATTTTTAAAGTTGTAATCAATCAAACACAAATTGGCAAATATCTTGCGAGCTCGTCTCCCATGTGCCTTAGACCAAAAATTCTGTCTCTAGTTCGTTGGCTCTTCACTTAGAGAGCTAACGAACGAGAGACAGAATTTTCGGTCTAATTTGCCCTGTACTGAAAAAAATAATGAATTTCCATTTTTCTCTAAAGAAAATATTTTATCCTACATACACCCTAGATGTAATCATTCCACTTAATATGCTTTTACACAAAACCTGTGTGATACAAATCTATTCCCTCATCCAAAACAAAGGAAATGATCATTTATGAATTTGGGTGTACGGAGCAAATGGGAGAGGAGCTCGCAAGATGCTTCAAGGAGTTGCCAGTTTGTGTTTGATCGATTACAACTTAAAAAATTCATAACTTTCTTATTTCTTATCAGATTTCGCTCAAACTTCCATTGATCTGTTAAAAACCAACTTTAAAAACCAACTTAATATCAGGGTGAACTTTCCCTTCACGAGTGTCCTTTACCTGGCCTCCGGCAGTTTCGGTGCCCAGCTGGCATGGCTGGTGTCCTATCTCTATGGCATATCTGCATCAGCGGTAAAGGGATCAGCTTAGGAATATTGGTTATCACTGAACCGTTGCTCAGCCGAAATTCTCCACAGGGAGGGTGGATGGGTAGGGAGTAATTCAGCTCCACATTGGCATACGAGAGACGTTTGCAGGGTGTCGGGGTCTTAGCTGACGTGAACTCACTCACTGAAATGAGCATGTAGGTGACATTGCAACAACCATTATAACAATTTCCAGTTTTAGTCAAAAAGTATTCAGCAAGGTATTTTTCTTTTGGGGGGAGGGGGTTATTTCAATCAAAATTGACGGTGATAAATTATCCTTTCTTTGGGAATAGAAAAAAGGAGACCGTTGGAGACTTCCTTAGCGATTGTTTCATAATGTTTTTCCCCTCTCCATATCGTTGCTCTACCTAGATGACGAATATTGGATTTGGTGTGACTGTCGTTGATAGTAGGAGGTCTACGACCTTTCATATAGGTCACTAGTTATACGGGGATTATTTATTTATCTATTTATTTATTTATTTATTTACCACTTGTGAGGTGGAACCCTGATTAGCAAGAATGTTATTTTTCATATGACCGCTGTGCTAGTCAAAATAAAACGTCAACATCAGTAATCATAGCCTGAGATGTTTTAATTTACTAACACTGGTAAATGACTCGTGGACCCTTAAAACTATTCAGTGGCTGTAGCCACAAGAAGGATACTTGAAACAAATTGAGAAAAATATACTTCTTGTTGTCGATTAAGGTTAGAAAAGCTGATAAATTATCATTAGCTGCAGACTGATAAAGAGAATGACAACCTGACTTTCAAAATAGTAGAACTAACCTGATCTAATGAAAACCACGGCTACGATCAGAAGCATTGCGGAGACTGTTCACTCGGGGCTTTGGGAAGATTCTGTTAGAAAATAATAGTTTCAGTGAAGAAAGGAAGGGAAAGTGGATGGGAGTAACTCAACGAGAGAGAGAGAGAGAGGGGGGGGGGACAGAGGGAAGATTGTGGGAGAGAGAGAGGGAGAGAAAAGAGAGGCAGAGGAGAAAAGGTAGTAAGAGAGAGAGAGAGGCAGAGGCAGAGAGAGAGGCAGAGGGAGAAGGATAGTGGGTCTGTTTAGCAGTATGTCCGAGGACATTTTCGGACAGAGAACAAAAAAAATCATGAGAACAATGGTTCTCGGAAGCCGGACAATAGTCCTCGAACGTCGAACAATGAATTTGTGCTTTATTCCGTCGACTGTCCGAGGACGAGGAACAATAGAGGAACAATACTTGTCCTCGGAAGTAAAGCAATGTAAAACGGGTGTGTGTGTGTCTGTGTGTGCGTGTGGGTGTGTGTGTGTCTGTGTGTGTGAAGCAGGTCACTCGGTTAATTTACAAGCTATCGGCTCCTGGTCTTCTTCAAGTTTATTTGCTAAAGGAAACATAATGAAACAAATAATAATAGTAAAAAGCAACTGAACAGAACTAAAGACAACAGAACAGAATTATAAAAGTTGGCAACATAAATCAACATTAGTAAGTGAAATTGAAGAGATGTTACTCGGCAGGAGTAAGTGAAATAACGAAATTGTAACTCAATAGAAACAAAAGTGAGCAAAGTAATTTGGTTTTTACTCTCTATATGCGTGCAATAGTCAACTACGTGCGTGTCGTAACATACGTCTTCGTAAGGAGATATGGATAAACTATATGACAAAGAGGTGTAATAAGAATCAGGTTTATAATAAATGCATGTGTACACGTACATGCATAGTGCCTTGTCTTGCATTGCCTCGCCTCGCCTTGCCTCGCCTTGCCTTGCATTGCATTGCCTTAGCTAATCATCCCCTCAACACTGGAACTTCACTAAGTCCCCCCCCCCCCCTTCTTTAATGTTATTCGATAACGAATTTTCGCCCATATAGGGCTTTGTCAAGTTATCCCCTATGGGAGAAAATTCGTTATCTTAAATGGCGATCTCACGGAGTTTTATTTACTTTTTTTTTGATATTCTTACTTATCCCCGAGCAGAACTTTTTGTTTATATATATATATACAATTGTAAGGAAATAACATATACAACAACTTTGGCAACTCTCGTGGAAATAAATACAATGTGAAAGGAAATGAGAGAATAATGGTTGCATAACTTAAATCAAAGTTCCCCAGAGTTGACCTCCCTTTTTTGAATTTTTTGCAAAGGTTGAAAAAATGTCTCCGCCGGGAATCGAACCCGGGTCGTTGGCTTAGAACGCCAATGCCTTAAGCACTAGACCACGGAGACGGGTCAGTGGTTCGGCGACACCAGATTCAATTGACCGACAGATTGACAAATCTTCAACCTTATTAATTAATTGATTTGTCGGGGGCAGGTGAGTTTTGAACAAAGACAAGCCGCGTGCCTCAGCTGGATCCAAGCGAATGCGTTGAGATACATGTATACAATAGAATAAGTATAAACAATTGTAAGGAAATAACATATACAACAGCTTACGCAACCATTATTCTCTCATTTCCTTCCACATAATATATATATATATATATACTGTATGTTATAATTTCTTCCATTAATTCATTCAGCTCTTAAATATTTTTTTATCCTTTGATCTCCCTGCAGTACTTCTCACCTCTCAACCATGATCCTTATGTCTCTGCTATCCACATTTACTTTAAAACACCTTTTTAAATTCCATCTATCTTCCTTAACTCCCAACAGTCCACTCTATTACTCTATTTCTCTCTCTCTCTCCATATCTCTCTCTTCTCTGCTCGTCTTATGTATTCTTCGTTGCATATTACATATGTAATTATTCTTGTATGGCTCGGGTATATTTAGTTGGAAAATAGTTCATATATGAATGGAAGATGAATAAATTTTAAATTAAAGGGATTGATATTATCATTACAGAGAGGGTGAGAAAATAAGCCAGAGAGAGAGAGGTTGTGGATGGTGTGAGAGTGTGAGTGTGTGTACATTACAGAGAAAGATAGACAGAGACAGACAGAGACAGAGAGTGGGGGAGGGGGAATCGGTGTAATTTAGGCCTAGATATTGTTCAACATGAAGACTGATAGGCAGAGAATAAGTTATACTTTGTCTTTTTAATTGTATTAACAAGATGATATGTCGATATCCTGTAAGATGAATTACTACGTAAGACACTGCAAAATGTAAGATGACTGTTTCTTCACATACACATTGACAGAAGAGCTATATAAAAAATAAAGTGCACTTTGCATTTCTATGTGGAAAGCAATGGTACTGGCACTGAATAATTACACCCCTCTATCCTGTAAACTATTTGTAGTCAACATCCATTTACCTATCGGCGTAGAACAAAAGTTTGTAAAATCAGCACTGATTTTCTTATTTACTATATAAATCTATATACCTACCTATTATGCCTGTAGTCTTGACTACGGGACCCCTTCGAGAATTTAACACACATGAGTCACAATATTGTGCGCACCCCCCGTAATCCTATTGTCCCCTTCGCCACTCACGCGCGTCAACACACTACGGCAATCTTCCTCTTTTGCGAGCAATCCCAAGTAGAAACATGTTGCTTGCAAGGTGAGGGGAAGGAGGGAGGGTCATAGGTAGGTATATAGATTTATATAGTAAATAAGAAAATCAGTGCTGATTTTACAAATTTACTGCAATAAATCATATATACCTACCTATTATGCCAGACCAGCGCCAACTCAAAGACCGGGAGGCATGTTTCGAGCAGAAGGGAATAGGATTACACCAAAGACTACGAAGAAGACACAGCGGCCTTCAAGGTGGCTGACGCAAACAAAGCTTCACCTGCGGGAACATCCCTAAGGTAGCAAGAAATGAAGGAATTGGGCGAACGCCAATAAGCAGCCTTCAAAATATCAACAAGCGCCACACACCTTGAAACAGAGCCCAAGAAGTGCTGACACTACGAGTATCATGAGCACGAGGCTTACTGTCGGATAAAAGAGCCTCTGTGCCAGCGGCCCTAATAGCTTCAACGATCCATCTAGAGATGGAATCAAGAGAGGCAGGAGAAAAAAGGCTCTCTAGTGATCAGGAACAACTGATCATCCTTACGATAAGACTTAGTCTTATCAATATACCATTTGAGAGCCCTTACAGGACACCAAACTTTGTCCTCACGCACCGAAGAAAAGTTAGAAAGCGGACAAAGAAAAATCTCAACAGGGCCAGAGGCAGCTGTCTGATTCTTGGCAACAAAAGAAGCCCTAGGAATCAATCTAACGCCTTTTCTCTCCCAGCGAACATGACCAGGAGTAAGACAGAGAGCATGAAGAGTACTGCGCCTCTGCCCAGAGGCAATAGCTACCAAAAAGAGCGTCTTAACCGTAAGATGATGAAGCGAAGCTTCACCTAACGGTTCGAAAGGAGGTTTCGCCAAGGCCTCCAGGACCTTAGGCAGACTCCAAGACGGCACTAACTTAGAAAAAGAAGGTCGTTTCAGAAAGAACGAACGAATCAAACCACTTAGTAGCGGGGAATTGGAGAAACCCGAATGAATGGCCCCGATCGCCGAACGGTAGCCTCGGATAGTAGAGATAGATCTCCCTTTGTCAAATAACGAGATTAAGAAATCCGCAATTGAACCAATAGGAGCCTTAGAAGGGGTTTGATTTCTCTCTTTGCACCAAAGGAAAAAGACCGAGAGACGGGAATTGTAAATTTCCCTAGTAGAAACCCTACGACTGGACATTAAAAAGTCCGCGGCTCTATCAGAGAGACCCGACTGTCTTGCAGATTCCCTGACAGGGGCCAAGCAGTCAAATGAAGAGACTCCGGACTGTGGTGAAGAATCCCCGATAGGGGCTGTAACACCAGATCCGCTCTTAACGGGAGAACGAACGGTTGAGCCCTTAGGAGGCTCATAAGTTCTGGAAACCAATTCCTCCTGGGCCAAAAGGGAGCTATTACGAGCACCCGCACCCGATCTTCCCTGATTTTCCGCAAGACACGCGGAATCAGTTGGAAGGGAGGAAAGGCGAATCCCTGAAGGTTCTCCCAGCTGAGGGAGAAAGCATCGAGAGCCCATGCTCCCTGATCGCGAACACGGGAGCAATACTTCGGCAGCTGGTGATTTAGCACCGACGCAAATAGATCCACTTCCAGTGGACCTAGGCGACTGCGAATGCGGCAAAATACCTCCGGATGGAGTGTCCATTCCGATGGAAGATACCTGCCCCGAGACAGAAAATCCGCAATGAGGTTTTCCCGACCGGGGATGAAAGAGGCCACGGGTGTGATTGCCATGCGACGACACCACCTCCACAGCTGAGCTGCTAGGGCATTCAGGGCAACCGAACGAGTGCCTCCCTGCCGATTGATATATGCCGCCACAGTAACATTGTCCGTGAGAATCAGAACCGAAGGACTGAGAAGTCGACTTCTGAAATGGAGCAAGGTCAACAGAACTGCCATAAACTCCAGGACATTGATATGAGGAAGAGTCCCAAGATGAGACCAATCCCCCGCAACCGTGCTGCCGTTGCAGTGTCCTCCCCACCCCAACCGAGAGGCGTCCGTCGAAACCGATATCGACGGAAGAGGGGCAGAGAAGGACCTGCCTCGCGCGAGAAACACCTCGCTCGTCCAACAAGAGAGAAGAGACTTGATCCTTACTGGTACTGGAATCCAGACCAAAAGAGAGTCTTTTCCCGGCTTGAAGAACCTGAGGAGATGTCTCTGAAAGGGTCTCATGAGGAGCCGGCAGTCCTCTAAAACATCGACTAGACTGGCTAGATAACCTAGAAACTGAAGCCACTGTCTGGCCGAGACTCTTCTGGCCAGCAAGAGCTTGCGAGCCGCAGAGACAATGGTGAGAATCCTGTCTCGACTGGGCCGAGCCAACTGATTCCTTATGTCTAACACCGCCCCCAGAAAAACTGGGCTGCGAGTGGGAACTAACTCTGACTTTTCCCAATTTATTAGGAAACCTAAGTCTTGAGTAAGAGAGACGAGCAAACGAGTCTCGTCCAACAAACGATCGCGCGACTCCGCAAGGAGAAGCCAATCGTCCAGGTAACAAAACAACCGCAGGCCGCGACGCCTCAGAAAGGCCGCTAGCACCGCTACAACTTGAGTAAAAAACCCGAGGGGCCGGGCGCAGCCCGAAGGGAAGAGCCCGAAAACGATAAGTCTCCGAGAGGAAGGAGAACCCCAGAAGATCGCGAGATGCGCGATGAATGGGAATGTGAAAGTACGCGTCCTTGAGATTTATCGAGACCGCGTAGTCTTCCCTTTTGATCAACGGAAGAATGGAGGCAAGAGTCTCCATCCGAAAATGAACCGGAGGAATAAATTTGTTTATCCTCTTTAGGTTCAGTATCAAACGAAGTTTTCCCGAGCGCTTGGGAATAACAAAAATTGGAGAAAGGGAAAGAGACGGCCTGTCTCTTACCCTTTCTATAGCCCTCTTTTCCAAAAGAGACTCGATCTCCTTCGAAGCATGAGACCGAGACAGGGCAGACATGGGAGGTGACCGAATTCTTATAGCCCCTCCGGGGAGCGAGGCGCAAAGATCTATGAAGAATCCGTCTCGCACAACGGAGAGAACAAACACGTCCCCGGAGATGGCCTCCCAAGCGGGGAGAAACGCATGAAGTCGGCCACCTACAACATTCGGTCGAACAAGCGCTCGGGGAAAAACATCAAAATCCAGGCTTGGCCTTCTGCGAAGCCATCGCCTTACCACGAGAACCTCTCGAAAAGCCCCTGCCACGACTCCCTCTCCCACGAGACGGAGCTGGCTGAGGCTCAGGAGGCGGGACCCTAGACACGCGACTGCGTTGACCCGAAACGGGACCAGCAGGTCTACGCCGAACAGGGGCCCGCGTTGGCTTAGAGCTAGTGTGAAACTGCTTAGTCATATCCGAGATCTGCTTTCGCGCATCGATCTCTCTTTGAAACACCGTAGCGAATTTACCACCAAAAAGCGAAGGACCCCGAGACGGAACATCTCGGAGAAGTTGAGCAATGCCCGACTCTCTAACACCCAGTGCTGAGAGAGCCGAGGTCCTGCGACGGAACGTAGCCGAAGCAGCTGCTGTGGAAAGCTGCGACCACTGCAGACAAAAAAGAGTATGCAGCAAGTCGTCAATAATCAGCTTGTCACCATCGGTAACATTCAACTCCTCCGCCCTGGACCTAAGGTCGGAGAGAAGCCCTTGAAAAGCCGCCAAACGCATCCCTGACCTAATGTGGTTTTCAATATTAGACCAAATCTTATCCTCCGCCCTGAACGCAGCGGAGGTAAGCGGATTAGTCGCCCGCAAGCGACGACCAACCTCTAAAATCTCAGGAGAAAGAATCTTAGCCTTGAAAAAGCTGTCTTGGTCCTGAGAACAAAAGGCAAAGGCCTTACCCCTGACCGCATTAGATCGCTTAACCAACAGCGCGGCCTCAATGCGGTCATACTCCAGCTTGAAAACCTCCTCAAGAGCAATACCCTCAGAGGAGACCTGCTGCTTGAAATTCCAACGCGAAGTCGAACCCTGCGCGCGGGTTGACTGAACTTCAGGGAGATATTTGGACAACAAAGCAATCGCTTCCAATCCACATAGATTGAGCGATTGAGACTCCGCCTGCCCAAGCGATTCGGGAACCGAAGCTTGAGAGGACGCATCCAAATCTGGTTCCACCCGAGTGGAATGAGACAAAGGAACGCTAACAAAGGCCTCCGCAGGCGGGTCCCCGCATGGTTCACCAAAAGTCTCCTCGCCCGGCGGAGCCCCGAGGGCCGCGGGAATAGGAGGCACATGCGAATCAGTCTCAGACAAAGAGGAATCAATCACAAAAGGCTGATTAGACTCAAAGCGAGATCCCTGAATAGGGACAGAAGTCAGGGTTGAAGAAGCCGGTACAAAGGACCAACCCTGATTCTGAGCAAAAGCCCGCATCATACTGAACATGTCAGCTTGAGAGGAGCTAGCCGGGTCAGCCAGGCCAGACGGGCAAGAGGCCGGCAAAGCCTTGCCGCTTTTCGCCTTCTTCTTGGCCTTTTTCTTGGCTGGCTCGACAAGAGTCGTAGCCGAAACCCTTTTCTTAGAACGCTTAATCGGATTCGTTCGGATCCCCGAAGCCTCTTCGGAAACACGAACCGATCCCTCCGCGGAGGGACGTTCACTTCCCATAAAGGGATTGGAGCGCTCATGGCGTAAGCCTAGAGAATCGCCCAAATCTCCCATATTGGCTAGGCAAGAAGATGCCATAGCCATGGGTTGGGAGCTAAAAGCTCCCAGTGCGTGGGCAGACCGAGATGACTCGGTATGTGCCCGATGACTACTAAAGGCATGTGAACCCACTATTGGACCGCTCGAAAGCAGCAATAGGGGAGCACTAGTAGTCACGCACTCAGGTGAAAACACCTGTTGCTCCGAAGAGCGTCCATAATTGTTAGCTCGAGCATTCCCATCAGCTGGCAACTGAGACAGCCCAGAAAGTACTCGTTCCCCCATATGGCGTTTGCCGGGGGCTAGGGTTTGAGAACCCAGACCAACATGGACTAAGCCCGTGGGTTGCCCTGCAGTAGTGGGGCGCGTCTCCCCTAACGGATCAGAGCGAGTGAACGCTACCGTACGGGAAACAACAGCCCCCCCCCCCCCCTCTGGTCTCAGCGACCGGGGGATTGGATTCGAGATATCCAAACCACTAGAATCTGACGCCACCCACCCCGAAACCACAGGCTTCGGAGTTGACAATCCCGATTCAGTTAACGCCACCCGTCCCGAAGCCGCAAGCTCCGAAACTGGCAAACTCTGCAAGGGAACACCACTAGGCAACTTACCTTTAGCCCTCCTCCCTCCCCCGCGTACCGCTGTACTCGGGGGAGTTCTGGAAGGCCGAGTCGTCTTGCTAGACAACTCTTCGGAAGAAGCAGGTCTCCTTGACCCAGCTGCTTCTTCTTCCGAATTCATACCACTGCAATAAAACAGACAATAAAGTATACTTTTCAAATTAAGAAATACTTCAACTGAATGCAGTAAATAAAACTAAAGTTTATTTGGGAGATACGCACTAAAGAAATTTTCACAGCCTAAAAACCGTAAGAACAAACACCGAACCCGAAGGCTCGGTGACAAACGGAAACACCCGCAAACACGGAAATATCTACGTGGGGCTGACCGTGAAAGAGAAAAATAAATGCCAAGAAAGGGAATCAAAAAATCCCTTGCAATCGGCAAGAGTGACTAATAAAACACAAAGTACTATAATCTAAACGAATATAGGTACCTAAAAGTGCTTTAACTATGTGAAAAAGCGCACCAAAAAGATACTATACGACCTAATTTCAGGAGCGCTGTGACTATACGTCCTAACTCGTCGGGGGCGAGCAAGAAAGAGGAAGATGGCCGTAGCGTATTGACGCGCGTGAGTGGCGAAGGGGACAATAGGATTACGGGGGGTGCGCACAATATTGTGACACATGTGTGATAATTCTCGAAGGGGTCCCGTAGTCAAGACTACAGGCATAATAGGTAGGTATATATGATTTATTGCAGTAAATTGGGAAAGTGGAAATACGCATCTTCGAAAACTATCAAGACCGCGTAGTCCTTCCTCTTGATCAACAGGAGAATGGAGGCGAGAGTCTCCATCCGAAAATGTACTGAAGTTTTCCCGAGCGCTTGGGAATAACAAAAGTCGGAGAAAGGGAAAAAGACAGCCAGTCTCTTACCCTTTCTATAGCCCACTTATTCAACAGAGATTCAATCTCTGATGAGGCACGAGAACGAGCTAGGGCCTGTGAGGTGACCGAGTTCCTATAGCCCCTCCGGGGAGCGGGGCGGACAGATCTATGAAGAATCCGTCTCGTCCGTCAAAGAGAACAAAAGCTTCCCCGGAGATGGCCTCCCAAGCGGGGAGAAAGGAACGAAGACAGCCACCAAACGAGACGCGGATAGAGGCTCGCATCGACTTAGGATGAGCATGTAAACAAGACAGAGACCTGTTATCGCGCATCGCCAAAAGCAAAGGACCCGAGACGGAACATCCGAGAGAAGCAGTGCGATGTCCGACTCCTTAACCCAAAGGGCCGTAAGAACCAAGACTCTGCGACGGTACATGACCGAGGCAGCTGCAGTGGAAAACTATGACCACTGCAAACCAAACATGACGCTTAAAAGAAGCGCCGCTTCAATGCGTCCATAATCCAGCTTGAAATCCTCCGCAAGAGAAATACCCTCGGAGGAATCCCGCTGCCTGAACCCAAGCAAAGTCGAACCCTGCGCGCGGGCTGACTGAAAGTCAGGGAAAGTTTAGAACAAAGCAATCGCTTCTACCCCACAAAGGGAGAGCGACTAAGGCTCTGCCTGCCCCAGCGATTCGGAAACCGAAGCTTGAGAGGCTCCAAAACTGGTTCCGCCTGAAATGATCAAGACAAAGGATCACGAACAAAGGCCGAAACAGTCGGATTCACGCATGAACCGCCATAAGCCTCCTCACCCGACGGAGCCCCGAGGCTGCGAGAAAAGGAGGCGCATGTGATCCCATCACAGACAAAGAAGAATAAACCATAAAAGGCTAATTAGTCTCGATGTCCGACCCAAAAGAGGGACAAAAGCAGGGGATGTGATGCCTGGTACAAGGGACCAACCCTGAGTCTGGGCAAAGCCCATCTCCACCGAACATCCCAGCTTGAGAGACCGGAGGGTTAGCTAAACCCAATGGGCAAGAGGCAAGCAAAGCCTTGCCTCTTTTAGCCCCTTCCCTAGGCTTCTGATTGGCCCAAAAAGAGCCTAAGACGAAACCCGCTTATCAGAGCGTTTATTCGGTTTCGTTCGGATCCCCGAAGCCCTTCGGGAACACGAACCGAACCCTCCGCTGAGGGACGCTCACCTCCCTTTATGGGAGAAGTGCGCTGAGGGTATTGAACCCAAATACGCGCACCAATTACCCATATCTGCTGAGCAAGAAGATGCAACAGCCATGGGCCGGGCGCCAAGGCGCCCAGTGCAAGGGCGGACCGGGATGACCCAGCAAAGGAACGCCAACAAAGGACTCAGCAGGCAGAGCCCCGCATGGTTCAACGAAAGTCTCCTCGCCCGGCGGCGCCCCAAGGGCCGCGGGAATAGGAGGCACATGCGAAACCGACTCAGACAAAGACGAATCAAACACAAAAGGCTGATTAGTCTCAAAGTCAGACCCCTGAATAGGGACAGAAGTCAGGGTTGAAGTAGCCGGTACAAAGGACCAACCCCGATTCTGAGCAAAAGCCCGCATCATGCTGAACATGTCAGCTTGAGAGGAGCTAGCTGGGTTAGCCAGGCCAGACGGGCAAGAGGCCGGCAAAGCCTTGCCACTTTTTGCCTTCTTCTTGGCCTTTTTCTTGGCTGGCTCGACAAGAGTCGTAGCCGAAACCCTTTTCTTAGAACGCTTAATCGGATTCGTTCGGATCTCCGAAGCCGCTTCGGAAACACGAACCGATCCCTCCGCGGAGGGACGTTCACTTCCCATAAAGGGATTGGAGCGCTCATGGCGTAAGCCTAGAGAATCGCCCAAATCACCCATATTGGCTAAGCAAGAAGATGCAGTAGCCATGGGTTGGGAGCTAAAAGCTCCCAGTGCGGGGGCAGACCGAGATGACTCGGTATGTGCCCGATGACTACTAAAGGCGTATGAACCCGCTATTGGACCGCTAGAAAGCGGCAATAGGGGAGCACTAGTAGTCACGCACTCAGGTGAAAACACCTGTTGCTCCGAAGAGCGTCCATAATTGTTAGCTCGAGCATTCCCATTAGCTGGCAATGTAGACAGCCCAGGAAGTACTCGTTCCCCCATATGGCGTTTGCCGGGGGCTAGGGTTTGAGAACCCAGACCAACATGGACTAAGCCCGTGGGTTGCCCTGCAGTAGTGGGGCGCGTCTCCCCTAACGTATCAGAGCGAGTGAACGCTACCGTACGGGAAACAACCGCCTCCCCCCTCTGGTCTCAGCGACCGGGGGATTGGAATCGTTAGATATCCAAACCACTAGAATCTGACGCCACCCACCCCGAAACCACGGGCTTCGGAGTTGACAATCCCGACTCAGTTAACGCCACCCGTCCCGAAGCCGCAAGCTACGAGATTGGCAAACTCTGCAAGGAAACACCACTAGGCAACTTACCCTTAGCCCTCCTCCCTCCCCCATGTACCGAAGTACTCGGGAGAGTTCTGGAAGGCCGAGTCGTCTTGCTAGACGACTCTTCGGAAAAAGCAGGTCTCCTTGACCTAGCTGCTTCTTCTTCCGAATCCAAACCACTGCAATAAAACAGACAATAAAGTATACTTTCCAAAATAAGAAATACTTCAACTGAATGCAGTAAAATAAGGGTAAATTTTATTTGGGAGATACGCACAAAAAGAATTTTCACAGCCAAAAAACCGTAAGAACAAACACCGAACCCAAAGGCTCGGTGACAAACGGAAACACCCGCAAACACACAGATATATCTACGTGGGGCTGACCGTGAAAGAGAAAAATAAATGCCAAGAAAGGGAAACAAAAATCCCTTGCAATCGGCAAGAGTGACTACTAAAACACAAAGTACTATAATCTAAGCGAATATAGGTACCTAAAAGTGCTTTAAATGTGCGAAAAAGCGCACCTAAAAGATACTATACGACCTGATTTCAGGAGCGCTGTGACTATACGTCCTATCTCGTCGGGGGCGAGCAAGAAAGAGGAAGATGGCCGTAGCGTGTTGACGCGCGTGAGTGGCGAAGGGGACAATAGGATTACGGGGGGTGCGCACAATATTGTGACTCATGTGTGTTAAATTCTCGAAGGGGTCCCGTAGTCAAGACTACAGGCATAATAGGTAGGTATATATGATTTATTGCAGTAAATTAAATTTATCTTATCTAATAAGACAAAGGCTTTTGACTGACTTTTTTTTCCACAGCGCAGAGCTATAGGTATTATGAACTTTTTCATAAGGCGAAATTTAGTGTACAATCACTTTCATGGAAATACATGTATTGATATGGAAATGCACAACAGGTGAAATATCTACTGTCCTGTATAATCTGATCATGCAGTTATATTGTCTAAAAGGAATTGGGAAAGGTTGACCATGTCTACATAATAATTTGTTTTATACTGACTGTGTTGTTTTCGAATCATCAAAATAGATAAGAAATTGACCCAATCTCGCTGAGAAGCACATGTATACTGCACACAGAAATGGGTATATTGGTGTATTTACGTAAAATAAACAAATTAGCGTCGATTAAGCTACTAGTAACTGCGAAAATCATTATTAATTTACCATAGATGCCACCATTCTTCTTCTCCTTCCTCTTCTTCTTTTCCTTCTTTTCCTTCTTTTTCTTCTATTTATTCTTCTTCTTCTAATATTTATTAGTGTTATAATCATCATCACCGTTATTACGATAATAATTATTTTATTATTATCTTTATTATTATCATCATCATTATCATCAACATCATCATTATTATCAGCATTACTATCATTATCATTTTAATTTGTATCAAAATATGTCTGATATCACAAACCACAAACAATGAAAAGACACTGTGCATATATGTTTTAACAAGTGCAAGAAAATACCTGCCCAATAGGTCATTTTCGTAATGCATTCAAATTCATAAACGTTTGCCTCGTGACAAACTGTTCATCTGTAAAAGCTATTCTTTTTCAGTAGTCAGAATGTGTATTAGGCGTTGTTAGATTAGACAAACATTTGGCCCAACCTAGCAACACTTAATGTATGCAATCTGCATTCTGACCATTTAAATATAATGACTTGTAACAGGTGGATGTAATAGTTCATTACTAGGAGTTTGACAAAGAGGAAATCATTAAATTTGAAAGCATTAAATTTGAATGCATTACGAAAATGGCCTATACTTAAACCATTTCTGTATTTCACTTAAAATGAGAGTAATCAAAGACCAATCCTTCTCAAGGTACATGTCTACTAGATTGTTCTTTGAGTTTTCGAATAAATAAGATAAAATTCACCGGATAATTTTTCTGCAAATGCACAAAGGATAGAGTCATGTCTCCTCAATATCAAGCTCAATTTGAATATTCGTTCTGAAGTCTTCCAGTATACCACAATTACCCCAAAAACAAAAGGCGACATTCCACATAACCTACACAAAAAAGGCGTTATTCCATTTTAATATCAAGTAATCAGAGTCAAAACAAAGCAAATAAAATATATAAATAGTTCATGAATACTCAGAAAATTACGATTGTTCTAATCTGCAACGAAAAAGGTAAGCCTCAATGGACGTCGCAATTTTGCAATACGGTAGTTCTTTATAAAAACATTCCCATTGTTTGTTAATAAGTCTTTTCTGACTTTGCCAATCACTTTGTTACCATATATAATCCAGCCACTTATGCTAGTCTTATTTTTATTTTTTTGTTGTTTGTTTTGTTTATTTCCTTGTTTGTTTGTTGTTTGTTTTTGTTGTTTATATTCGGTTCGGGTGTGCCCACAGCCCACGTGAAGCTCCAATTTCGTTATAGAATGCCCCCTTCTGCGTATTTTTTTTGGGTAATCTTTAATTGATTGATAAAGGAAATTTATAAAAACAAATTTACAAACACTTCCTTTGGTAAGTGCCTGGATCACGGTTACACGCATGTGTAGGTTACATTGAGATACTTGTAAGTTCCACCACAAGGATCCGTCTTGAAAGCATCAGGATTATGATTAGCTTTGAGGGTACAGTGACCGCTTCCTTTGCACCATCCTTCTACCACAGCCAGGGACCCATCGTACCTACAATCGGTGTCACTGGTCGCAGTGTGACTGCATACAGCAGGGCCGGTTAGGCGACCATAATTAGCATACAGGATGTCTAAAACTTTACCAGAAGAACACTCGATGTCTGTCGTTTTGTCTTCACATACACACAGCGTCACGTTAGAACCGTTATCTGGTACAATCGCAGAATGCAGACGGGTAGCACATAAAATAACAAGAGAGGGAGAAAAAAATTAAGAGAAATAATGAGGGTATAATGATGGTCATCGTAACGAAATCATAGGTCATCATAGGTCATCATAGGTCATCATAAGGTCATCATACGGAAGTCTATCAATCACTTCTTCGGAAGATAAATCAAGAGACACAATGAGTCCTATGGGAGACACTATCGTGTCTTCCTATTTGATAGTTACGAATCCTATTTGTTCGTGTTTCTATATGAATTCATATGTCTCCCAATTATAGAATCTAATGTCATATGCACGTATATATTTTCGTATAATACTATATGGACTATTCAAGAAGGAAATAAGCAAAGAAGTAAAGAATTCTGTATTCAGTAATAGTAGTACACATAGTATTTGTAGTAACAGTAGTAGTACCATTCAATTAACTAAAAATCATCAGGTAGTAAATGCAGTATAGCACTAGCAGTAGTAGGAGTAGCAGTTTTTGAAATTACTTATAAAAAAACATTTCTAATCATATAACACTAATAAATAAAATAGAAATACACATACGAATAAGTGCAATATTTCCTCCGTTCATTGTTCTCAAATATTGGTATGAAATAATATTCAAAGGGTGATTTACTACAAAATTTAAAATACCATACTGTACTTTAAATGGTCAAAATTGTAATGCGGTGATAGGTGATAATAACGTTTATGAAAACTGATGTTTTGCATCCAAGATTTAGTCCCATCACAGAAAAACATTCAACTAGTCACGATGAACCGATTACTAACCGAAAATACTAGGCAATATCGGACGCATCGCGAGCTACTCTTGATAAGGTAAAAAGCTCAAAATCATTTGATTCTTGCATAGATGAAGGTGATGTAGGAAAACATGAACAGGAAAATAATTATGAATTTGTGATATATATTCTCAACAATCAACACATATTTGATTACTTTTGCTCTTAAGGTTAATTTATTCTGAATGAATAGGATTTTTGAAGTAATATATAATGATCATCTCTGTCATGGACGTATATACATATATATATATATATATATATATATATATAGGCCTACATATATCATGTAATACTAATGGAGCATGGCTGCTACTCAGAGTATCAGGCCTAAATGCCTAGTTTACATTTGCTACGGTCATCGTACGATGGATTAGTCTACGATTTTCCTTGCGATTTGGGGGACATCATAGGTGCCTACGGGCTACGATTTTTTTTAAACATTATTTACGGTCATCGTGCGATTTCATGTACTGGGCATCGTAGAGGGGCCAAAGACAAAGCCGTACAGAGGCTGTACGGAGATCGTACAGAGATTGTACGGAGGTCGTAGGGAGATCGTGCGATTTCTGCACGATGCTTTTTTGCTCCCCTGTTGAAAAAAAATCGTACGCTCTCTGCATGATCAGCGCAAGGCCTCCGCACAATGACCCTGCGCTGATCGTACGATGCCACCTACGATGTTTTTAAGGCTACGATCCTACGGTTTTGAAAAATTTGTATAACTCCGCGCTAAACAAAATCGTAGAGGCTACGGAGACCGTGAATCCGTACGAAAATCGTACGATCGTCGTATGCCACCCCAGGGAGATCGTGCGATTAGAGGGATACGATCAGTTTACGGTCACCCTACGATGATCGTAGACCAAATGTAAATGGGGCATAAGCGATCATCAGGCAAGTGAGAGCTTCTTTAAAATTACATGATTACTCTACTCTACTTGTGCACAAATACATTCAAAATAAGAAATTATTTGATTAATTATTTATTATTTATACAATATATATATCATGTAATACTAAGGGAACATGGCTATATATATATATATATATATATATGTAATTGTAATTATACCAAAATTATGACCAAAACATTGAGGCAGAAGTGCCCCATAGAAAACGTTTACCTGGAGCTCCCGTTGCAGTAGGTGGACATTCAGGAGTCGTAACTGTCGTCATCGTAGCAATCTCTGTCGACATCGAGTTCGTATATGTTGTCGTTCGGGTCTTCTCTGCCGTTCCCGTGGTCGTCTCGGTCGACACCGGGTTTTCTCTGTCGACATCCAAGAGGTGAATGATGAGTAGTGTGAAGACCATGATTGCTGCGTCACTCCTTGTGTTGACGAAAGGGAACTAGAGGTCAATGTGTTTGATTCGTCTGTCACGTTTGATGCGTGAATTGGAGATTCCGTTGGTCCTCGGTCAACTAATTAAATTGATGAATATATAATCATCGTGCATTCTTTCGTGAATTTAGTTTGGCTAAAGGTCTCTCTCTGACAGCTATAGGCTAAATAACACCTGGCCTGAATCCGAAATGTACATAGTAGGCCTTCCTGGTATTGGACAATAATCTGTCTATATCTACTTACCTTGAGTGAATCCCATACCGGACTAATCAATAATAATAATAATGATAATACATTAATAATAATAATAATATTCTGGATATATATAGCGCCTAATACATCTACGATGTCCCAAAGCGCTTTACAGATATATTATTACCCCGGTCATCGGATGCATGACTTGCCCACACACAATAATATTGTGCACCTTCTCCGCTTCCCAGGTAGCATTCCAACCAGGCGCCTTTTACAGACGCTCACAATGCTGATCAAACAACAATGACTTTGTAAACAAATCTTTCGGCATATTACTCCCAGTAATGAACAATGACTTTCGCATCCTGCCGGGTACCAATTTAACTATGCTGTGAGTGTGACATAAATGTATAGATTCGTAGGCTATACAAGTAGGTGAAGGCCTATGAGACAAAATCAAATATCTCTAGTCGGATTACCTATTGAACAGTCTTTTCCAGAGAACCCATCTGGACAGTGACAGAGATATCCTTCCATCGTCTCCTCACACCACCCATTTTGACATGGTCCCGAAAGGCAATCTATAGGAATAGACAACAAAAATATATAAGTAGACAATGATAGTCACGATAACAGGGGGGCCCAGGGGGCACAGTGCCCCCACTTTTTCAAGTACCCCAAAAGTGGCTTTTCATTTCTGAAAAATGTCTCCTTTCTCTATGATAAGTGCCCTTTTTATACTACTAAATGCCCCTTTCCTTTCTAATAAGTGCCCTTTCCCTTTCTGATAAGTGCCTATTTTCTTCTTCTGAAAAGTGCCCCTTTTCATCTTATCAGATAATTGCCACCTTATCTCACGAATAAGCGCCCTTTTCGCGTTCTGAAAAGTGCCCCTATTCAAATTTGATAATTGCCACCTTATCTCCCTAATAAGTATCCTTTTCTCCTTCTGTTAAGTGCCCCTTTTCGAATCTAAATATTGCCCCTTTTTCTCTCTAATATATGCCCTTTTCTCCTTTGCTAAGTGCATTTTTACTTCTGACAGGTACCCCTTTTCCCTTCTAATATGTACCCTTTTCCTCTTCTCATAAGTGCCTCTTTTCACCTCTTATAAGTGCCCCCTTTCCACCTCTTACAAGCGCCCTTTCCTCTTCTTATAAGTGCCACCTTTTACCTATATTTCCAGCTGTTTTTTTTAACAAAAAGAGCCATGTCTAGCTTCAGAGATATCTGCGGCTTTACTACAATGTAAGGCAACGGAGCTGGAGCCAAAAGGGGCACAATGCCCCCCCCCCCCCCCCCAAGTACAGAATTTCTCATTCCGCACGCTCGAATGTGCCAATAATTTACACCAAGAGCGAGCAATATTTTTAGAAAATGTACCCATAACTCGTTCTTACAGTAAGAAATCAAGCAAATTGCATAAAGTATGTTTTATATATATAATTATATATATAAGTATAAATATGGCACGAAAAAGAGACATGATAACGAAGCTTTTCGACCTGCACTCATCAGGTTATCACGCAGGTATATAACAAATTACTTGAAATCAACTATATTATACTCGATGAACCCAGACGCAACCCAGACGTTGTAATTTCAGAACAATCACAAAGCTTGGACGAACTCCTTTTGTCTGCACAGAAGAGGTTCGTGCGATTGAATGTAGGCGGCTTCCAGAAAGCTTCTGAGCTTCTGGCCCGGGACATAATTGAGAATTGATCGTCGGCATAGCTTTGTGCGCAAGCTGGATTGTTCAGCAAGTGGAGACCAATCGCTGAATCGCATTTGGCTATCTTTGGTCTGTTAGCGTGCATTTCAGATTTGCAGGCACGGACGGGCTGCGTGCGCTGATTGCTTGTACGGTTCCGAATAGTCGAGGGGACGTGTTGTTTAATGCGATCAGCCAACCGCTGAGAAGTACGGCCCACGTACCTGGCATCGCACCGGCACTGAAATTGGTAAATAACATTTAATCGCACGAACCCCTTCTGTGCAGACAAAAGGAGTTCGTCCAAGCTTTGCGATTGTTCTGAAATTACAACGTCTGGGTTGCGTCCGGGTTCACCGAGTATAATATAGTTGATTTCAAGTACTTTGTTATATACCTGCGTGATAACCTGATGAGTGCAGGTCGAAAAGCTTCGTTATCATGTCTCATTTTCGTGCCTTATTGAAATTTTGTAGTACCAAGAAATTATTTATATATATAATTATGTTATACAGCGTGTCTCTAAAAAAAGTAAACCCAACTTCAACGGCAAATTTTCAGAAAACTATAAAATATTAATTTACACATTATTTTTTCATGGTTAGATAGTCCAATAAGTCCTCTGTCACAATTATATCACTTAGGTTATCTAACTGTCATGCATGACTGAGCATGATTCAACTTAGTGAATGGATATCAAATCATCACTGTGGCAAGTTAGTTTCACAATGGTTTGTGAACCAGTGCAACCGAGATCAACAGTTCCTCCAGTTTTTTTACCATGGGGGATGAAGCAACGTTTTCCATGGATGGAATGGTAAACAACCACAATGAGCACGAGTATGCTGAACTCCATCATCCACCGGATATG
Organism: Heliocidaris erythrogramma; assembly: GCA_025617745.1. Classification (NCBI taxonomy): domain Eukaryota; kingdom Metazoa; phylum Echinodermata; class Echinoidea; order Camarodonta; family Echinometridae; genus Heliocidaris; species Heliocidaris erythrogramma. The sequence goes on from CM046861.1 coordinate 48,981,265, forward strand.
CTTTTAATAAGAACATGAGCAGGGAGAAAGTGGGTGTCTGGATTGGTCTTTGTGGCAATGGTTCATTGGTGGGACCTTACTTTTTTTAAGGCAACATCAATGGCCAGGCGTACCTTGACATGCTGAACAATTATTTTATTGTGCCTGAGATGGAACAGATGTTCCCCCGACAACGACGTGGAGCATTCCGCAGGACCTGGTGGGGTCAGGATGAGGCCCCAGCCCACAGACTTCTTGCCGTGAGGAATCGTTTGACTGAACTCTTTGTTTGTCAATCGCATCATTGCTCTTCGTTTCCAAGTTGAGTGGCCTGCACGCTCACCAGATCTGACACCATGCGATTTCTTTCTTTGGGGGTATCTTAAAGGAAAAGTGTTCCAAACCCCACTGGCCACAATTCAGGAGCTGAGGCAACGGATAACAGGTGAAGTGAACCGATTACGACAAGATCAGTGAATGATCAGGCGTACTGTCAAGGACATGAGGAGGCGTTGCGAGCTTTGCATCGAAAGGAATGGCGGTCATGTCGAGGGTACAAATCCCTAAGCTATGCTCGTAGGAAATCAGACATTTCCTATGTCAGAACTTCCAATCAAAGTGCAATTCTAACTTGCCACAGTGATGATTTGACACCCATTTACTAAGTTGAATCATGCTCAGTCATGCATGAGAGTTACATAACCTACGTGGTATCATTGGACAGAGGACTTATTGGACTATCTAACCGTGAAAAATAATGTGTAAATATTTTATAGTTTTCTGAAAATTTGCCGTTGAAGTTGGGTTTACTTTTTTTAGAGACACCCTGTATATCGCTGTAAATAATGTAAATCGCTGTAAATAAACTCAAGGACTTCAGCATTAGAAAAAAGTCCGAAGCTATCCAAATCCGTTTACACCCCAATAATATTAATAGAGATAACGGCATTGACATCCCGGAGGAATGGCTCCCCACCATCCGCCGACATGCGCCCCCTACCGTTGCCCTCCGTCCGACGTCCGCATCTCGCTCACCGATCGCACAGTCCGCGGCTTCTGATTGGTCGTTTCACGGACCAATAGCCGTGCGGCAGTTCCGGCGTCCTCGGAACGCAGCTTACGCTATAAAAGGCGCTTGCAGCGGCGATTAACTGGGCGTTGTGGCGTGCGCCTGTAATCCAGCTACCAGTGGAAGTTATAAACTGATTCAGCGGACCTAGGTTCGAGACGGAGTCACGTCTTTCGACGTAAATAATCATATCATCTGATTGATACACGTCTGTAAAAACCCAATTTACACACACACACATACACACGATTGTCCACATTGCCTGACGAAGACTAGCAGTTAGCGGTCGAAACGTCGCAACCCTCGTTTGCTCCTTCGTGTGACAACAGATCAACATTACTTATACTCTTATGGTACTACCAAGATGATCAACATCTTCCGCACTATATTGTTCTATTTATCACTTTCTGGTGAAAATCTAAATGAATCAGGATAAAGCGTGACGATAGTAATAATACTAATAATAATGATGATAATAATAATACTATTAATGATAATAATGATAATAATAACAAAAGTAAATTGAATATCTCATAAAGAAAGTAAATATGAGAAAATTACAATGCGCCGACCGGGATTCGAACTCGGAACCCTGGATTACATGACCAGTGCTCTACCAACTGAGCTATCCGGGCTCTCGAACAAGCAAAGTAACAATCTCACATATAGCCCTTCTCTTTCCATCGAGCGTAGGGGGTACATCCATACCAATTCCATGCGTACGCTATATAATGGTCTACCAATGAGACAGGTCTTCCCTCTAAAGTCGGGCAAATCCATGCCAACGAATTTCTATATAGAGGACAATTTGAATTCGTAATTAAATATATAAGGACTGTAAACCAGATGAGAAGGCTGAGAGTGGAGAAGACTCGAGAGTGGCGATGATTCTTCTCCACTCTCGGCCTTCTCACCTGGTTTTACAGTCCTTTTCAGGACTTCACACTTTCAAGAAAGATTACTTCTACACTCTCTGAATTTCTATCTCGCCTTTCCTTTTCTTCTCCTCTCAACTTTTCTCCACTTTCTTCTTCTTACTCAATAGTCCTTTTCAGGACTGACCACACGGTGAACCGTAAACCTTCTCCACGTTATCAGTACCACCATGCAAACCTCTACCTTCAAAAATACAATTAAGTGATTTTAAATTTGTTTATTCAGTCAGAACTCTGCTTAAAGAATATTATCCTTTGTTGACGGAAAGAATGTTTCAAATAACTTCATGGCTTTCCGAAATATAATTTTGTTAAACTTTTTAAATGTGTAAATAAAGGTGTTTGCATCGTGCATATATCCAACGTATCTTAATTTGGTTTAAAAGGCATATTGATAAATTAAGTTTAGGCAGATAGTAATCGTTTGTGTGTTCGACGAATTATAAAGCCGTAGTATAGAAAATACTCGGAATTGCACTTTGAATTGGTTTTCTATCATAGCCTAAATTGTTGTGAAACAGTAATTTTAAGCATAATATAATCATCAATAAGTCCACTATGTGTGTGTGTTGTGTGTGTTTGACAATTCATAACAGGGAAGAGAGCAATACGAGAATCAACTATCATGATTATGTAGGTTAATTCAATATCACTGCTCTGAAAGTATTCATCCGGATGTTCATTGGCAAATTCGCACCGTAAATTGCGTTTACGAACGACATAATTTATATTTTTCCTAGATCAGAAGTTGAAATGATCATACAGACAATATCTTAGCAGCCAGCTACTGAAATTGACGAATGGATAGGCCTATATAAAAGCACTTTTGCAAATCATGCTGATGGGAAATGTATTGTCTTTTAATTTTAGCTCAGGGCTGCTTTTCAGCAAGGAGTAGCGGTAATAATAATAATAATAATAAATCATTATAGAGCGCAGAAACTATATTTATATATTCTACTGCGCTGCAAGAGCTCCTAGATGCTATTCTAATGGACAATGGTATGTATTATTATTTTAATGCATGACCATAAATGATATTAAGTCAATGTAAGTAAATGCTTAAACAAATAGGTTTTCACTTTTGTTTTAAAGCTTTGTAATGTTTGAGATGTCCTAATATCTATGGGTAATTTATTCCATAGTCTAGGAGCTGCACAGAAAAATGACCGGTCACCAAGTGTTACTTTTGTTCTAATTTGGGGGATCTGCAATGTCAACGTGTCTACTACGAAGATTATGAGCATGGGTTTGAGATTTTAGATTCAATAATTCAGTAATGTAACTAGGGGCCTGACCACTTGGTGCTTTATAAACTACCATTAACATCTTAAATTCAATTCTTTTGCGTATGGGCAGCCAATATAATTCTCTTAACAATAATGTAACATGGGAAAAATTTAGGGAGATTACAAATCAATCTTGCACATGCATTTTTAATCCGCTGCAACTTGACTATCTGTGAATCTGGTAATCCATAATATAAACTATTGTAATAATCTAATTTGCTTATAATGCATGCGTGGACAAGAATTTTCATGGAATCTTGATCAAAATATTTACGAATGCGCCTCAGATTATAGATCATAAAATATGCTGATTTACATACACTAATAATTTGTGATTCCATATTTAACTGGGTTTAAAATGAGACTCCCAAGTTTCTGACGTTATTGCATGGTTGTATAACACTGTCACCTACTGATACACCATTTGACTTGAACATAAATACCTGACGTGGAGTACCAAGGACCAGCAGTTCTGTTTTTTTATCATTCAACATCAGTTTGTTTTGTAACATCCAGACTCTAATGTATTCAATACATGTTTCTAATACATTGACACAATAGTCTTCGTTTGGTGTGTTAGGACAGAATGACAGATATATTTGTGTGTCATCTGCATAGCAGTGACAAGTAATAATAGGGAACTCCTTTTTAATATTTGTAAGGAGTCTGCTTGTATACAATGTGAACCGTAGGGTTTTCTATCAGCCAGGTAAGATTCAATCCATGCAAGAACTTTACTATTAATAAAAAAATGTGTTTTCAAGGTTTGTAACAAACACAAATGATCAATAGTATCAAAAGCGCCACTTAGATCAAGTAAGAGCAACAGACTTATCTTCCGGTCATCCATTGACATTAAAAGATCACTTTTGATTCTAAGGAGTGCTGTCTCAGTGCTATGAAATTTTCGATAAGCTGATTGGTTGAATGGTAAAAGTAAATGAGAATCAAGGTGCTTAAGGATTTGTTGGGTTGCAGCGCCTTCTACCAACTTTGAAACATACTGAAGATTACTAATAGGCCTCAAACTGCTAAATTCTGCTCCAATACCAGACTTTTTCAACAGTGGTTTAACAAGTACAGCCTTCCACAGGGCAGGGAACTGCCCTGTCGACAGAGATACATTGATAATAGAGGTTATGACAGGTAATAAGACATCCAAACATTGCATCAGTAATTTTGTGGGCATTGGGTCCAATGGATAAGATTTTTGCTGAGTTTCATGATCAAGTTTTAAACATCTTGTTTAGACAATTCTTTGAACTCTGAGAACTGCTATTTGTTTTTCATGTAAGGTTTCATCAATAATTAATGTGTTTACATTACTGAGATTTAATTCAATGTCATCATGAATTTTCTAAACTTTATCTAAAAAGTAATTGCCTAAGTTATTCACAAAGGTTTTTCTATCAACATTACATGGCATAACCGCTTGTTTGTTCGACATGTTCAACAGACCTTTCGCAATACTGAACAGTGCTTTTGGATTTTCTTTATTTTCAGACACCAGAACTTTATGATGGGATTTGCGTGCCTCATACAGCAAGAAAGAAGAGTTTCGAGCCGACTTGTAGTCTTTCCAGTCTTGATCACTTCTCGACTTCAAACCAACGTTTCTCGGCTTTCCTCTTTTTCCGTTTCTGTTCTAGTATATTATCATTTAACCAGGGCACCTTAGGTCGCAAGACCACAGTCTTTACTACCTTTGGTGCATGCTTATCTAACACTTCTCTGAGTGTTGTGTCATACAGCATCGCTAGTTCAGAAACATCATTGGGCTTTTCTTTACTAAGATGACTTTCAACAATATCTTCTTTTAACGAATCAATATCAATTGCCGATAACCTTCGATTAAAATGAAATTTTCTTGATTGGGAGTTGAGGTAGCACATTCCAGGAAAGTGATCAAACATGAGAGTTGGATGAGCCCAAGGATTTCCAACTACAGTGGAAACATCAGACTGTCGTCTGATCAACAAATCAAGGGTGTGACCATGTGTATGGGTACAGAAATCAACTCATTGTGTACAACACAGAGACTCGAGAAGATCTAGAAAAGACTGAGTCTCCACTGACATCAACATGTATGTTAAAATCTCCTGTAACTAATACAGGAATCTTGGACAAGCGATGAGCTTGAATATAGTCGCTGAATTCTGATATAAAGCTAGAGACAGATACGGTATATAACGGTTCAAGTATGTCCTTGGGATAGAAAGTGAATTACATATAAAGATTTTCCCCATTCATATAAAAACTTCTTTTACTCAGTTATTTCTGACACTTCATTTCAAACTTTGCCCAATCAATTTCATCATTGTGCATCTATTTTCTTCAAATACATTTCAGTTTCGATATACTCAGCTGCAAATACAATTAAATGATCTAATTCCGTCATTTTGTAATCATTTTCGCGAAAACGCCATTCAGATATGTCAGTCACTTTTCTTTCCGTTATCATCAGAATTAGTCAATGGTCTTCTTTTTCTATGCGCTTGTTTGTCTTTATGGTTAATACTTTGTATGGATTTCATCGATAAACACCAAGGCACCAACTAAGGAAATTCTATCTCTACATTAATAAGATGTACCGGTTTCACACGAATAAATTTGAGCAGTTCATACTATCACTTTTATTTTGGTTAAAGGACAAGTAACCCCACGTGATATTCTAGATGCACCTATTGTCTGCTACGTCTTTCCATGGAGGCTGCCATTTTGTGCATGACACGGATCATTAGGTACCATATGCATTGATAATAGCCTACCTTTACAACAGATACGTCGCTTTGTTCTGATTGTATTACGATTGTTATTGGCCATGGGCCTAGATAATTGACGACCCATGAGTTCTAATAGCCATCCTGTAAAGCAGATTCCTCGCTTTGTTTTGGTATTGTTACGATTGTCTCCGTCCTTGACGTCAATTCTCCGTCCTTGACGTATATTTTTTATGAAGTATATTTTTTATGAACAAATTAAGACCTTTTAAAAAATATATAAAACTAAACTTACATTTCAGAATATGTGACTTTATCTAATATATATTTGTCCTCTAAAAATCAATTACAAGTTAACGATGAAGGAAATTTTACTTGGGATGAAAAATATGTTCGTGTACACATAAAGTAATGGCAGCCCCCTTATTATTGCTAGCAGACGATAACTTGGCTGGAAAATAGTGATTTATATCTATATCCTTTGTTTTTACATGAAATTGCATGTATCAAATAAGAGGCATATACTACACCATTCAAAATAAGCTAATTCATACGCTGAGGTTAATTTCCCTTTAATATACAATTAATCACGTTTTCCTTTCTCATTTCTTAATTTGCAATACCCTTTATTAATAGCTTCATGAGCGATATGTGACTTGTACACAGACAAAATTAATGACATACTCGCACTCAATTTTTAAAATAATGATAATAATAGTGCTCATATCGTCACGCCGTGACTCTCAGGACTGGCGTTCCAACATTATTACACCGGTCATAGTCGAGCGGCCAAATATGTAGCGCTCTAGCAAATTGGGTATAATGCAAAAAAGTAGGAGGCAAAGAAAAATTATGAAAGAAATAATGTATTCAGATGATAATATGAAAAGTTTGGTAACGATGATTAAGACTGAAACATTATAATAAATATAATATTTAAATAGAATATAAGGCTGCTTTGAGCTGCATGGGTATCTGTGTGAGTGTGGATGTTTGTAAGGTACAATGTAGGTTGGGGGGGGGGGGGGGCAGGGAGAGATCTGGGACTGGCTAGGAGGGGAGGACATATCTCTCGACTACTTTTTTGTTTTTATTTCATTTAGCTTTCCTTTTAACCCCTACGATATCATTCCCTCAATAACAAAAGACTTAGTATTTTGTAAATACTTTGCCTTTATACATGTATCAAATATAAGTCTCTTTCATATATTTTACTGAAAGGTTGTATATCATTGTATTAAGTTTAATGTAATAAAATGCAAAATTGTTTTTTGATAGGAAATAAAAAAGAATATACATGTTTATTACTTTTTAAAAAGTATTGGAATAAATCTTCTTGATATTGCTTGCATCAAGACGAATTCAACCATCACATGCTAAAATAGGATAATCAGGTGAGATAAATTCTAATGTTGAAATTGACTGACAATGGGCAAATGTGAATGAAAATGAATTTTCTTTTAACTATTTGCAAGTTCATTATTCTAGAGAGGACATTGAAGTAAACAAATATGAAACTGAGTGAAAAGGGGAGTTTTAAAATGTGAAAATATGTAAAATTAAAACAAAAAATATATATATTTTTTTTTTGTTTTAATTTTACATATTTTCACATTTTCATATATATATATATATACACACACATTTATGTACAAGGGTAAAAAGATACTTTTTATGTGTTGAAATATTGATATGGTGTTGTGATATTTTATAACATTTTTAAATTTCCACACCCATTTGCGAACTCTTCCCTATACCTGCATAGTGTTGATAATCCACGTATCCTATATCAAGCCAGTCCAAGGTCTTGGATGATTCCCTGATAATTTCTAAAGTGTGTAAATTAAATAGGAGCAATGCTTTAAGGTTGGTTGCGTTTCAGGGAAAACCAAGTTTGTTCCAGATGCAATATAACAAATTGAGAATAACGTGGTGGAAATTATTGTCATTAAATTTATAAAAATTGCAATTTGTTCATGATATTGTGATCATTATTCCATCAGCACATGAAAAATTATAGAACATCACAGTGTTGGGACAGAATAGCTTCGTTGGTCTCACGCAGAAAATTTTGATGCTATGGTAAGAAATTACAGCAACAAAATGAAAAGCAAATGTACCACATAAAACTGACTATAATTAACTCATTCATCATACACAATTTTCCGGACCAGCGATTCCAGCAAAAACATAAAGAAGCAAAAGACAACAGCAAATCGTGTCTCAGCGAAAAGTTGCTGAAAATCAAATTCATTGAAACACAAGTCAAAAATGCAAAATACGCGTTCTGGCGTTAGACACGCGGTCAGAACTACTAGCTTGATTTTCACATTTTCTTTGCATATTACTCGACTCTTTTTCTATCAAGATATGCTGTATATAATAGCCCCGAACATGAGGCCCGAATTCACAAACGAGGTTTAAACCATTGGTAAGGTTTAAACCTCCGTATTAAAATAGGCGTAAATAAGCGCACATTGCCAATTTTATAGGCGCGCTCAAATAAAATATATGATTGGATCGGATTCCGTGCGCACGTACGCTTAAAAACCCAGGAGGGGTTTATAAACCATGGTTTAAACCAACGAACGTAGAGGGCGTCAATACTTTGCAGTATTGCTATGAGGAAGGTTCACTTCGCTAAATTTCTGTGACCATCGTTTTCTCTCAGAGAGGTTTTTAGGTAAATTGTAGATTTGATTTTTTTTTCAATTTATACTTTCAAAAACTTTTGAATTAAAATGATAAAATAAGATGTTATGTTCAATAATATTTTTCAATGCTTTTTATAATTTTCAAGAGAAAAAAGATTAAAATGGTTATAACACTTAACAAAAATGAAAAAATAAGGTGGCTGGGACATAAGGAATTCTTGCCGTGATAATCATCATCGATATATTTTTCTATAAATAATATCGGGCAAACCCACAAAATAGGGGCAGGTGCGGAGATCGGCAGAGGCAAAAATGAACACATGTAACAAGTTCATAATCAAGTTCAAAACAACTTCCAAATATATTTTAAATCAAGTAATTAATGCTGTGATAACCATATTGTCCTCTTGGCTTTCATATTTGTAGTTGTTTGATGAAAATCATAACGATTTTGGCCAGAAATGGAGTCAAACTCGCAAATGTTTCATCGCTGAATCTGGTACAAGATCGTCCCCGCCTCCGCCGCTGGGCAACATTTGCTTGCACACAAATTAAATGAATACAGCACGCGCAGACCGGCCCCTATTCTCCGGGTTTGCCTAATATTATCGTCTAGGCCTAAGTTAGATCAAAATAGGTCTAACTTAGGCCTAACCGTCGTTAACAAAGTTAGGCCCTAACGTTAACCATAATGATAATTGTATTTGTAACTTGTAACTTTTCACAAACTTGAGACAAGGTCAAACTCAAAGGCAAGCATGATGATGTTTTATTTTTTTTTTATTTCAAGAGAGAGAGAGAGAGAGAGAGAGAGAGGGGGGGGGGGGGGGGTTCATATTTAGTCTTGATTCGTAGACCAGAATCAAAGCACTTTTAATGAGAGGTAATAATACATCTCCACAGAGTCATATATCATATGGATGGCCTTTGTTGTTTCACTCAGTGACTTTCAGTAATCACATTCATTAGTCTCATGTTGACTTTGATTGCCCTCAGATAAACTTGGCAAGGAACTAACTTGTGGCTGATCTACTTGAAGATCTAATAGAGCCTAATGTTAGAGGTCTACATAACTCACTACAACTGTTGGAGGTGCCGGATGAAGCGGAAAGTCCTACTATAAAAGACTTTGATGAGACGTGAGAAATAAACAGGTAGGTCTAGACCTAACTAGTTGGACTTAATAATACCAAGGAGTTACCACAGGGTATTACAGCTAAAAATTATAGGTCTGGTAATGGTAGTGGATCCAGAATCGGTTTACTTGGGGGGGGGGGGGGGAGTTTTTAGTTTACATTGTCCAACCAAAACAGCAACAACAACAAAAGAATTCTGAGAGAATGGACATTTCATTTGTCCTTTTCCTTTATCCACCACTGAGATCTGTTTTCTTCAGTGTAATATTAAATTAGCTGTTTTAGTGTCTTTAAAAATCAATTATGAGATCTTTAGGAATGTTCAGTGTGATGTCAGTATAAATAGAATTTTTAGTCCCCCTTAATTATTATATTAAACATTTCATTAATTAATGCAAACAAAAGAAAATAAGATGGGTGAATACATTACACTTTTATTAAAATCCACAAATATTTTAGGATGGATTGTACATGCAGTTAGTATTTATCCTCTTTGAAAAGATCACGAGGGTGAGGATGAGCGTATCTCATTTTTTTTTCTTAATACATAATAATGCTTCTCTACACGACTCTCCTTCATCTATATTACAGATGATGATGAAGATGAAGGCTTACCGCTGAGAATGAAGACAAATTCTGAGAGGAACAAATTAATACTTAGCTGCTCTAGTTTTGCATGGTTGGTCTATGCTGTAAGAGTAAGATTGCTATCAGGGGTGTCGATCCGTTTTTGGATTGGGGGGGGGGGGGGGCAAAACAGCCTAATAGTACTCTATATGATTTTTTCAACGCCTCTTAATTACCAGCTTATCCACGGTTACGGGGGGGGGGGGGCAAAATGATATATTTGCCCTCTCAATATTATCGGGGGGGGGGGCAACTACCATTGCATAATCGACGCCCCTGGTTGTTATTAGTACCTCAATACAATCTAGGTTCACATATTTTTTTTCACATAAACATACCAACTGAATTTTCTTGAGACTTTACTAATTTGGTTGCTTTTGAATAGCCTTGAAAATTTTATGTGTCCAACATTTTTCCTCTTTAAATACTTTTGAGAATTCACACTTATTATTTCATATAAAGAGTTGATGCTAACTGTGTTAATAGGAAGCTCAAATTGTCGCTTGTTTAATTATCAAATACACAATGGATGCTATTTTCTAAAATCTTTCCTCTTTTCTTTCGACAGATATTGATTTCTACTTCAGCTCTTCTGTGAAATAGCCCCCTGCTTTGATCAACATGTATCTCTTCTGGGTCCGCTCGCTATTCAAAAAGGACAGCTATTCATAGAAAACCACTATATTCATTTAACACACGTTATGAATAGCAGTTCTTATGAATAGTTATGAATAATGGTAATTTGTCTATTTAGAAGGACCGCTATTCATTTAGTCACGCATTATGAATAAGCGGTCCTTATGAATAGCGAGGTTACCCCATTTCTTCATATTAAAATCATATCTGGATTCAAGTATAATATGCATGTTGAGGTGTCGTGGTCTAGTGTATACGTCACCAGACTGTGGGTTATATGGTTCACGGTTCAAATCCTGCCGCAGCGCTAATGGCAAAACATTTGTCACTCTCTACCCAGGTGAAGTAAATGGGTACCGGTTGGGAGAAATTGCTTAAATGCCTTAGCGCCTTTCATGGCGGCTCGGCTAAAGCTGCGGTAATTAAAGGGCAGAGGGTATATTTGTATAGTAGTTGCGCTATATAAATGGACATACATGTATATTATTATAATGAACAGGAGTTTAAAGTTCTTCAATTATATCTTGACCATTTTACCCACCCCCTCCCCATTTCAAATGTTGTAGTCACATGCAGCCATTTTGTTATAGTAGCTCGTTATTGTGAGGAGGTCTTCCTGTTCTGTGTGGCCTATATAGTAAGATTACAGGGCCCTTAAATGATATTAAGATAAGCACTGCCAGAGCCACTCCTTTATTAACTCTGCCCGCAGTGTATCACAAACTAATAATAATCTTATCTGATTCTATGAATTTATAAATTATTAAGTAAATTATTATTTTATTCATTATCTACTGAGAAAATCCATACTATTCTACACTTCATTTGACTTGAAACTATCTAATTAGATCTCTATGTGTGTTCCTCCTGCCCCTTTTTTATAGTTAGATTTATAATAATAGTAACATGCAATATATATACATGACTGTACCAACTTAAAAGGAGATGGATCATTTAAAGAGTTCTTACAACTGTCAAAATTATCTTTGTTTTTTAGGAGTAAAATTGTTGTCATTGGTGTGTGTTGAACAGAAATTAGATTTATTTCTTATGTCATTTCTTCTTTGTAGGGGTGTAGTGGGTAAATAATCTTTAAATTGTAATTCAAATAATTTACTTCTTGGAAAGGGATTGAAATTAATAACGTATGATTCATTTAGATTGAAATTCTTTTTTTTTTAATGCATGTACATAATTTGTACTAAGAGAATATTATTTGACCTTGACAAGTCGGCTGTGATGGAACTATATTGTATTGTAGTATATGAAAAAAGTGTATGACAGCAGATGAATTATATAAATTATGTTGGATTTTTTAAAGGAGAAGTAAACGTGTATTTAAGAAGTAAGACAATGTCTAAACTTCTCTAAAAAACTGTCCTCATTTCTGCATGCAAGAAAATATTCATTAAAAAGTAAAAAAATATAAACGTATTTCTGAATCGACGTGTATAAGCTATCACTATGAACATGACGAACAAAGAAGCGGACAACTTATGCTGCTCCTCATTGTACCCTTCACAATTGCACTGGTTAACAAAAGAACATCCATTCAATGCTATCCTGTAAAATATGTAGAACAGGTGTCACATAATAGCATTGAAGGGATGTCCTTTTGTTTACTAGAACTATTGTGGATGGTACAATGAGGAGCTGCATAAATTGTCCGCTCTCTTTGTCACCGTGTTCATAGTGTATTGTACCTTAAATCTTGGTTGTGAGAAAGATATACATGTAATTGAAAATTATTCTGTGAACATGATAAAGGTCCTTTCACATTATATCAATGAAATGAACCATACAGGGGAGGGGTAAATGAACCAGGATGTATGATCAAGGTGTATGTATGAGATAGAGAGGGAAGACAAAAAAGATGAGAAAAGGCGAAACTGAGAAGATTATGGTGAAAAGGAAAGAGAGAGGGGCGGATCCAGGGGGCACTTCCGGCCC
>CM046861.1:48994759-49270468 GCA_025617745.1 Heliocidaris erythrogramma
AAAAAATGATTTTGGCGAGCCTCGAACCAGGGTCCGCTGATCAAGAATTGCTGGCATTACCGCTAGACTAACTCACATCGTACGATTTAGAGCAGATCATATTGTTACATAGGGAATTTACGACACCACATAGTTCATGTTATCTACTTGACTCCCATGACTAAACTGGATTGCAAGAAGCATTCGTTAGTCCATCGGTAACGTCAGCTCCTCTCAATCAGCGGAACCTGGTTCGAGGCTCGCCACGGTCACATTTTTTTTGCTGGTAAATTAAGGTGCAGTTACTATACATGCCCCTAAAAGTAGCACTTTACTTTTTACAGTGTACAAGACGTAGAGATGACGTCAAAATAAGACGTCCTCATGACGTCTTGCGTTGGTGCAAGTTGTCGTCTTATTGACGTAATTACAGGACGTAAAAAAGACGTAAACGACGACGTAAATATCACGTCATTTTTCCTCTTTCTGCTGTCAGGGCAGTTTGGCCCCATAATTCGTTGATAAGCAAAAAAATGTAAAAAAAAATTAAAATAAAATTAGCAGTTCTAAAGGGGGACAAAATAAAAAAAGAGGAGGCACAATGTATACTTTTCTTTCAAAGGGAGGGGGAGGGCACGGGCCGGGATCCCCCCTAAATGCTTCTTATTGCTGTTCATATGATGCCAAGAGTTACTAGTGATAAAATAAATTATATTCCTTTAAAACTTGAACGTATTTACAGTGTTGCTTTTGACCGGACTGAAAAAGAAATCATGTACTTAATATATTTCTATATCCTTTCATAAATATCAGCAAATCGAGTTTTGAAGATCTAAAGCTGCTAGATCCCGACATAGCAAAGAGCATGGAAGCATTACTTCAGATGAATGATGAGGAGCTTTCCGACTTCACCTTCACGGTGGATGGACCGGAGAATGAGCCAGAGATCGAACTCAAGCCTGGTGGAAAAGACGAGATCGTGACGGTTGCCAATGTGTGAGTGCAATATGAAGGAAATGTGAAATTGCAGCCCTAACCCATCCCCTCCCCAATGCTACCCTATCTGCCTATAACCTGATTGGTATTGGTGTCGATAGCCCCAAAGCGTGCTCTTTATTCTAGTGTAAATACTCGAGTATACATTTTGCCGAAGTATATAAATTGTCTCTCTTTAAAAACGCTTAACATAACTGAACGAGGCATTCATCAACAATTGTTCTCCCATGATAGCCATGAGTACCTAGAACTGTACGCCAGACACTACATAGCAGCATCCCATTTCGATGTCTTCAGTGAGAGTTTCCAAAGCATGCTGGGTCGTTTCGCTCTCCACAAACTCTTTACACCACAGGAGCTGATGTCATTGTTCCAAGGGGGTGAATACGATTGGAAGACCTTCCAAGAGGTAATGAGTGCCTACTATTAAATCATATAAGAAATGAATTGACCGTATTGCCTACTTATATCAAGGTTACGCCAAGAAATTGACTTGATTAATTCAAATATCGATGATTTTATATTCTTTGTTGATATTTTTTTCGAAGTAGTGCACAGTGGCGTATCCAAAGACCCCTTCGCCATGACGGCGATCAATAATTCCTGGCGCCCCCCCCCCCCCCCTATTGGGAAATCCTGGATACGCCCCTGGTGCAACTTCAGCATCGTTTCTTCAGTAGTGGATTGAAATAGATCACAGAGCGTGTTTACTTCACACTTATTGATGTGCACTTGATTTATTCAAGTAAATACACGTCTATATATATGTATATAGAGGTGTTGTGGTCTAGTGGATAAGTCACCGGACTGCAGATCACAAGGTACGGGGTTCGATTCCCTGTCACGGCACTAACGTCCTTTGGCAAGACTTTAATCTACATTTGCCACCATCCACCCAGTTGAAGTAATTGGGCACCCGGTAGGAAGAAATTCCTTGAATGCTTGAGCACCTTATCATGGTCGCTCGGCTGAAGCCGGGGTAATAATATGATTGCAGGGCCCTCAGGGAGAACAGTATATAATACTGATGAGGCTACCCTGGGTAAACAAGACATATTATTATTAGTAGTAGTATTATTATTATATAAACTACTTCAACAAAAGTTTTCAAGTGTTATTAAAGAAAAGTTGATGATATTTATATGGGGTGGGGTTGTACCCTGAGAATCACGAGATTTCCAAATAAAATCATTTGTCTGTTTCCAGGCATACTATATGTCCTATTATGTGTGGATCCTTGAGCAACCCCCAAATTCCTAGATTTTTTTTTCGGGGGAGGGGGGGATGGGCTTGACTGGAATTTATAATTCCAAGTACTACAAGGAATAGAAACAACAAATGTTCAATTTCCATATCCCAATTAGCATTTTCCCCGCTACTGATATGTGTATCATTAGCGCCAAGGGTTGGTTAAGTAACAATAGGTTAGTTAAATAAAGGAAAATACCGGACGACTTTGAGGTATGATCTGTGATGGAGTTTATTACCATGGCCAAGAGGGCGACGCCAGGTGGCGCTATTCACTTTACATTTGTAGAATCATATCACAATAACAACATACTGGCGTGACTGCCTTTTTCTTTCCCTTCTCTTCGTAACATAACAATACACCGTATGACGTGCATAAAATCGCTTTACAAACTTAATTAACCACCCAAAACACACAGATATTCATAATACATGAACATGCAATATTGGTGTCAGCATGACACATGGAACTGCTAACTAAAACACTATTATAGAATACCCACTCCATAAACATGCGGTAAGATACAAATATGATCTATACAACTCAATTTACTTATTGCCCTTTTCAAAATGACATATGCAAATATGTCATCAATTATAAACTACAACCAAACAGACTAATTACCCTTCCAAAACTACAAATGCACTGTCACTTCCCTTCCATGCTTGACAACCAAACAAGCACAAAGCATAAGCTGTCATAACATAAAAAATATCTTATAAAACATGGACAACCGCACAGCCTTATCAAATGTACAATAATGGAGACCGTTTGTTGTCAAACCAAAAACCTTACCCCCATTGTAATTCAAAACATGCGAGATGAAAACAATGTGACGAACAACAAACTCACAACTTTAACATAGCAGCCCACACAAGCCACCATGAGTGCATGGATGAGATTCGCAACAAATCTTGCATGTACCGTACATTAAAATCATTAAAATTCAAATAAATCAATAACACAGTAATCAACTCTTCGTATTACAGAGAACAAAATCATTGAATATTAACCATGAGCAGGACTAAAAATAAATGAACAAACTACAATCGCTTAATTACTAACTTGGCATCACAAATAACTAACGACAAAAACATAAAATAGTGACACAGCATATTATAGACAACAAAGTATCAGAGTCCCGGATCCCATTATATAGTTGCGTACCAATCAAACATTTAAGGGCTACAATAATCCTTGAATAACTGTAACAGGTAGAAATACACCATTCCCTGAATACACCTAACAGGAAGGTAAGGCTGACCACATGTACTTTAAAATTACAACGAATAAACACAGATCTATAGGATCAAACCATGGCAAACATCGATGAGATTCAAAATCACTCTGATAATAAACTTTACACATTAATCACAAGTCATCATGTAATGCATACGTGGTATCAGATAAAGAAAAGAATGCATACAATATCTCTTCGATGTATATAATAAATGTATGATAAACAGCAAGCGAAAACATTCTGAAAAAACAATGCATAAGATCATAATTATCCTCATCTCACACTGTACATAAACAGAAATCAAAAATTACAGGCTCTATATACATAGACATTTATACAGTCAATGTTGGATGCCGTGGACCAGTGAAGTAACAGCATCGAGCAATAGCATGAAGGGGGCAGTCAAAACATGGTATACCCAACATTAGGTATGTATAGAGGCTTAGTCCATCTAGAGTCTTAGAGTCACAAGGATTGGTCCGTGGTACAATATCAAAGCCACATAAACATCCGAGACTGGATCAGAGTGGGTGCCATTCGTAGTATCACATCAGGTGGTAAACCTCTATGGCACCCTCGTATGACGTCTATGGTTGGCGGACCCCAGGGACTGGAGTAGGGGAAGATGTCAGAGAACAGAACTGCAAGTGAGGACGCTGTGGAGATACTAAGCAGCAGTCTCTGGTCGCGTACACAGGCATCTGGTTCGAGGGAAGTTGTAGAGGCCCTTCCATTTGGTAGGGAAGACCACGCACCAGGTCTGCAAGGCTTTCCTAGTGGGACAGACGGATCAGCAGGACCATGCTCTGTATGAAGTGAAGAAGCAGCATGGGGCTGGTCTGGTGGACGAGTGTGATGGACGCTACCAGGCAAGATGGAGCTCTCATGTAGGTTGCTAACGAATAGACTGCTGGCCAGATGTGGACGTACATTCAACGTGACAGTCGACGAGGTCACGTGACCTGGATACTGCGGCAGTTCTGTGGCCACACAACATGTGGTGTATAAGGACGGACTAACTTGCGCAGTTGAGGACCTTCTATCGCTGTCGTCGTTTGGCGGGCATAGAGGCGCAATGATCCTGCTATCGCTAGCTACACAGCTGCTACTCGTGCAGTCAGGTAAGTTCGGATCCGTCAGTGACACAACGGGTAGGTTGGTATTAACCCTTTCGGACATGTTAATCGATAGAGAGTGAGGCATAACGATACCTCCGCAGTCAACTGAGCGTTTGCTACCAATGCATCGATCCGGTAGCTTTGTATCGGACATCACCATAGTCACATCAGGAAAAGTGGTCAAACCATAATCCAGACTGAAATTCCAATCTACAGACTCTATGAAACGACTGTCAAACACAGCAGGCTGAGAACAGTGTGCAACCACCATAGAGGACTCAAGGGGAAAATCAATACCAGGTGGAGAACACAGCTCTCTACTGGGAGTACAAGGCATGTTCCTAGAACAGAGGAATGCAATGTTGTCGTGGCAACTGACCCGATAATGACATTCAACTGTGGAAACACTATTCGCACCATCCTTGGAAATTACTGAAGGAAAGCACAGCTGACCAGAGTCTTCCTCAGCAGGAGTGTACACGATTGTGCTATGTACGGGCAATGGTATCTGACAAACCTTGGTTTTATAACTAGGCCCAGCTATGTCATTCTCATTGCAGAGATCGAGATTACAAACATCCCCACTGCATGCAGTTCTTAATCCATGGTAGCTAATCACATCTTCACTGATCTCTCTTCCAATATTATCACTACCACTTGTCCCACATCTATCATCTCTCTGCATGTCCTCCCTCCATACATGCATGTCACCTATGCTAGTCTCTACTCCAAGAATCACACTCTCACTTATCTCAAGTCTTTTATCTCCCAGATCTTTGTTCTCTTGTGTCACACATTCCTCCTCACTAGACATCATTCCAAGACCCTCACTTCTCTTATGTTCATCTACATATGTGTGTTCATTCTCTATGAGAGTGTCATGGCTGTTATCATAAGTATCTACACAAGGATTATCAATCACATTCATGAGAGTGTCATGACTGTTATCATAAGTATCTACACAAGGATTATCAATCACATTCATCTCACATCCCTCATTTCCGATATCTTTCATAATGACATCATAATCATCATGTTGACCAAATGATGCCAGACATCCAGGATCATCCCCATTCACACCCTCCATGCCACGAAGACATGCGAGAGATGAGGCAAAAACATGAACGGATGATGAACCATAATAACAAGTGACATCATCTCCAAACATGATCTTTTGCTTGGAGGGGCGGACAGACACATCATTTTGCTCCATAAAGGGAGCTCCAGCAATAACATTAACAACATTATCCAGGTAATGATCTTGGACTACCACACCCTCAAACCAAAGCTCACACCCTTCCACCAACAATGTGAAAGAGGTCAATCCAACAATTTGGGTCTGATCGACAAGACTACCCAGCAAAACTTCCTGATCAAGAGAATAATCACTGAACCCCAAATCATCAACAATAACCTCAAAACCGAAATAATCAGCTGCAGATTCTGTGATCATATTAATTCGTGATCCACTCTTTACTTCAACAGAAATTTGCATATTCCCTACTGTACGAGCAAAAAAACACGGCTTTGGCATGACCTGCCTGCTCGCAGAATTGCGCAAATTCGATTGCGATGACCTGCTAGCCGGACGCCAGCTCTTCGGCATAGGCGCCCCGGCTGCCGCGGTGGCCAGCGCGGCCTTAGCCATGGTATCACCCCGGAGTGTCTTATCACACATTGGCTGTGTGTATGTATGGGACCAACACAAACCGTTTTAACAACCTCTCGTCTGACACCGATTTATCACGGCACGCCCAGCCCCTATATTGAGGGCTAATTTTCTTTAAAGGGCTTAACTCGATTAGCGTGAATCAGACCTAGCTGCCACCACGCCAAGGGTTGGTTAAGTAACAATAGGTTAGTTAAATAAAGGAAAATACCGGACGACTTTGAGGTATGATCTGTGATGGAGTTTATTACCATGGCCAAGAGGGCGACGCCAGGTGGCGCTATTCACTTTACATTTGTAGAATCATATCACAATAACAACATACTGGCGTAGCACCTGTATATTTTTATTTTTTTTTATTACTTTTTTTATTTTATTTTTTAATTATTATTTATTTATTTTATTTATTTATTTTATTTATTTTTTTATTTTATTTTATTTATTTATTTATTTATTTTTATTATTTTTTTTGGGGGGGGGGGGGCAAAACGTTCTGTTTTGGAGGAGTCGTCAAACCTGTAACTTTTAAAGAATGGTGATATTATTTAATTCATGATAATATTATTATGTATGCCCATAATGTAAAATTTCAGGAGATATTTCTGGAAAATTTAGCTATATGTCATTCCATCCTAAGAACAAAGCATTAAAAAAAAATTGGTTACAGCTTACTAAAAACTTTCACGAAACGAAAACAGTCACCTGAATGTAACCTTGACGTTTCAACATTAAACACGTCAGATGAGATGGTAGTGTCTTTACTTGTTTTAAATATTCATTTAACTAAGTTTCAAGACTATTATGATGACACAGAGAGATTAATGATTATTTCAGTAAAATTACAAAATCTCAGGTAGGGGCCATTTAATTTACAGCGTACCAGTTGTAAATTGATTTGAAATTTGTTGTGAAAATCAAATAAACGCCAAGATTTGAATCGTTGCAACACGTTCTGCTATATATAGGAGAGCGGAATACTTTTGCTTTTATTTTTAAGATAATTCTCAATCAATACAGAGCTTCATATATCAGAATGGCTATACTGCAAATCATCCCGTAATAAAGGCGTTCTGGTCAGTTTTTCAAGACGATCTCACCGAGAATCAGAAGAGGGACTTCTTGCGTAAGTATTAATTCAGAACAAAGTGTCTTTCTAAAGAGGTAGTATAATTCACAATCCAGGCAAGTATCACATTGGTGATGGAGTATAATGGTTATGAGACAATATTGATAACTTTTGACTAATTCACGATCAAAAGTTTAAAACTTTTTTTACCCACTTACACAATGAAATGAGGCAGGTAATGATACTGGATGTTGCGAAGCAGATAGAGCTCCTGACTTTGGTGTTTGTTTCATTAATTCAAATATAACATGAGATAGTTGAAAGATAATTCACAGTATTAGTGAATGTTGGAGGATTGACATATGTGATCTCTTAGATTTCCAATTTAGTTGATTCATCTTAAAGGAAAGAACACATCTTAAGCCCTTGAAATATTCCTTCCAAAACTTTGAGAAATCAGATGTTCAGAGTTGATTTTTTTTTCATGGTTTACTTGTCTTTGATGAATATTTAGTGTTATACGTGACCCGCTCAATTATGAATATCTCATGGATGAAATTGTTTCCGAACTTAAAATCTTATAAAGTGGTGTTCATGTTCATCAATCTTGAAGTATGCGAAATGTTGGGAGCTCCTATACAGAATAAATATTATAATCGTCTGTTGAGAGCCAAAATGTTAACTCTGTGTTAAAGTATATGAGTTAATGCCCTTCTGGCTCTCAACAGACGTATCTAAAAGTTAAAGAGGGGAAAGCCAATTTAGGCAAGTCCGACCTATGTTGCCCTCTTATAACTTTCAAAGCTATTTGAAGACAAAAAAAAAAAAAATAGACCAACTACAGACACTTCAAGAAAAACACATTTTCAGCAATCCTTGACTTTGAACAATGATGTGTATTGCGCCTATCTATCTTCATATGTTTGACTACCAGGAATCATAACGGGTGCAGATCATGTACCCCTTGGTGGATTCCGTGAGATAGGACCTCGGATCTGGCCCATGGGCGGATACAATAATTGCAGGGGGGTGCCTCCTAAGGATATGTGCCCTGAAGTGAACACGTGTACTGGTTCGGTCGTGCTCCATCTTCCGATGTACAACACGAGACAGCATCTCAAAGAACGACTCTTGTTGTTACTGGCAACAAAGGGACATGGATTCCATAAGTTACCTACACGGTAAGAGAGATAGGCAGCCGTGCAACCAGGTTCGCCAACCGAACAGGTCAGATGATCACATGTGACTGATTTAACTGTAAAAATGATATGGAATGAATTCGAATCAGTGATGGTGATGGTGATATCATCATATTCCGTATCAACTACATATTTATTCTACAATTGAACAATAAACTCCATGCAGCTGAAGGTCATTGCATCATCGCAGTGAATTGGGCGACAGAGAACACATAACCTCTTGGTAGTCAGTCATGTCAAAAATAAGATCCGAACTGAAATCATGGTTACTGAAGGGGAAAACGTGTAAATGCGATGTATACGCGGGGGCGGCAGGGGCGATGTATACGCGGGGGCGGCAGGGGCGATTACCCCTTAAAGGGAAATCCAACCTTATTGGCAGGTTTCTTTGAAAGAAAGAGGAAAAATCAGAGAAGCAGGTTGGTGAAATTTTGAATGAAATCGGACAAGCAATAAGAAAGTTATGAATTTTTGAAGGTTGTAATCACTATACATATGGGAATTTCAAATTGGCCGAATAGGTAATGTCACTGTGCTGTAGTTGTGGACAACTCCCCCATTCGCTCCAACACACAAAAAGACTAAAATGTCATTTTTTCAAATCCTGTTACTCAATAGGATCTTTTTCTTTCATGAGGACCTATAACAATATGCTATCTCCAATATATTTTGAGTACTGCCCGGAGGGTAAAAGTGCTTCAAAGAAAATCGCAAATTAATGATATTTTTGTGTACGACAAGACAAAAAAAAAACAACGGGAGAGTTGTCCACAAAAATGTCACAATCGACTCACCAAATTGCCAATTGAAGATTTGCATAGATGTAGTGATCTCATTTTTCAAACATCCATAACTTTCTTAGTCCTTGTCCGATTTCTTTCAAACTTTCACCATCGTGTTTTTCTTATTTTTCTGCTTTTTTCACACAAATCATCTTATTACCAAGGTTGGATTGCCCTTTTTTAAATATAAAAACACCTCCCAAAAACATAAAAATACAAAAATGAGAATACATGTATCTTCTTTTCTTGCCATGGATTTAGTAGACATGAACCCTTCAGTGTGAGAAGTTTGTCAGTACTTTTTTCAGACCTGTTCCCTTTTTTAAAAAGAGACACTGGCGCTGCTCCCTGTAACACCTAGTGACTCAATAACAAGGAAACCCACATTCAAACCGCAATATATCATTAACAAATTATACTTGTATTCAATCCAATATTCTGGTATAATACCGTACAGTTATACATACGTATACACACATGATCTATAAGATGAAAGAGCACTGATCTTTTTTTTCTAAAAAATCATAATCTTCTAAATATCAGATTATTCTAAAGCACCCCGCACATTATAAGATCGACTGCGATCTGATTTTGGAAATAAATCGCAGTATATAGCATTAAATATGGGCATTTTAACAAATATAATTTACCTTATTCAGGTTCTGGACAATAGTATGAATAGTAAACATTGGGTTTTGGTGCGCTGTCAGCCTTATACCCGGAATAAGGGCCAATTCAGTTTCAATTCCTAGACCAATCGTAGAATTGCTCTGACGTCACTACGACTCGGAGCCGATTTGGCCTTTCCTCCGACTAGAAAGCTTGCTATAGGCCGTATTTTCGATTTTACTACTTATATGACTTTTAGAACCTCAGTCAAAACATGTCTTTTTGGTGTTTAAATGTTTATGTCGAATGCTATTATATTTTATTCCGATTTTATTCGGATCGCAGACTGATCGTATAGTGTGCGCAGGGATTAATAATAAAGGACCTTGTCTTTTTTTGGACATGGAGAAATATCTCGGTGTATTGATAAATCTGCTACTGCCCAGGTGGTCATTGGGCGTCGCAGACTCGAAGTGGGTGGGTGAAGCAGTATATTAGGTTATATGTTTTTCTGAAGATTCATAATTCCGAAGGTCCATATAATTCCTAGCCTAGGATCGTTATGCCGAATCACGATCCTCGGAATAATGAACCCCCCCCCCCCTTGACATAGGAAATTTATTTCGGTATTATGAACCTTCTGAAAAACCAGTGCCCTCCATGCAGTATGATACGTTCATATAATTGTCATATTTTAAGACACAGAAAGAATCGCGTCAGTTCTACGGAACGAAGTACAAGTAGATGTATTTGTTTGAATGATTATGTGTTAAAACAACAGGGGAGCGTTTCATCAAGCGTTTTGTCAGTGATTTTTACTGACAACTGTTATAAGCTACTGAAATCCTTGCATCTGATTGGCTGAGAGCAAATTTGTCAGTAAATATCACTGACAAAACGCTTGATGAAACGCTCCCCTGATATTCAAATCAGTTGTATTCTGAAATGTAAATACACTTAACAGTATAACGTCAATTTTGTATTTCTTCCGTTTCCATACACAGATTATAAGTTGTTAATTAAGAAAACTTTTCAAGAAACAATATCTTCCTATACCTGAGATTTTCGTGGTCAATAGAAGTCTGTGCCCGAGATGAGAAAGTATTTGAGCGAAACATACATGTACCAGTAAAAAAAAAATAGGTTGCGAATTTCATTGGATTTGATTGATTGTGGATTTCCTTCCTACAAAAAATTTTATCTTTTTATATTTTTAATTTTATCTTCGAATAAAAAAAGAGAAAAAAAAAGAAAAGGAATGTTGCTGTGGATATACAGAGACGTCTGCAAATGGTAATATGTCATGTTTAATTTACTTTTCACGTGTCATACCATGAATTGAAGTCATTCGACATTTGAAGGTGGGAATTATTATTTGAAATAGACTTTCTCCTTTATCATAAGTCATCAGCTTTTTGGTTAAGAGAGCCATGAATGTTTTGGTTGCACTTCGATAACGGTGGCCACCATTTAGAAGTTATTCGTCCTTTCATTGTATATTTTTATTTACCTATCCCCTAGCTTTATTCCTCTTCCCAACGTTTAGGGTTTTGTGTATGCACTGTATTAACCATTCACCATTGCAAATTTACATCCGCATTATCTTCTGGGAAAATAAATTCTTTCAATTTGGATTTTTGGATGTATAATTCTCAGTACTTGTGTGAGTTGCGTCATAGCATATGAAAATTGTATAATCATTTTGCAGTGGGTTTTTTTTCCATTCTTTAAAATTTGGATGAAGTATTTGGTCATTTTATGTGTACTACATGTATTTTAAATTATACATTTGAAAAAGAAATTTGTGTGTGCCATGTTGAAAATAAATTCTGAACTATTCTAGATTTGAACAAGATGTTGTTCACTTTGTTTCTCAATTTTGCTTCGGTGCTCTAACCTCAAAATGAAAATGTCTGAGTTTTCTGCTTCTATTGAAAGCAAATTTTCTGATGGCAGATTTGCCCTTTAAAACAGTCCTTAACCCTAAAAGGGTCAGAGTGCGGAATCCCCCCCCCCCCTTTAAACCTACATGGCAATATGAGGGACACATTTATAAGCTGCAATATATAAATTGTATTCAAAGCATTGCCAATCAATCACACTCTACAGCAGAAGACAGAATATTCATAGTAAATCAAAGACGAGATTTGAAACAGTGGGTAATATGTTTGACCTTCTTTTCATATGAGATATTCACCCTGTACATGTACTTACAAAATAATTATTTACAACACTACTGTACATCTAAATTGAAATGAGAACACCATTAAAAATATCAAATACCATGAAAACAAACTGTGCATCTACTGCCATCTACTGCCAGGATTTTGCTGAATCAGAATACATGTACACGTGTATATATCCATAACAAGAGGTATAGAGGAGAAATAATTTAAAAATAATTTAATTTACTACTCACTGAATACATGTACATGTATTTCAAATTGCCATTTGGGATATACCTGTACGGTGGAAACTCGTTATGAAGAGCTCCGATGTAATGAGATTCCTGATATAACGAGGTAAATTTGTTGGTCTTGGGTCTTTATGTTGTTTGTTTACCCTGATACATGTATAAGGAGATTGCTGATATAACAAGGTAATTTTCATGGTCCCAAGGTCCTCGCTATATCAAGTTTCCAAAGTATTGGCAAAGAGCTCTTATATTTGTAAAAAAAAAAAAAAAACATGAGCAAGAGCATGGGCTACGAGACTTCAGAGGTAAATAATAATAAATGTATGTGAATAAAGTAATAAAATACACAGAAAAGCATGAAACACATTACATACATAGCATCAATTAAAAAACAAACATACCGTTCAAAAAGTGCAGAAAATATTTTCTTTTCCATACTCACTACTCTGGAACTTGCCATTGTAATTCAGTAATTGTGTCAATTCATATTTATTTGAGTTACATTCGTTTTGAAATTCATCTTATGCATTATATTTTGATATCAGGTTTAAACAAACACCAACAACCGAATACTGCTGAACATTCATTTTTTGGTCAAATAAATATTTACATATGCCCTGTTTCTTGATACATGTATGAAATACTCATTCAATATTCAGTATTAAGTAGGCCTAATACGGGTACTAAATTATATTTTGACATAACTATTATTTAAAGTACATGTAGTTGAAGCGTTAATTGATTGGGCTTACAATGTAAGAAAAATGATCCCTTAAAGTTTTAAGAAAATTATTTTGTTCTTTGGGGAAAAATTCATGGTCCCCATCAATGGAAATTATTGGAATTCTAACTGTACCACAATATTTTATAACCATTTTAGCTATCATAACTAGAAGACTGATTTGAAAGCAATTCCACACATTAGTAAATACAACTATTATATGCGACTGCGCTCATTTCATTATTCTGCCTACAGTAATAATTCTCCTTTTAACAAGGTGAGATTAAAATCCATGCACATATTTCCCTGCAGTCCGGACAAAATTTGTTTCCACTCAGAATGTCTTAAAACACCACTCCTAAGGACGAACTCTGCACACATTGTCACTGCAACACTGAAACATGATTATTAATCCTTTCTCTGCTTACCTGCAGCAATACATGTATCGGTATTCCAGTATGGTCATAAGACACATGTAGGCTTTTCATATTTGTTGGCACCCAGAGTACTTCAAAAAGACGGATTTAAAATGTCATCGTAGCAAAGATTCTTTTAGATCATAAAGCTAGCCATGGATGTGATTGGATGGTCTCTTTGTTCCTGTCTCCATAATCATACATCAGCTCCTCGTCAACACTGATGTCACGCTTGGCAACTAGGATGAGATGGGGGCGCTCTGCAATATTAAAGCAATCAATACTTACATCAACAACAGATTTACATCGCCTATCACTTCTGACAGGGAAACAATCTTTAATTGTCATCATGACTGGTTCTTCTTTCACTCTAAGGTGAGAATAAATGATAAGATAGTGAGAATAATGGGAAGTAGATGACAGATTGAAAAAAAGAAGATAAAATATTAATACAGGACAATTCGTTGAAACAAGAAATTGATAACCATCACTAGTCAAAATATAATTATGATGATAATTATAATAAAAATAATTATTTTATTATCAAAAAATAATATTTTTAATAATAATAAAAATAATAATACAGAATAATAAAAACATTCATAAGAATGCTGATTTGACAAAATTATAAAAATGACAATTATTTTAGTATCTATCCTCACTTTTAAACATCGAAAACAAGCTGCTGAAAACTGCTAATCCAATAATAGCGAGCCAATGGAGTAAAATGGAGTCAAAAGGGGCCTGAGCTTTCGATCCTAGCAGAATCTTCGTCAGAGGCAAAAAGACAAACATAAAAAGCAAGGCAAGCATATATATAGACTACAGACACAAAACAGATTACATGTAACAGGAACTGTGGACACAAAACAATGGGAACAAAAGGGGAGTGTGGGGAGTCAAAAAACCATGAGTCAAGTGGTTGTGGAGGGGGTTAAAACAAATACAAAGGCGTGGAGATCCAAGGAGAGTGATGAGCCCCAAGCTCAAGGGTGGGTAACCTGTGAAAGCAAAGGATAAGTGGGGAGGCAACATCAAACAGGATAAGGAACAATGCAAAGACAAGAGAAAGGAATAAGTACTGTACAAGTCCAGTGCAGTGGAGTGGTAGGGCAGAAAAAAAAGAGGGAGTAGAGTTGTCAGACACCAAGTGCAAAATATATGAAAGAAACCAAGGGAAGGTTTCTTTATGACGTTTTACTACGTCATCCTCTCCCTTTCCTTCCTTCTCGCTTTTGTGTTTTCTTTTGTTTCCCTTTCTTTCTTTGTGACGTGTGTGTGTGTCTCTCTCTCTCTCCTCTTAACTTTCTTTACCATGGTTGCGCGAGTTTCCATGGAGCTTTGTCCCTTTTAGCGCTTCTCCTTTTTTGTTTTCTTTTTCTCTTCTTTTATGACGTTTTATTACGCCTCTATCTCTATTTCTTTCTCTCTTTCTCTCTCTCTCTCCTCTTTAACTTCTTTTACCATGGTTGCGCGAGTTTCCATGGAGCTTTCTCCCTTTCTGCGCTTCTGCTCTATTACGCCTCTATATCTTTCTCTTTCTCTCTCTCTCTCCTCTCCTTCCTGATCTCTACCATGGTTGCGCTGGTATCCATGGAGCTTTTGCGTTGTTTTTTTTTTTTTTGCGCTTCACGCTCTTTTGTGTACCTATCTAATAAATTTTCATCATTTCCTGATGAAGGCCTATGGCCGAAAATTCGATTTTTTTCATCGTATACGGACTTTTCATTCCTATTTTGTCTATAACTTTGCAAGTCCGAAGCAGAACTATATATATATAGTTTTCAGATTGGGCTCAACAGAGACCTGTCATGGCTAGAGAAATATAGTTACTTTAAGTAGTAAATGTAATTATCATAATGCCTCATTACGCCTCAGTTTGTTAGAGCTCACCGGTTATGACCTAAAAAAATCTATAGGCCTATGTTTGATGTTTTATATTTTATTTATTATGCACTGTTCATTTGCATATATTATTGCGTCTATTGAGCTCGTAAAAATTAGCACAGAAATTTTGATCGAGCAACCACGCGTGTTGTTATGTGATTGTTATATTTTGCGCGGCTAAACGATATATACATGTCTTTAACTTTTGTGTCTTACTTCTTATGCACCATTCTTTTTTATACATTATTGCGTCATAATTGAATTTATGGCTATTACGCTCATTAGGTTTAGCGCAAACTTCGAGCTAACTACCGCGCGTGTTGCCATGTCAGTTTGTTATTATGTCACTATTTATGAATTTTGCGCTCCTTGACAAATAAGCGCTCAAACTTTCACCTAGCAACCGTGCGTGTTGCTATTTAAGACTACACGTCAACTTGTATTATTACGTCACAATTTATGTATTTTGCGCTTTTAAAAAATAAGCGCTCAAAACTTTACCTAGCAACTAAGCGCGTTACCATGGTATATTACATTGTCAACCTTTTCTGAGCAGAGCTTCACATACATATTTCACTTTGTTCATTACCCTGAGGAAGATCCGTGAGGATCGAAAATTTGGTGAAAATAAATATAAAAGTTGGAATTCAATGCATTACCAATGTCTTCTCTGGAATTCATTAATTGTTTCTCTCTCTCTCTATATATATATATATATAATATATGTAATAATGTAAGGAAGGGGAGTGAAAAGATGTAATAATCATTTCCCTCCTGGATGTTGAGGCCATGAGGTTGGATGGTGCGAAGTCGTCTCATCCAGTACTTCTCCCTGCTGGTTCGGACTGTGTCGGGACGGGTACCTAAAGATTCAATGCCCTGTAGAATCATATCGGTGATGGAATGGTTAGGAAGGTTAAAATGGTGGCCCACTGGAGTGTCAAGCTTGGCTGTGTTGACAGTGGATCTGTGCCCATAGAAGCATCTCTTGAGTGTGGTCTTGGTTTCCCCTACGTACTGGGTCCTGCAGACTCTGCAAGTGATGAGATATACAACATTAGTGGTGGTGCAAGTGATATTGCCCTTGGTTTGGTGAGGGAGGTTGGTAGAGTTGCTGGTGAAAGTGTCACCCTCGTGGATGTGTATAGCACATACGGTGCATTTGTTGGCTGTACATTTGAAGGTGCCGTGCTGAATGGGAGAAGAATGGCGAGAGAGAGGGGGGACTTCAGCACGAACGATGAGATCCTTGAGGTTGCGGGGGCGTCGGTAAGACAGGATTGGGGTACTGGGAACAGCCTGTAGGAGACGATCAGAAGTGTTGAGAATACGGTGGTTGTCATGAAGGATATTGCGGAGAGGAGGGAGATTAGGGTGGAAGGTGGTCACGAGAGGTATTCTGTCATTGGTATCCTGGCTGTCAGTTTTCTGTTTGAGAACTTCAGATCTGGGGAGGGAAAGAACTTTGTTGATGGCTTGTTGGGCGCTATGGCCCCTGGCTACGAGATGTCTCTTCAAGTTCCTGGCATGGAAGGAAAAGTCGGAATCCTCAGAGCAGATACGGCGAAGTCTGAGGGCCTGACTGTAGGGGATGCCGGTTTTGCAGTGACGGGGGTGGCAGCTGGATGAGTGGAGGTACTGGTGGGTATCAGTGGGTTTGGTGTAGAGAGTGGTGGTGAGACGGTTAGACTCCTTCTTGACTGTGACATCGAGGAAGTTGGTCTTCTGTTGGGAGAAATCAGAAGTGAATTTGATGGTCCTGTGGAAGGAATTGATGTGGGCAATGAATGTTTGGAGGCTGTCTTCCTCCCTGGTCCAGATGAAGAAGATGTCGATGTAGCGCCACCAGATCCATCCATTCTATTTGAATTTTTGTTGATTATTTCCTGTATGTATATTTCTATATGTAATGCATGTAAACAAGACAAATTTCCTTATAAATATGGACAATAAAACAACGAATAAAATAGAGATTATTTGAATTGATTACTTCATAGTTAATTTCCTACTGATCAAGGTACTTCACACTATTATAATTCTTAGCACACCATTCACAGTCCTAAATGAGAGCATTCTTTGAAGAGCTACTCAGAACAATCCATTTGAACACTTAGAGCTGCCCTTCACAAACGTATGCACAATTTGTGTCTTATTACATAATTAAAGCACACTAAGCTTATGTCATTTATTCTGCTGCAAACTTTTTTTTTCAGTGCGATTTGCTACATCATGTATAAACATGGCATTATCACATCATTATATGAAACAATCAAGACTGACCTTGGTTTAGAAGAAGTTCTCCCACTAGTTTGAGCCCTGGTTGATGACTTCCCTTTGTTTTTGCCCTGGTACCTCCCACGTCCAGTATTCCTGGGACTGGCTTCGGCCTCAAGCTGACCGTTGATTGACCGTGAGGCACCAGCATGCTTTGGAGTCTTCAGTTGTCGTTTACCTCTTTTGTCAAGCTGTATGGTTTGATTTGATTTGATTTATTTACCACCAACAACATTTAATTGCAATACATTTTTTTGTACATACAATGATATTTACATATAAATGAAGAAAAGCATTGGTTGGTAAAAGGGGCCAGATAATAGCACATGTGCTAGTCGAGCCTGACCCACAACAACAACAACAAAAATTTATGGTAAAGTTCAATTAATACCCAAATTAAAAATAATAATAGTTTACAATGAAGTACAAAAAGTAGTCATGATGTTAAATAAATTTCTTGTACATATACAGACTATTTACATAAACGTTTTCACTTATGATTTACTCAGCAAGTATGTCGTAACAGAATTCCGAAACCTACTTCTAGACCTGGTTAATTTGATTTTAAAAGGTAATCTATTCCAAAATTCACTACCAATGAAAGACAATGAAAATTGACCTTGCGTCGTTCTGAATTTTGGTAGACGCAACTGTCCACTTTCCTTTTGCCTTGTGGAGTACCTATGCTGTATAGTGTCACAGTAATTTACTAAAGTATGAGGCAAGTTGTTATTATACAAATCAAACATGAAAGTAGAAATTGAAAAGTCATGCAAGTCATATACATTAAGGATTCGCAGATTTTGGAACAAAGGAGTCGTATGAGTTCTCCATTCACTGAATGTTATAGCACGGACTGCCATTTTCTGTGAATACAATATGCTTCTTAGGCTAGTCTTATAAGTGCTTCCCCACACTTCTATTCCGTAGGTAATGTGTGGTTGTATAAAGGCTTTATATAGCAGTATTAAAGTGCGCCTGGGTACAAAATGTCGCAACCTAAATATCACTCCAACTTTCTTTCTTATGCACTGATTTACAAAACGAATGTGATTATTCCAAGACAGATGTTTATCAATGTTGATTCAAACAAAAGTGGCAACATCAACTTCTTTGATTTCCTCACCAGCTATTTTCAATTTACCATTCATACCTATTTTTTCCGCCTGCTACTTATTAGCATGAAATTAGTTTTCATTGAGTTTATTGTAAGTTTATTGGCCATGCACCAGTTTCGTATCTTCTGTATATTGTCATTCACTTCATCTGCATCAATTTCGACCTGGTCAGCTGGAAAAGTATGGAAAAGGTTTGAATCGTCGGCAAACAACCGAAAATTGAAATACTCAGTTACTGAAGGCAAAATATTCGGGCCCGATGAGCTAATAAAATGAAAAAGCAAAACAAACAAAAGCATATGTCAACAGAAAATCATCAAAATCCAATGGAAAATGAAGCCTCAGGTACCTTAAACTAACCTCCTAAATAGTACCATCTTTTGACAGAATTTAGCACCATTCTCCCATGTATAAGGGAGTTTTCTACGTTTGCAAGTCAAAAGTAATAGTTGAAATGAAAAATATGCATATTTTCCAAGTGAGTTGTTGGCTAAAATTCAAATAAAATGTAGGTAATCTCTAATTATAATCTTATTTGTATCACATAGGAATGACCATAAGATGGCGCTAAGAGGTCTGCAGCACCCAGAGAAAGGAGATATTACACAATGTAATGCAAATTGCAATTGTTATTCAACTTATATACAGTTAACTTTGTATATAAGTCAAATCTGTTGGGACCACAAAAAATTGTTTGACTTATGCAAAATTTGACTTAGGAATAACATGTTTTGCATAGTTTGCTCAAAAAATTGATTTGACTTAGGCAAAGTTCGACTTATGCAACTTCGAGTTATGCAAGGTTAGGCCAAAAAAAAAAAAAAAAACGTTTAGCATCCGGCATTTTTGAAAAAAAAGGAGGAGGAGGCACTCTTTTTTTTTTTTTTTTTTTTTTTTTTAATATTTAAAGGGGAAAAATGATTTTTGTAACAATCTGTTTTCACTCTACTGTATTTCATACAAAAGACATGATTTAATTTCAAAGTATAATCATTTGTGTTCTTTATCAAATCAAGGATATGACTGTTTCTACATGTAGAAACCAGAAAGTCACCAGTGCTAGTCAGGCCTGGCTTATGTCTGTTAATCACAGCAGTCTGCAATGATTTTTATAATTGGAATTCTTCAACACTACACTCATATCTCATATCATTTTCAGATGGTTAAAACGTGTACAATGGCCCGTATTCTGAACTCCGGTTTAACTTAAACCATGGTTTAAATCTGTGGTTTAACTATGGGTAGCCAAAAATGTCAAAACTCTGTTTACGCTGTATGTTCCTTATGTTTACTGGATTCTGGTCTCATGGCTTAAAGACCTCAGCCTGACCCAAAACAACCATATATTGACGTAAAGCTTAGTAAACAAAGAATATAATTACCCTGGGTATTCATAAATTTTCGTCTCCGTTTATCCATAAAAAATAAAAAAGATAATTTTTTGGTCCGCCCCCTCCCTATGGCGTAACAACAGAGGAAACTGCAGGGGGTTGCTAGACGTGTGACGACATGTCATGTATACAGCTCCGAGTGCGTCTACACGATATGTCGTCATCAAATTTTCACCCCCGCAAAGTAGCGTTCCTCAGAGACGGGGCAGTCGTCAGAAAAACCACCGGGGCTCAACATTCGGGACGCTGTTACTCATTCCACAGGAAACGGAATCTCATGAAGTTGGTTTCAATTTGTTCAGAAAATATATAGCTCCCCTTGGATGAAGAAAGGGTATATTTCAAAATTCGGTCAGGCTGAGGTCTTTAAAGGGTCACTAAAATAAAAAAATAATTGCCCATTTTTCGTAGGAAGGTGTCATCAGGAGCCAAAAAATATCCATCACACAATTTTTTATGCATTCAGTCATATTTTATAATCATTTGAAAAGTACATTTTTGCTGATTTACACAGTCATAAGCCCCGCCCCTAAAAAAAAACATCGAAGCGACATCGTGATCACGTGATCTGTGACGCATGAAAAGTAAGGGAAAATATTCCACTAACCTATACCGTGCGCGCCCGGAGGCCCCCGGCAGGCCCAGCCCGGTGCCGAGCATGATATTCACCGCATCGACCATTTGCATTGCGTATTTTCGTGTGTTTAATTCCTCACAATAACTTTGATTTTGGGACACAGTTTCATCAATAATGCCTAATCGGTGTATAGTTACGGGCTGTAGCAAGACCCCTAAATATGGTGTAAGCCTACATCATTTTCCTAAAGATGAAAATCTACGGAAATTGTGGGTCGCAAATGTAAAGCTCACGCGGGCAGAGTGGCAAGGGCCGGCCAAGTGAGTGGAGTACAATCTGCAGCGATCACTTTGCCGAAGATGATTTTGAGAATCCTGGCCTGTATTCCGAATTTGGCATGAAGAGAAGGATAAGCTAGCTAAAAGATTCAGCTATTCCAAAGATCAGACTTGGAGTCAAGTCTTCCAATTTGTTTTTCAACGACAGCAGCTGCAGCAGCTTCACCCGTAGACCGAAAATTCTGTCTCTCGTTCGTTAGCTAAGACGACCTAACGAACGAGAGACTGCATTTTCGGTCTACTTCACCCGTAACTCCAGGGTGCTCCAACGCGTTGGAGCTCCCTGGAGTTACATCACCCACGGCCCTTCACCGTATTCTGCGAGGGGTTCAAACATATAATATGGTCGAATTTCCCCTTGCCACTCGAGCTTCTTTGCCTTCGGGGTCTGATAAATCATCTGATAAATCAAAGTTCGTATCTGCATGGCTCAGAAAAGTCCTCCAATTCGGAATCGCGGGCACTTTTCCTCTCTCTATATAAGTTACTCGAATTCAGCCAAAATCTAGGTCAGTACTAACGTACTATGTAAAGCGAAGTAAAAAAAAAAAGCCGTAAGTGAAATAAACAAAACAAAAGCGTTCACCAGTCGCTATGTACGAGGGGAACATAGTCACTGCCGTACTAAAGATGTGTAGGACATAGTACATACAGACGCATAAAACGGCTGTGCACGCGTTTATGACCAATGCAAAATTTTCGTTCGGCAAGCTCAGATGGATGAGAACATTGTTCAAAAGAAAAGCTAAAAAACAAAACAAGAACTGTATATTTGGGCAAAAGCGTTTTCTGATCTTGTAGAAAATATATTGCTAATGATTATTCACTCCTAAGATTATATTGATTAATTTCCTTTTTTCATAAATTGTCCGTTGAACAGAGGGGTCAAATACCGCATTCTGTGTACAATATTATATGCTGCAGCCTGCAGATCTTGTGCCTCTTACTTTTCATACGTCACTTGGGGGTTAGCCAATCAGCTCACGAGTTTTAAGGAACGGTCCCAAAACCTCTACTTTTCCCCCTTTTTCGCCAAAACGAGACATAATTTGGACAATCGATTGGCAGATTCGTGATTAGAAGGCAAAACTACATGGAAAGAGCACCCATTTTTTCTCTAATTTAGTCAACCTTTAATGGTCAAGTAAACTATTGTACTTATCTTTCCCAGACTGTGTTTAACAGTTTGAGTACAAAAAAAATGCTGATAAATTGACTATCTACTGTTAGAGATTTGTCACATTTGGCTGCCCATAGTTAAACCACACATTTAGACCATGGTTTAAGTTAAACCGGAGTTCAGAATACGGGCCAATATGTTTAACCCTGATCTAATTATCCCCCCAATATGATGAAATTAGTATCTTGAATGCACTTTTCTTTGATAAACAGGGACAAATTTGGGCTATGAAATACATTACCTTTGCTAGTTTTTGCAGAGCTGTCCCCTTCTTTATCATGTACAACCATCGTGGTAGATGCTCCTGAATTGGCTGGTTGTGGACTGGAAAAGTATTTTGTGATCTTCTCAGGACCATGCTGGGGAGATGCTGCAGCCTAAAATGTAACAAATGTGCATATATACCACTCTAATACTGACAATTTTAACCAAAAATATATTAGAAGAAATTTCAAAGAACCTGTGGCTATTTTCACTGGTACTGTTAAAACCAGTAAAAAGTGTTGAATAGTAAATCTATTCCATAGAAGGAACTTCAGCTGTCTTTTACTCTTTAGTCTTTGACAAAGTGTATCAGCTGTGACCGATTTGAATCGATTCCAACTTGATATGACAGGAGTTTATGACAGGAGTTTGTATTGTAAGTTTGCAATTAATTGACTTGCAATCACTCTGGATTAATTAGAACTCTTAATAACACACGGCTATAAATGGTCTAAATGGCCAAACACACTCTTCCATCCAGACTTTTGAAGAAAGAAACCTATCAATGGCCTTCAGGATTAATGAAAAATAATTTTTCGCCAAATCTGCGACTTTGACCAGCATTTCAGTAAAAATTTGAATGTATACATACAAATGAACGTTATCTCATCATAAATTGTAATACATGTACATGTAGTTTTAAAACTCACCAGATGAGGATTTGTCCTCGTGCGACGCTTCTGACGTTTACATGTACCGGTATCTTTAAGACGAAGAAAGAAGAGAACTTGAACATAATAATAGTCAGATCTACATACATAGGCTGCAGGGGGATCATGACAATCAACATAACGGCAATACTATACTGCATTTGTACTAAATCACTTGATCATATATACCTCTGCATAAAAGTCACCAATGCATTCTGACCGTGCGTCTTCAGCACTGCATGCCGAAGCTAGACACCCGGTCAGAATGCGTGCGAGGCCCGCTTGTAGCGGTCTTGTCTAACGTATATCGTGGATCTGAAAATCGCGTGACTGTAGGTCGATAACATTACAGGACACTTCCCGGTCAACAAGCGTAGCGAAGGCTTTTTCGGGGAGTTTGGACAATATCAAACCTACTGTTCACCACTAAATTTAATATTTCACATTTTCACGCCGATGAAATCGGCAGGGTTATGTAAAGGGCTCCGTATGTTTGTTTTTTTGTTTTTTTTTGTTGTTTGTTTGTTTGTTTGTTTGTTTGTTTGTTTGTGTACAAGATAACAAGAGAACGGGTGAACGGATTTGCACCAAATTTTCAGGGAATGTTCAGAAACTGACAGGAAAGAATCGATTAGATTTTGGTGATGATTGGTTGACCCCTGCACATTCTGTGTGACCTTGAAGTTTTGACCCTGTAGTAAAGTATAGGAACTTCAGTTCAGATAGTGACAGGAAAGAAACTAGAAAGATTGATGACCCCAAACTTCGCCTGCAGATGCAGAAATATTTTGGCCAATCAAAACACTCATTACTTCGTCTCACCAAAAGTCTATTTCAGGTTTATGAATTTTAGAAGACTTTTAGACCCATTATTTGCCATTTCACTTCAAATCCGTACGAGCCTGCAATGAATATTCAAAGCCAACGTATCCCAGCAACAAGGGATTTTTCGCGCGCTTGAACTACTACTGCGAAAGCGGCTATGTACGGTATACTAGTAATAGGCGGCTAGGCTCTATAGCTTATAGCCAGCTAGCTAGCTATCGCGCGCGATACCTTTTTTTATCTACAAATTCATTTAGATTCAGGCTACCCTAGCCCTACGGCTTCTCCTCTATTTCTTATCTTCTGTGCATTTCTGTTTATTTTCCCCGGTTCTTTCCACTTTGTTGTGGAAGTTTTTGTGATTTATTTTATCCTGGTGGACGTGTAGTACGTGATTTTAATTGTTTTCGGTGAAAATCTGGTGAGTTTGTTCGACGTGAGTGAGTCTATCACACTCAAAAATATACTCGCGAGCGTTCGCGTGTGTTGATCTGAGTGAGTGGGTTGTGTAGCTAGCTGTACGTACATAACTATACACAGCGCTGTCGCGAAGTGACGGCGATCTGGTCGGGCTAGGGAGTACATAACCCCAGGCCAGGAGTACAGTGCCTGTGCCTGGCTGACTGTAGTAGGATTGAACTTTTTTCTTTGGGTTATAACGATTAACGGTCCTGTCATTTGAGATTTGAGTTAGTTTATAACTCATTTATGTCTGTTTGAGTGGATTTCGTAGTTGTAAAATATATACAAAAACTGCATTATTTTTTGGTGTGGATTTGCAAAATTTGGTGGCTGATCGAGGTTCGCCGAATACATGCACGCCAGTATCCACTTTGACTTTGTTGATGGGTGGTGACTGAGCTGAGTGAGTAAGCTCTGTGCCTCGCATGCATGTCATTTTGAAGTCGAGATCCAACTTATTTTGTCGTCATATTTATTTTATCCACGGCCCGATGAAAAAAAAAAAACAACCCCAATTGCAATGTAATTTAAAGATAGAACATGAATACATTTACTAACACTACATGACTGAACACTGAATACAAATGGCTAACATTTTTTTCCTCACCACGCCACGCTCTCTGACATGTCTAATCAATTACTTTTAGGGGAGAGATGTTTCAATAATAAAATATCTTTTTCAGAAGAATTTTTTCAAGGGTGGGGACACACAAAGCTATGACCTGGATATGGCAAAATTTATTGTGGGGGGGGGGGGGGTAGATGTGCCTCTTGTTATCCCCTTTGAATGGCTACTGCTTACAAAAATAATCGCAACAAAACAAAACCTATATTGGGTTACACGACAGGGGAACCAACCAGTAAAAATGTATCTGCAGTTTCAAGAATAATAGCTCCGCTAAGGCGTGGGTCTGCCGCCTTTGACGGCCTTTCTAGTTTTCAGTATTTTGAAATTCTAGGGTAAAAAATGTGGGTTTTACCTCTAAAGCTATGGTGAAGAGGAGATGAGATAAGCTGACTCATGGCACACCACGAATAGTGGTCATATTGACCACTACAATATGCATGCAAAATAGTTGGTATTTTCTGTCGCATGTACTAAAGGTATGGGGGAAAAATAAAATAAATATTGAAATACTTCCTGTCATAATTATACCGCCGATGTCTTAGACTAAATTTGGCCAATAAAATTTTTGTCCACGAAGAAACTCGGATCGCAAGGGCACATCGATTACGATTGCTTGCTCACACAGAAAATCGGGACTTTTCCGTGTACGTGATATGGACCAAATTTGTTACGATTTGTTACCCGCGGTGACCAGGAAATGTACACAATGACTCCGATAGCTCGTTTCGCGAGAATTGACAGTAAATTACGGATTTCATTTTTGGAATTATCTTTTCCAATATCGGTGCGTTGAATTTATTTTATTCCTTGGATATTTTGGGGTCAGTTTTTGTAAATTAAATGCCGATTTTGAGTGAATGTTGGTGACTTTTGTGCAGTGGTGTTTGAAAAAGTTGAGGTTTATGACTGCCTAGATTCTACACACGAAGTATAGTCATGTAGCTATGAGTGGCTCATAGTAAAGGTGATTTTCAAGAGCTTTTTTAGATTCTAAAATGGCTGTTATTTTGCTAAGCTAGATTAAAAACCAGGCTCTATGAAGAGTAGCGTCAGCTTTTTTTTGTTAATTTTTACTCGCATAGAGGTGATGCACCTCATCTACCTCTCTCTTAGATCTTGATTCTTCTCACCTGACACAGAGAAGCAAACAGAGCCTGGTCTGTACCATCCGTATCCTGCCCACCACGGATTCCTGGGATTGAGCTGCCATTCCACAAACATTATCCGGTATATCAAAGGCTTTCTTATAATAATAATGATAATAATAAATAATAATAATAATTGTTTACCCATGGAAGCCTCATCAGCACCAGTGCTGTTCTTCCTATTGGGCCTGCAATTATTATCACCCCAGCAATTGACTGCAATTGCCAGGTACCCATTTATGGGGTAACCCCTCCGCCATTGGATGAAAGTTCCTTTATAGGCTTTGCATTGGGTTGCGTTATACCGCCACCTTGTGGCAAAGTTATGCTGTATGATTGTTTATAATATGCAATCGCCCCTTAGCGGCGCCGCGATCGAGAGTTGACCATTGTCTCATTAAACTGAGGTAACTTAGCCTTTATTGTGATTGGAGTATCATCCTTTATGGCGTGGTGGTAGCGGGATGTGCCCATTGCACATTAGGTTGACCATTGCAAAATATGCATTCAATCGGGTAGAAAAGCGTTCTGTGATAGGTAAATGCTAGATGAATTGGATTCAGTGGCGTACCCGTTTAACAGTGCAGTATAGTAACGTAACCGGAACGTACGTAGCGAACATGGTACTTGGTCTTGGTAGGGAAATCGTAGCCGGCTGCTCGGCAGGTACTAATTCTATTTCTAATTATTACCTTATCTACTTTATTTTTTACACTTTTAAATATATCAGGTGTAAGCAAAATATGGTCTAGACCTTTCTAAGTTCAGTAAATACATCACCTATATAGATCTTTTTTCTAAAATAGTGAAAAACTAATTCCGACCTAGCATAGGTCTGCTGTTCGGACACCTTGTTGGTGATATACGGGTGTACCGTCTGTCTATTGGGAAGGTTAAGAAATGTCAGAAATATTAAAGATTTACCCATCACAGACGGTTATTTCTGTCTAGGCATAAACACTGGCGTAGACACTAAAAAAAAAAAAAAAAAAAAAAAAAAAAAAAAAGCGAAAGCGAGAGCGAAAAAGCGGGGGGATTAAGTGAGAGAAAAAGTGCTAAAAGGGACTACAAGTCGTTATTTGGCTCTCAAAATTTGCTAAAACGTCAAAGGGAGGAAATAACTATATCCTCTCCCTGCACCCACCCCTGTTTACCATGGGTGTCGATCCCGGCGGGATGAAGGTATATATCCCAAAATAAAATTGAGGTGTGGGGGGGGGGGGGGGGGGGGATGGCCTGTATTATTACCCCCCCCCCCCCCCCAATATTTTTGGATTATGATACATGAACTTAAAACTTATAATAATTATCCAAACTCATGATGTTTGATCTTGAAATACCATCACTTTCTTTAATGATTAGAAGTAAGGAAATAAGAAATGCCATAATTTCAATGCGAAAATATCGAAGAAAATTCGTTCGCTCGCATTGTTATTCTCACCTAAGGGTTAAGGGGTTCTATCCATTGGCGTAAATCCGTGCATTTCTTCTTTTCACTAAAAAACATTTTGGGATGCTCTAAAATGCAAGATTTATCGACAGAATTGATTCCCTGATTTAGGAGGGGGATACCCCCTCCCACCCCGCTTGGTCTCTTTGCTCAATGGTGTATCTAGGGGGCAGGGGGCACATGCCCCGTTGTGCACTTGGAGGGGGCGCAAAAAACGCAAAGGAGAGAAAGAAAAATAGGGGGAATTAATAAAAATCATAATCTTTACGGATAACCGCCCCAAATCCGCAGGGTAAATGCACTAGAAATCTAGTTTTTGCAAAGCTTTTTGCAAAATTTTCCAAAGCTCGGTCGCTTTGCTCCCTCGCTTAATTATTTTCTTTCAGGATCTCGTAATTTCGCTCCCCCAGTATATATTTCATTAATAGGTTAAAGGGTTCAAAAACTTTGAAAAGATGCTTTGCTCGCTATTATTATGTAAGTTTTATATGACTCCTGCTAAATATTGCGCTCCCAATATAGAATAAAGTGTATAAAACAGCACTTCCAAAGGCTCAACTTTTGAAAGAAATCTCAACTTCAGGTCACCTCGCTGAATTTTTTGACTCTTTCTCAAGCCTATCGCGTTTTTGTTATAGTTCTGCTCCCGATTGTAGAAGTGAGTGAATAGAAAACTGTTTATCAATGTATTAAATTCGAGCTGCGGTGGTAAAATGCAAAATTACCTGGGTAAAATGCACAAGAAAATGCGTTTCTTAGTGTTAAAAATCGAAAAATTTAGTTTAGGCACGGGGGGGGGGGGGGGGGGGGGGAGGTGCCTAACTTCATTGTTTGCCCGGGCGCCATAATCCCTAGATACGCCACTGGCTTCGCTCCCTTGCATGTAAAATGTTGCGTCCAAAATTTAATTGAAAAGCGGTCCGGGCATCGAACTATAACTTTCCGCCTAAAGAAATTGTTTGCTACAAGCCGTTATCTTTCTCTCAAATTTGCTGAAACGACAGAGCTTTCGCGCTTCGCGATGGAAGGGGGTACCCCCCCCCCCTGCACCAACCCCTAT
Source organism: Heliocidaris erythrogramma (assembly GCA_025617745.1). Lineage (NCBI taxonomy): Eukaryota > Metazoa > Echinodermata > Echinoidea > Camarodonta > Echinometridae > Heliocidaris > Heliocidaris erythrogramma. The sequence goes on from CM046861.1 coordinate 49,023,469, forward strand.
TACGTATAGTGCATTAATACGTCCAAATAACTGAAAAGCAGACAGGGCCTCGAACTATACCCTGATAGCAGAAAGTGTTAAAAAATGACGTGATATTTACGTCGTGGTTTTCGTCTTTTTTACGTCCTGTAATTACGTCAATAAGACGACAACTTGCACCAACGCAAGACGTCAAGAGGACGTCTTATTTTGACGTCATCTCTACGTCTTCATTCCTCTTCCCTGATAGCAGAAAGTGTTAAAAATGACGTGATATTTACGTCGCGGTTTTCGTCTTTTTTACGTCCTGTAATTACGTCAATAAGACGACAACTTGCACCAACGCAAGACGTCAAGAGGACGTCTTATTTTGACGTCATCTCTACGTCTTGTACACTGTAAAAACTAAAGTGCTACTTTTAGGGGCATGTATAGTGACTGCACCTGAAATGCTGTTTATAGCACTTGAAGTGTGCTAATTTACCAGCAAAAAAAAATGTGACCATGGCGAGCCTCGAACCAGGTTCCGCTGATTGAGAGGCGCTGACGTTACCGATGGACTAACGAATGCTTCTTGCAATCCAGTTTAGTCATGGGAGTCAAGTAGATAACATGAACTATGTGGTGTCGTAAATTCACTATGTAACATTATGATCTGCTCTAAATCGTACAATGTGAGTTAGTCTAGCGGTAATGCCAGCAATTCTCTATCAGCGGACCCTGGTTCGAAGCTCGCCCAAATCATTTTTTTAATGAATGTTTAGCAGTTTAAGGAGCCGGTCCAGCTCCCGTGAAAGTGCTGAAATAGCACGCTATGTGCATTCAATAGCACTCTGAGTGCAGTCCCTATGCATGCCCTCAAAAAGTGCTATATACAGCACTTCAGTTTTTACAGTGTACAGATGACGTCAAAATAAGACGTCCTCTTGACGTCTTGCGTTGGTGCAAGTTGTCGTCTTGACGTAATTGCAGGACGTAAAAAAGACGAAAACCACGACGGAAATATCACGTAATTTTTACCACTTTCTGCTATCAGGGTAACTTTCCGCCTAAAAAATTGTTTGCTACGAGCCGTTTATCTTTCTCTCAAATTTGCTAAAAACGTCAGAGCTTTCGCGCTTCGCGGGGGAAAGGCGAAACTACCCCCTCCCTGCACCCACCCCTGTTACATACAGTGCAGTATTACATCCAAATAACTGAAAAGCAGGCAGGGCGTCGAACTATAACTTTCCGCCTAAAAAATTGTTTGCTACGAGCCGTTAATCTTTCTCTCAAATTTGCTAAAAACGTCAGAGCTTTCGCGCTTCGCGCGGAAGGGGGAAAACTGCCCCCTCCCTGCACCCACCCCTGTTACATACAGCGCAGTATTGCGTCCAAATAACTCAAAAGCAGCCAGGGCGTCGAACTAACGTTCCACCTTAAAAAGAAGTGCTACAAGCCGTTATCTTTCTCTCAGACTTGCAGCTATAAAACGTAAGAGCTTTCGCGCTACGCGCGGAAGGGGGGGGGGGGGAACTCCCCCCCCCCTGCACCCAACCCCTGGGGAGCATGCTCATCACCAATTTCGCACTCTTCGCGTGCCCCACAACCACCCTCTAAAATGAGGTTGGATCCTTCACGTCTGCCCCCCCCCCTATTGAAAAATCCTGGATACGCCTGTGGGCATAAAGTTACTCTTTCTCAAGAGTAATCTTACAGGAATCTAACTAAAATATTCAGAACACATCTTCTTCCACAAACTCCATGCAAAATTTCCACGCCACGGACCCGTTACTTTACAACAGACAGATCTAACGTTAGATCTAAGTTAAAACTTAAAAGTTAGTCCTAAGTTAGATCTAAACTATAGTAGGCTAACGAGTAGGAAGATACTGAAAGAAATTGTTTTCTACTGTGTTTCTGATTGAATTCGATTCTTATCGTTATGGATTATATTACATGGATATGATGGATTATTGGAGTTCATTCAACGAATTAGACTAGAAATATTTGGTGAGCTGAACTTAAATGTTTGCTGCTTAGTTTAGTGCAGTGCGTGCGCGTTGATAATTTTATCGATCGCTGAATCTGGTCGATCCATATTTGAACTCCCGGCCCCCCCCCCCCCTCCCCCACACTCAGTACTATTTAGGGTACGCGTATGCTTGTTCCCTCCCTTTGAAAGCACCCCCTATCTCAGGGCTGCCAAAATTTCTGAACCCCCTATCGCGGGCTTTGCGGGGGCTTTTCCTGTCTTGGAGACCCCCCTAAATTCAGAACACTGCTCAATCTCAGGTGAGCTCTCATTCCAACCCCATATCTCAGGACAGACACCAACCCCCTCCCAAGTAAGCTGTCATTACAATACCTTGGAAGAGATGTTTTTTATGTTCAAAATGGTATCTCATAACTCAATGCAGTCATAAGAAACCAAACAAAAATGAAAATCTCATGACATAAAAGTTTTTTTAATGGTAAGTCCTGTAAGTCCAAATCTGTAAATAAAAATCTGTTATGGGGGAGGGAGAAGCAGCCCCCAACCCTTTTGGCTACACCTATGGTGCAAACTGAAACTACAACACATACAATTTTTACTTGATTTGGGACTAGACTCCGGGCTACATTCCCTAGTAGACTCCAGTTCTGACTTGTCCTCTGGCAATTTACGATCTACTGTGCAAGCAATCCTTGCTGGGACTGGCATGACTGGTGAAGTGTGCACTGACTCATTGGATACTAAAAAAAAAAAAACAAGTGAAGAAGACATTTTAGCAGATATATCCCACCATTAGATGGACATGATCTGGTCATAATTCAAAAGTTCACAAAAAATTCTGAAATTTTATTTCATCTATCATTTTTTACTGAAAATTTGGTTCTCGGTAGCCTCCTTATAGGAGAAATGAAACTACATGAAATGGTATATGTGGGACTGTTATATGAGAAAAAGTATTGATCTCTTCTCCTGCACTAACTCCACGGAGCTCCAGGTACAACTATCCAAAGTCGACCTCGCTAATCGCATCACTTAATTTCGGCAGGTAAGATAGAAATTTGTACTTATACTTAAAGAGAATAATAATAATAATAATACATTGCATTTATAATGCAATTACTGTAACTATCTAGCAGGCTCTTTGATTTTACGATTTAACGATTGTTTCGATGACAAAATGGAATTTCCTCGCCGAGCCGATCTTTTGCCTGTACTGTACCGTCGATTCAAATGACTCGATGCACTGTGTGTAATGTACCGTATACCGTCGCTGACTCGATCACACAGTGCGATCGAGAGAGAGACCGTTGATGGTTTTATGTCCAGGTTGAAACTTCTTGCTCAGACCTGACCTGCCAGTTCCGTGACGACAGAGAGTTTGCCGACATGGTGATAGAGCAGTTCATTGCAGGTACACGTCACGCTGAGCTCCAGAAGCAGCTCCTAGCGCAAGACGAGAAGCTGAACATCCAGCAGTGTCTTGACTATGCACGCACTCACGAAGCGCCAATATCGCACATGGAGCAGCTCACGTGTGTGCATTCCCACTCGTCACCAGTGGTCGATGCAATCCAGCATAAACAGGGGGGGGGGGGGGGGCGTTTCATGAAAGGACTTGTCAGATATTTAATCCGACAAATTTGCTCTCAGCCAATCAGATGCAAGGATTTCAGTAGCTTATAACAGTTGTCGGATAAAATATCCGACAACTTCCTTTCATGAAACGCTCCCAGGAATGCAGGAACTGTGGGAAAAGTCATTATTTCACATCACGTGAGTCCTGCCCAGCATTCAACACAATCTGCAACAGTTGTGGAAGGAGGAACCATTGGGCGAAGATGTGCCGATCCCAGCAAAGCGGTCAAGCATCTCACAGGTGCCAAAGTGTTCAGCAAACTGGACGCCAAGCATGGGTACTGGTAGTGCATTTGGATGCGGAAAGCCAACTGCTGACCACCTTCAATAGCCCATTTGGACGATACTGTTACAAGAGCATGCCCTTTGGTCTCGTCATGAGCCAAGATGTGTTCCAACACCGAATGGACCAGATACTAGAGCAATGCACAGGTGTCATTGGGATAGCAGATGACATCATTGTTTTTGGTGACTCGCAGCAATCCCATGACAGGAAACTTCATGCATTGATGGAGGTTTCTTCTAATGGGGTGCTGCAAGAAAGTTGCGATTGATTGCAAGTTGCAACTGATCGGTACTGACCAATCAAAATCATTATTGCAAGCGCATCTTCTTGTATGGGCTGACCCTGAACCATTCAGAATGCTTGTTCTAATTTGCTTGTTCTAATTTGCTTTACAATTTGCAATTGATTGCAACTTTCTTGCAACACCCCATAAGTCTGGTCAAGTTCAACAGCAGCAAGTGCGCTATCAACCAGCAACGTATCGCCTTCTCTGGCATGGTGTATGATGAACATGGAGTTCATCCTGACCCAGCTAAGGTACAAGCAGTGAAATCCATGCCAGCTCCACGCGATAAGACCCAACTGCAAGAGTTATTGGGGATGGCAACGTACTTGAGCCCATTCATCCCAAATCTATCTAGCCGTACCTCGCAGATAGCGAGTTCGTTTGGTCCGAGAACCATCAGCGAGCCTTTGATGACATTCGCGACCACATTTATGAGAGCGCTACACTGCGATATTTTGATCCCAATAAGGAAACCACAGTGCAGGTAGACGCATCATCACGCGGTCTAGGGGCTACACTTCTTCAGGACGGTGAGCCCATCGCGTATGCATCAAAAACGTTGAGTAATGCCGAGAACCGATACGCCATAGAACGCGAAATGATCGCGGTTGTCTTCGGTTGTGAGCGGTATCATACGTAATGTCTTCGGCAAGCACTTCACAGTCGAGTCAGATCATAAGCCATTGCAAATGATCCACCAGAAGCCCTAACTTCAGCACCGCCACGTTAACAGCGTATGTTACTACGCCTTCAGCAGTACGACTTCACCTTAGTCTATCGCCCAGGGAAGGAAGTCCCAATGCTGATAGTCCGTCGCGGTCTCCAGGAAACGACAACACACATATCGCTCTTGACATGCAAATCAACCTCATCCAGTTCTCAGCACAACGGGTCGCGGATGTGAAGCGAGAAACCGATGCCGATTCGACACTATCGCAGTTGAAGTGTATCATAGGCCAAGGATGGCCTGAGCGAATGAAGGACCTTCCATCTCAGCTTAGACCATACTGGTCATTCCGTGATGAGCTGTCAGTTGTAGATGGCATCATTATATGCTAGGAAAGTTGCATGAAGGTCACCAAGGTTCTACGAAAACGAAGCTACGTGCATGTGATTGTGTTTATTGGCTGAATATCAGTAGCGATATTGAGAGCATTGTAGGCCAGTGTGCTACATGCCAAGAGCACCAGAGATCGCAACCCAAGGAGAGTTTACTTCCCCATGAGTTACCAACACGACCATGGCAGATCTTAGGCACTGATCTGTTCCATTTAGAAGGTCGTGATTACCTGATCATCGCGGACTATTACTCAAAGTTTCCATTTGTTCGCAGAATGCCGGTCGAGTGTACTAGCAAAGCTGTCATTGAAGCTACGCAGCAAATCTTCTCTGAGCACGGCGTAACTGAGAAGATTATCAGTGATTATAAGGTCCACACTTCCCTGCCTCAGCATACAAGGAATTCGCTAGCAACTGGGGTTTCGCGCACGTTACATCATCCCCACACTTCCCTCAGTCGAACGGATTCGTTGAGTGCGCTATACAGACCATTAAGCGCACACTAGCGAAAGCGCCAACATGTAAGCAGAACGTCAACATGGCACTTCTCTGCCTACGCACAACACCTATCGACAGCGAATTGCCAAGTCCAGCAGAGCTTCTTTGTGGTAGGAAGGTTAAGAGCAACCTTCCACTGGTTATACGCAACACATCAACACGCAAAGAGCAAACTTACCACCAACACAGCAGCGACAAGATCAACAGAAAGCGTATCATGATCTAACCGCACGTGATCTCAAGCCGTTGAGACCTTCACATCATGTTGTGATCCAGGATGCACGCACGAATGCATGGACTCCAGCACGAGTCAAAGAGTGTTGTGATGAGCCTCGTTCATACATAGTTGTAACCCCCAATGGTCGCGAGTTACGCGATCTTGAGCCTGCAAAGAAACGCGTAACCTTCGATGAACCACCTCATCATTACGCTAGGCTCCCTGAAACGCACCAACGCGAACAAACACAGGAACAGCAACTTCATGACACTGAAGCTGTACAAAACAAACACTACCCAATGACAAGGTCTGGAAGAAAAATCAAACCCCCAGACGGACTTACTATGTAAACTTGAACAATGGACACAAATTGATGTTTATATGTGTTTTGACCCTAAATTCACATACCATGTATTTATGTATGCTATATGTGAATCTCAGGATATTTTGCAAAACATGAAAACATAATGTTCCAAGATGCACCATGCACGCTATGAGTATATGTTATTTTTGTGCTATTTGTTATTCTGACAATTAGAAAAACATCATTCTCACCCTAGGTAGTGTTATTTTTACTCTGAAACCAAGAAAATTACTCTAAGCCCAAAATGTGCTAATTGTTTTCGATATGTATTTTGGAATTAAGGAAAGGTTATTCTCGACAAATCTGTTTTAGGTCTATTGAAAGGTTTTGTAAAGAGTACGAATTGTCAAAAGAAGACAAGAAAGCAAGAATTTATTTATACTTCAGTATATGGATAGCATATTTAGAACTAATGTTCTAAATAACATAGTGATGTAGTTAGTGTTTTCAGATACACTTTTCTTTTCAAACACAACATGTTGTACACGTATGTGTTTATGGAGTTTAGTATTATGGTGTTACTAGATTTTACCATGTGCAGCATGATATGATATTGTTCAGTTTTATGTTACATATTTATCAATATTCCTTGAAGGTACATACAAAGTGTACAGAACCAGAAAAAAATGATTTGTGTTTCTTTTGCAAGAACGTAAAACCAAAACCATAGTGAATCAGTGAATAGAAGTTTATTATAGATTGAGCAAGTTATTATAACAAAAAAGCGTGAGAACTTAGAGGGCAATTTGTTTTTATACCAGACAGTACATGATCATTATGAGTCAGTTTACATTTACATTCAAAGTTGTGCATTTAGACACCATAGGAACAATAGTGGTTGAAGTCAGCTGATATTTATAGTTATGCATTGACCATGATGACAATGATGGCTGAGAAAAGGTTATGTTTAACCCTTTTCTTAAAAATAAGGGGGATGTAATATATTGAGCTATATTGCTTTACTATTTGCACTTTGAAGATACACTATCATACAGACAATATGAAGTCCGAGTTGTGACTTAATTAAATACATGTACCTTCAGAAATGTAATCTTTGTATCAAGATATGATCTGTTGGAGTCTCCAGTATATTTCAGTGAGGAATTATTTAACACACCATCCACGATTGAGATGTGAAGATAGAGATAAAAGTTAATGTGGTTTGTTAGATATGTTTATATTTTAAGAATTTTCTTATTTTAGAAATACACATATGATTTACATCCTATTCGTATAGTGGTAGGACCTAATTTGATTATCGCCAGTATAGTGAGTGTACACTACTTTTAGAAATACAAATATGATTGTTAAGGAGTTGTCTCCTCCTCTTGGTTTGTGGTTTGTTAGATATGTTTATATTTTAAGAATTTTCTTATTTTAGAAATACACATATGATTTACATCCTATTCGTATAGTGGTAGGACCTAATTTGATTATCGCCAGTATAGTGAGTGTACACTACTTTTAGAAATACAAATATGATTGTTAAGGAGTTGTCTCCTCCTCTTGGTTTATATAATTATCATAGTGCATGGGGTACGTATAATCTTGTCCTACTATCTTTGTGTTGGAGTTGTGTTTGGTCTGCTCAGTTATACATGTAGTCAATATACTTTATACGCAGTGGAGTATATGCCGGGGGGGGGGGGGCACTCAGATATATGGGTGTAGACATGCGTGTCCATGGGTTTTCAAAATACCCCCTAAACAGGTTTTATACTTGGATGAAAAAAAGACACGTAAACGAGGATTTTTGCGCGGTTTTTCATCATCCAACCCCCCTAAACAGGTTTGACTTTACCCCCTAAACAGGTTTGTTCAAATTTGAATCCCTCAACAAGATAAACTAACCTACATTGACTTAAATTCAGGATAGCCTTTCATTCAGTAGTCAACAGGTTAACTGACCTATTTTCACAAAAGGCAAACAAACAGAAACAAATGACATATAGGCATGGTATAAATCCCCGTGAAAATCCCTGAAAATATCAGAAAATTTCCCATTTACATATTGGTGCCAAAGTGAAAAATATACCCCCTAAACGCCTTTGGCCAGATTAGTCAAAAGCACCCCTTTTTATTGAAAATCGCCGTTTTTAGACCCCTTAACGCGTAACGCGCGTTACGCCTTCCACCTGAAAAAAGGACCCTTTTACGCGTTTTCTTGGACGCGCATGTGTACAACCATATATCTGAGTGCCCCCCCCCCCCCGAGAGTATATGTCCCCTTTTCTGCCTTTGTAGATAAAATAGTTTTGTTATTCGTTTTGAGCCATTTGATATCATTGGCCTTTATGTACAGCAGATAGTGATTTTTACTCAACTTTGTTTTTGAATAGGACAAAAAGAAAGGAAGAAAGAGATATCACGCCATTGCATGAAAGTTCCTTTATTAAAGGGATACTCAACGGCAGATTGTGGACGTTTTAATGCCGCGAGAGGGCACCGTGATCGTTACCTGATCATGCCGTTGCCCCGCCCGGCGCAAACCTCGGATAGACTGGTCGCCGCACAAACATGCACGCTCCGCCTGAGCTCGAGCTCTCGTGCGAGATTCGGTCGGCTTCGTGCAGTCGAAATGTAATCCCACTTAGTCCAACGGACGCGTTCGACGCACAAACTTTGTGTACGAGTGAATGGGGCTTACGCAATCCTGACTTTCCCCACGGCCGCCCGGTGACGTATCATTTAAAGGTCTGCATTGGATTAGAGTACCTTTATATAGAGAGCAGCGACATAGACGTCTGACTTTTCGGGAAACAAAATGCCCAGGTGCTCATCGGAATTGAATAGAAATGTTGCATAGCAGAGGAAACAAAATTGGTGTTCAAATCATGAGTTGTCGCTACTCTCTTCATGTAGGTACTCTACATTGGATTGTGTTATACCGCCACCTTGTGGCAAAGTTATTGTGTATGATTGTTTATATGCAATCGCCCCTTAGCGTCGCCGCGATTGAGAGTTGACTATTGTCTCATTAAACTGAGGTAACTTAAACCTTTATTGTGATTGGAGTGTCTTTCTTTATGGCGCTCTAGTCATAAGGACCGCTATTCATAAGGACCACTTATTCATAAGGATTCATAACGCGTGTTAAATGAATAGCGGTTTTCTATGAATATCGGTCCGTATGAATAGCGAGCGGACCCCCCCCCCCCATTTACACCTGGGTGGAGAGGGGCAACTGTAGGTAAAACATCTTGCCCAAGGATGTAAGCACCCAGTGAGGATCGAACCACAGTGCTCCCACAAAGTTTAGTGACTTACTCCCTACTAATTCTGGCAGATGTAGCCTGCTACCTTTCTACTTGATTCGACCATGCAGGGACCTCTTGCAAGAAAAGTTACGTTTAATCGCAACTCAAAAAAATACAAATTTCGAATTTCAAATTTGTATTTATTTCATTTCCAACAGAAAGAAAAGACAATGGCATTATAGATATTGTTACAGAAAATATGAAAAATATATGTACAAATTCAAGTGTATAAGTACGCTGTACATGTAAATAAATAATGAATTATTAAAAGAGATTCTTAATTTCTGAGGAAATGTGGGGGATCCACTAAAAAGCAGTGCTTGTAATTTGTGGATCCCACAAAGAAAATAAAATTGTTTCAAATTGTGCCTACGAAGACTTGGAAAACACAAAAGGAACAGGAAAAGTTATGTTGGTGATTCTGGCAAGTTAAAATGATAAGACCAAATAGAAATTCGGTAAATTGAGCAGATGATGAAAACCCAAATGGAAAAATAAGTAGATACAACTGTTATTACGTTGTTATTGTATATTATTATAAGATTTGAGCAAAATTATTTTTATTTTTTTCTTAAAAGAATAGGGAAGGACTACTTTTTATATCTTCACTTAAAAAGTTCCAAAATCTAGGACCAACTCAAAAAAATAAAGTCCCAAATACGCGGTCCTGCATTGGATGAAAATCAAAGTTGTGTTTATTTTTTATTTTTTGAGTTATATTAAACGCACTTCTTAATGCAAGAGGGCCCTGTTCTGCTTTTAATTTCTTGTTCTCACCAACAGCAATCTGCACACGTTGAATGTTACTCGTTGTTTCCTTCACATCCTGCTTTATGTGACCTAAGGCAGGAGGTTTCTCAGTCGAGGGACGAAAACTTGTACCATTTGCTGTTTGTCTGAGACGGAATATGGACTCCTCGTCTATGATTTTCTTTAATGATTTCTCTAGATTACCACATTGCAAATACTGTGCTATAATTGTATCTGAATCTAATTTTTTCCCTGTATAGCCTCTTAGTACTGTGTTGGACCTGTTTATGTGATCAATTTCCTTTCTATGGTTCGCAATGCAACCTTGCACCTGATTTTCTGTCTCCTTCCGAATGTTATCTAACTTCTTTAGTAGTGTTTCTTCATTTTTCTGAAGAATTGAACCCCTTTTACCAAACTCATCTTTAATTTCTTTCTCCACTTTACTGAAGTGACAATGTATGTCAATTCGTTGTTGTTCAGCATTGTTTACAGACTTTTCAATTTCAGTTTTCCTAGTCTTACTATTCTGAATGAGGGTTTCTGTCTTCTTTCTCAAGTACACTTCTAACTCTTCCTTCTTTTTGATTTTGTGATTTTTATGATCATTGAGGTAACAAGTAAGGCAAATGAATATCCCACAATTTTCACAGAAAATGTCTTTGTAACGTTGACTGTGCAATGAACAGAAATTTCGTGATCGTTTATCTACATCTACATGGAAACTGTCCTCGAGCCCTTTTAGTGCTAAGTTAGGTGTTAGTCCTGAGACTCGGTTTTCTCCTAATTTAGTACTTTTCCTACAAACTGGGCAGACTATATGATCAAGGTGATGTAGCTCATCATATGCTTCTAAGCATTCCTTGCAGAAGGTATGTCCACAGGTAAGGATAATAGCGCTCTTGAAGACATGTAGACACATCGGACATTCAAAACGTTCGACTTGTTCTCCTTCCATCTTGAAAGCCGTGGTAGTTCTCGAATGAGGTTTCTAAATGGACAAATGTAAAAAGAAGACAAGAAAGAAAAAAAGGAACTTAGTCAATAAAAACAAAGAAAATCATCAGGCGTAAATCTCCATTTGTGAACCTTTCTATTTCCCCTTCCTCTTTATTTCTATAACATGGGGGAGGGGTGGGGGGAGGGATTATCAAAATTCGAAGGCTTGATTTATTGTTTGTGCCTAGAGAGTACCCAAAGTTTTGTCATATACATATATTGGAAGACTGGCTGAATTGGACTTGACGACCAATCACGGGAACAACCTAGAGTGTAATATCCTTCACCATGTTCACATGCTCAACTTATTATCTGGAACCGAACTTTTGTAGGAAAGGGGTTTATATTTTGCACCCCTTCAAAATAAGATTTGTGAAAAGATGCTATTTTTTCAGGTTTTCAGATATTCTGAAGGCAAGTTAAATGCTGATACCACCCCAGTTTATTTTAATGGACAAATTGTATTAATTACTCTGTATGCATTGATAATATTCATTTATCATGTTTACTGAGTTTATAATTCGGTGTAAAAGAAGTGCGGACTGAAGCTATGTTGGACATGTTAGGGGTCAGATAGGAACAACAGCCATTTGGGAAAGGAGGGGCATCATGATGATACTTGTATGTTTTTCATCAATCATCAGTCATGAACTTTCGTTTGAGGAATGAAAGATAACCGAGTATATGCTTACGTAATTATATCTTTCATAATATACACAGTCTGATGCACTTTTCTTACCATGTTCAAACGTTAACATAATATCTAAAATTCAAGCATTTCGCCTTTCGTCATGTTCGTGTTTTCGGTATGACCGTGTTCTTCAAATATTCAATTCAATTCAATTCATTTTATTTCACATCTCTTTAAAAAGTTTATAACAATACATGCATACAATCAGAGATAAACAACATAAGGGAATTAACAACAATGCAAGAATATATATCAAAAATAAATGATACGAGAGAAATGAATATAATATAACGGCCAGTGATGATGTGGATGTGAGGGGGTAGCAAAGGCCATTGACCTGTCAAGGCTACCCCCCATATTGACATAAACACTGGCATAAAACATAAGTAACAATACAAGAACGAAAAAAGTAACAAACAAATAACATAGGATTACACAAAATAGCAGGCAAGTTTGGTATTTAAGTGGATTGATAGTTCAGAAGGTAATTTTTGTATTTTCTTTTAAAAGATTGCAGCGAAGGACATTGTTTAAATACTGATGGCATATTGTTCCACACAGTCGGTCCATTATAACTTACAACTGTTCTTGAGAAACTGTAACGGTAGAAAGGGATGTATAATTTATTGGCGTTTCTTGTTGAATATTTGCTTATATTACTATTATAAATAAAATAATTATTGAATATATCCGGCAAAATATTTCTATGATAAGAAAACATAAATGATGCAATTTGAAAAGTGTATAAATCATAAATCTTCAGAATCTTCAACTTTAAGAATAATCTGTATGAGCCAAGTATTACGAATTAGTTACAACTCGTAGTGCCCGCTTTTGTAACAGAAAAAGTTGTTGCATTAAGTAAATTGCACAGTTACCCCATATAATATTGCAATAACTTAAGTGTGGTAATATCATAGTATTATATAATTTGACAAGAATGCGCAAAGGTAAATCACTTTTCAGTCTGTTCAGGATTCCAATAAACTTAGAAATATTATTTGTGATGTGATTTACATGTTCTTTCCAACTCAGATGTTCATCGATAATTACACCTAAAAATTTCGTAAACGGCACCTTTTTAATTTCAGTATCATTAATGTACAATTTTATTGTGTTGTCTTCGACTTTCTTATTTTTTGTTTTAAAAATCATTAAAGAAGTTTTATTGACGTTTATTTGAAGCCTATTAGCTAGAAACCATTCCATTATTTAAAGTATCATTTAATTGGATAGGATCCTTCCCAGATAAAAATAGACTTGTATCATCGGCGAATAATGTGGCAGATAAAACATCACTGACATATTGAAGGTCGTTGATATACAATAAAAAAGCAGAGGCCCTAAATTGGACCCTTGAGGTACTCCTACTGTAATATCCTCAGACTGTGAATAAATTTTATTAATACAAACATACTGTTTTCGGTTGCTTAAATAACTAATTATCCATTTTAATACTGTTCCTCTAATTCCATACGAAGATAACTTGTCTACTAAGATATCATGATTAATACAATCGAACGCCTTTGATAAATCTAAAAATATCCCTACCGTTATGTTTTTATCTTCAAATGCTTTAGCAATTTTTTCTGTAAAATCAATCAAAGCATCCACAGTACTGTATCCCTGTCTAAAACCAAATTGCTTACTGTATACTATATTATATTTAGATATAAAAGAAATTAGTTTATCATATACAATTTTTTCAAATATTTTACTGAATACTGATAATATGGATATTGGCCTATAATTCGTCACTAATGCTTTATTACCACCTTTAAAAACAGGAATTACTTTTGCAATTTTTAATGAGTTTGGAAAAACACCCCTTTCAAGGGACAGATTAATAATATTGCACAAAGGAGTTACTATTGCATTGATGGAATATTTAACCGCTTTAACACTAATGTCATCGTAACCTGCACTTTTATCTACATTCAATTTAGAAACTATATTACAAACCAATGCCTTTGATACTGGTGTAAAATACATTGACTGGCAAACGTTGTTCCTCAAGTATTTCTTGAAATCTTCTTTTCCTGAGTGGTTACTACTAGCTTCATGAATTTGAGACCCAATGGTACTAAAAAACGTATTAAAAATATTGACAATTTCATGTTTATTTTCAATTACCTCTCCATTATTTTCAATTTTATAATCATCTGTTCTATTGTTATTTTTTGTTAAAATATTATTAATTATTTTCCATGTTGCTTTAGCATTGTATTTTACATTATCAAATTTATGGTCATAGAATTCACGCTTCTTCTGACGGATAAAATTATGAACAACATTTCTATATCTTTTATGAACATTTTCTCTATAAGAAGTAGGATTCTTTAAAAACTTCTTATACAAAATATATTTACGTTTACACATCTTTTTTACTTCATATGAAAGCCAAGGCTTATCTATAACACTCCCTTTTTTTCTCACATTAATAGTTGGAAAACTCTTATCGTATAATTGGGTATATACTTCCAAAAATTTGTCGTATCTTTCATGAACACTATCTATGTAATTCAAGAATTCCCAGTCAATAAACTGTAAATTTATACAAAAGTCTTTAATGCTTTCATCATCAAATTCTCTTCTGGTGTAATGTACATTTGAGCCGTTAGGAAATAAATTTGATTTAATTACTATGAAGGGAGTTAAATGGTCACTAACATCTGTTGTAACTACACCAGATTTTAAGACTTTTTCTGAATGATTATAAAATATATTATCCAATATGGTTGCGGAATGACTGGTTATCCTTGTGGGTTTATGTATTTGGGGAGTATACGAAAAGGTAACAAAAGTATTGAAAAAGTCATATGTGTGAGAGGTAGAATCTATGTGCATCAAATCAACATTAAAATCACCCATGACAATACACTCTTTTTTCTCGTTAGAAATCTTGCTTAAAGGTAATTGTAAAATATCATTAAAATCTTTCAATGATTGACTCGGAGGTCTGTAAATGACACCAATAACATAACTTTTTGATCCACAGTACACTTCAATAAATAAACTCTCAATGTAATTATTAAAAATATCTAGATCAAGTCTCCTTACAAACTTCAAACATTTACTTACATACATGCCAACTCCTCCCCCTCTTTTACTATCCCGGTTATTGGCAATAAAGGAAAAATCAGGTATGTTAAAATATACTTCCTCGTTGTGTCGAAGCCACGTTTCAGAACCCCTAAGATTGATATGGATTGTCCAAGATTCCCTATACACTGTAAAAAATTACGTTTAAGGCTACGGCAATTAAAATGAAGTAATGTCAACACATCCTTTGCATTATAAGTACGTGTTAATTCACAAAATTCGTTTGGAGTATAATAGTTATTATCAGTGTGGAAAATATCGTTATCTAAATCATCTACATTCAACATGTTGCAGTTCTGGTGAGTTATCAGTTAGCCTTCTGAAGCTATACATATCTGCGTCATAATACAAATTGTACAAGACAAACAAGAGACATTTAATACAAAACACAAAGTCAAATATTTGAAAAATAGCGAGGAAAAATATAAACATTATGTAAATTTGAAATTACTTCAGGGTAGTACACTTGAATTTGAAGTATTTTCTCTCTCTCTCTCTATATATATATAAAGAAAAATCATTAAAATCAAAAGCAATAAGTTTACATTGTCATACTGTGTAACTTTCATATGAATTTGAATGCTTTCACATGATATCAATGCATAATTATGTTTATTATGTTTACACGAATACATGTTATGATATTTAAAAATATGTCTCCGGCTGTAAAATCATAGACCCGAATATGTCACAACTTGGAGCAATGACATATGTTATAATGAGATAATAAACATGAAAATATATATAAATATGAATAGAATATTATGTAAAATATCGGCATTATACACCTCTGTTAATTTAGTGGATATATAATTATATATTGTATGCTATCACACTGAATCAATTGAAATGTCTGTTGCGCATCCACATGAATATACACACATACATATACATACATACATACAGCCATTAAAAAATCATTAGACCAAGAATGGTCACTGATGGTGCCATTTTTTTATGGCAAAATAAAATATCATAAAAGCAAGGCACAATTGCTGGAACCCGGCATTCACTCAGTGAAAGACAAAGGCAAACAATTTCTATATTTCTTGATGCATATCACAGCACCCTTATTACAGAAGCTTGGTCTAACAACCCCCTCCTCGGCTGCATGTACATATACATATATACAGACGCACACATACACATACATACATACATGTACATGCATAATGATAACTTTGGCTATAAATTCATAGTCGTGAATACGTCACAACGTTGAGCGATGTTTTCTGATATATAAAAATATACATTATGAATAATCATGAAATCTATATAGCATAATTAAATCTATGTGTATATAATATCATGTCTTTTTTCAAAAATAAAAAACACACACACAAGAACGACAAACATGATAAAAGGTATAACCTACAGCACAGGAAGATTATTTAGGCTATCATAAAGTTACTTTTTAGATTTTGTTCAAGTCACTCACTGAAGAGATTCTCTTTCTCATTCTTTTTTGCTTCCTCGTTTGCTTTGGAAAGCAAATTTCTGTTCCGTGCAGTCAGGTCTTCCTCGATTCCGATATGAGTGCCTTTCAGGAGTTTGCGGTGAAGACAGTTTTCCGGAATCCTTCTTCATGTTACGCGGGGGTCCGATACGATGCGATCGATCAATTTCATTTGGTTTTATCTCTAAGCCAAGCTTTTCACGAGCCAGGTTGATCATTACTTGGTCAGTATTTTCATCCGTCTTCTCAGAAATCCCATATAGACGGACACAGTTTCTGCGAGAATACTGTTCTGCTGCATTCAAGTCTCGTTGAAGCATTTCTATTTGTTCCAGGCTGTTATCATACTTTCCTTGCAGTAAGGCTAATGTATTAGCTTGAGATTCGAGATTGGATTCTAAGTCCATAACTTTACTCTCTCTCTTTTCCAACTGATCACAGAGTGTTTGCATCTCTGTTTTCACAGCACCAATAAGCGCAGATTGGAAAAGTTCTTTAAATTGCTGACTGTTGAAAAAGTCTCGGACTTGATCACTTATCTGTTCACCAATTTCTGGGGGATCAATAGAGAGACTTGTATTGGTTTTTCTTAGCTTTGGTGGCATAATGCTGGTTAAAAAAAAAAAAAAAAATCGATGATTAGGGTACCAGAGAAAGAAGGCTGTAAGTACCCAGCAGTCAATAGACGAGATTAAACAGATACAATGAGGGTGATTATAGCTAAGTAGGGGGTTAACAATGGTTGGATG
The DNA here is from genome assembly GCA_025617745.1 of Heliocidaris erythrogramma. NCBI lineage: Eukaryota > Metazoa > Echinodermata > Echinoidea > Camarodonta > Echinometridae > Heliocidaris > Heliocidaris erythrogramma. Next base: position 49,040,772 of record CM046861.1, read on the forward strand.
CACAGTCCAAATGATCCGGAATGTTGTATACCCTCAAGTCCAGGAGAGAGATGTTGAGCTGATTCCCCAACATGAGAAGTTGCATACGGGACCAACAGAAGGTACTTGACATATAAGTAGATACTCTATGACCCCCAGAAATCACAGAAATTCAACAAATCCAAGTGTACATACCAGTTTGTTCCACTCTACAAAGTCAACAAAACATCTTCGCGAAGTTGCTTATCCTTTTTTCCTCCAAATTGACTTAGAAAAGTGACAAATAACTGACACATATGAGTCTTCACCATGAAGGCAGCGATCACTTATTAATTAAAAATGAAAATGGTAATAGATTTGTCGATCAGATGGTTGATCATTAAGAACACTGCCTTGAAACATCATATATTTCTAATCGCAGTTGTCTTTATAGACATTAATACGTAGTCCATAGCATCGATGCTTTGTAAGTCTCTTATTTCCAGTACGTTCAGACAGGCCAAGATCGACTTGCTTCTATCACCCACTCGTGACTATTCATCCCCCACTCGCCTCCAAAACAATAATTACTGCGCCACACACGGTGACCAGAGTATAATTGGTATTGAAGTTTGTGCACAGGGGTCATATCATGCGAAGTTGCGAGTGAAGATAGCAGCGAGTGAAGCAGCGATTGCGTTCACATTACAAATAGTCACAAGCGCGGTGGGTGGTCTACCGCAAAGCATCGATGCTTTGTCGCTGGATCCTGAGATTTACTCCTGCCAAACTCGCTGCCAGAATAGTTTCGAAACCTAGCTCCAACTCGCTTCTATCTCGTGACTATCTGCGTTCAGACAGCGTTTGGTCTTAAAACTATCTGGTCATGACCAAAATAGTCTCGAAACCTAGATAGCATCGATGCTATCGCTCTACGTGTGAACGTACCTAATGTCAGATTTTGAAATAAGTATAATACAACAGCTTGCAATTCTTGGTCAGGAATGCCAGGAAGAGACACATTATTTCTTTTTCAAGGATTTTGATGCTTTAATAAATGATCATTTTGACTCTTTGAAGTAGCTGACAAATTTCTCTGCATGTTTATATTAATAAGTAATGATTGGGTCTTATTTACATTAATACTGCTTTTCTTGGATGCAGACCCTGCAATTATTATTACCCCAGGCAGGAGCGCCAAGGGCGTGCGTCCCATTTAATTTTTCTGTTTTGTAATTTTACCATGGGAGGGGGATACCCCCTCTCACACCATCCGCTCCCTCGCCTCTGGCGCCCCCTATTTTAAATTCCTGGATCCGCCACTGCCCAGCGTCCCCATTTACACCAATAGGTCGAGAAGGACAATGTCGGCAAAACACCTTGTCCAAGGATGTAAGCACCGAGGATCGAACCCGGAACCGCTAAGACATAATTATGTTTATTGTTGTTTTTATCAGTTTTTTTTTTGGCGAGCATACCAGAGAGACAAGACTCTTCGAACTGCTAAGAGAGTTCAGGATGACGGTATTCTCAAAGATGCCAAGACACAAAAGAAAAGAGAAGCTATATGAGAAGGGTTTTTTCACGATCTCCTGTCCCCGGCTCTAATACGATGATTTGGTTCTTTGCTCATGCACGGTCTTGATTTCTGAAAAGAGCAAATGGTTTAAAGGGCACCCTTTGAATATCAAAGTCAGAAATCCATTCACAGTACAATAGCAATGTTTTGTTTTGAGGGCCTATGCATCCCTAACCCTTTTGTATTTTGTCACTCGTCTATTAATTTCACAAAGAAAATTGGAAAATGACATATTTTTTATGCTTAAATTGTATCATTTTATTGAGCTTCTCATTGTGATTAAAAAACAAATAAAACACTGGCCATCACTTCACCACTCTCATAAACCCCTTTCCCCAATTGTACAGTCACACCGACCTGCCCGAAACCAGACAGACATTGTATTTCTTTTCCAGTCAGTGAAGACCCCGTCCGATTTTGGCTGGTAGTTACCAAGAAATAGGAATTTTTAAAGCATGTCACCGGTTCCTTTCTTCTATATTTTGTCATTTTGATGTCCTTGGCATCCACATGACATGCATGAATGAAAATATTTTGTTCACAATGGGCAATTCCACGGTAACGGAATTACAAATTAGAGATTTTTTGCTCACATTTTTGGAATTTGTGCACTCATTTTGTAACTTGATCCCCTTCCTACTATTTAATAACCTGCAGATGTACTCATTCTTTCACCTGAACTCTTTCATACCCCAAAATTATTTTCACCTACATTAATTATATTATGGTATATATTATACCGTGGTAACGGAATTACCACAAAATGGTGGCATTTTTTAATCTCTCATTTCCGTTCAATATCCTCTGAAATGTACAAGCCTATTATTCCAGATTCATGATTGATTCGGCTTTCTGTTCATTCAACTTAATTGTGATAGGAAGATATTGAAAAATAACATGACAGATATGTAGTATTTGCTATTTTTCTTATATAAGTCATCAGGAACGGAATTACATCTTCTGAAATTTACTAAGAAAACTAATCTCCTGTACACTTAAATGTTGATAAATTTCTATGAGCAATCCCAAGTAAATAAAACATATTAAAATTAGTACCATAAGGGCATTATAAAAAGGTATCTGTGAATATACTTGAAATGGGTAAGAGAACAAAGTTTTAGTTGAGGTAAGCAACAACTGCTTGGTATATCTGTGTTCAATTTTGTCAGTTTAGTTGCGGGAATTTAATCAGCGTTAACTAGAAATATCACTGAAGATTATGATTAATACCCCCGCCCCGTGACAACTGCCTTTCTTGACTTTTGGTCGAAAACTGAGGAAGATTTTTCCCGGATTTACTGCCATAGATATGCCGTTTCCATGGCAACGCAGCTTCCGACACATCCAAAAAATATGTCTTGCACATCTTCCCACCAAGACCAATGTGTGTACCAAATTTCTTGACTTTTGGTCGAAAACTGAGGAAGTAGTTCGATCCGCAAGGTGTTTCCTTGATTTTCTGCCATAAATATGCCGTTACCATGGCAACGCAGATTCCGACTCATCCGAAAAATATGTCTTGCACATCTTCCCACTAAGACCAATGTGTGTACCAAATTTCATGAGCTTTGGTCGAAAACTGAGAAAGTAGTTCGATCCGCAAGATTTGCAACGGACCGACCGCCCGACCGCCCGACCGCCCGACCGCCCGACCGCCCAACCGTCGACTCATTCCTATATACATTATACCCCCTTCAAACTTCGTTTGGCGGGGGTATAAAAAACATGATTATGAAAACAATATTCCGTATTACATATTGGCATAATAGCTAGCTCTGGTAACGTTGGCGGACCGCATCAAACAACATGTTCCACTGACTGTGCGCAAACATTCAGCCAATCAACGTGCCCAGAGTCTCTGAGCGTGGTGGTGGGGTGGCTTTCCTTTATAAAGACAGTCACCAAGTTGTCATCAAGTCATCCGAAAAATACGACAGTTTTGAATGCATATCTGCATCTATCTCCAGTGATTACAGCTGTATGGACATCTCGGTGATCTACAGGCCGCCTGGCGGTCAAAGTTTCTCCAGATTTCTAGAAGAATTCTCTGACTTTCTAGATTGCAGAATGTACAGAACTCCACCTTTGGTAATTACTGGCAACGTGAACATTCACCTGGACAATAGATTTTCACCCAGCACTCTAAAGTTTAATGATCTTCTTAGTAGTTACGCCATTTCCCAGCTTGTCGAATCTCCTACTCACGACAAGGGTCACATCATCGATGTCGTCATGGTGCGGAACTCTGATGATCGAGCTTTGTGTTCGAAACCCCAGGTCATACATGGCATCTCTGACCACTCTGCCATCATATGGAAGCTCAACTTTGCCAAGCCTCGTCGGACCCAGTCTATATATGTCTGTCGTAACATTAAAAGCATCGACAGGGAGACTTTCGCTCAAAACGTCGTTGACTGTAACATCATTGCCCCTGTGACAGAAAGTGTCGACTCACCTGTTCATCGCTACATTTCAGAACTTGGAAATCTTCTCGATATCCATGCTCCTCCAAGGACAAGAAAAGTTCGTAATCATGTCGACAGGCCATGGTACAACCCCATTAGGTTCATATTTTCATCCTTTTATCGTTTCTTTTGTCCTAAACGTAAAATTGCTTTATCTTTCTGGTTTGTTTTCCCTAACTTTCCTCATGTTGTTCTTTGTTTTTGCATCATTTTATCTTTTTCTTTCTTTTATTTTCCCCCTTCATCTTTACTTCTATCCTTCCCTTTGTCTCTCTTTATTTTCTTCTTTCATATTCTATTTCTGTCCTTTCTTATGTTATTCTTTGTTTTGATCTTTCTTCATCTTCTCTTGTCATCTCTCATGTTCTTTTTTGTTTTGACCTTTCTTTGTTCCTTGCTTTCTGTCTTTCCATATATTGTTCTTTGTTCTCTTTCTTTATCTTCTCTTGCTGTCTTTCCCTTACAATAGTTATTCTTTTGTTTTATCCTTCCATCATCTTGTCTTTTCCTCTCCTTATGTTTTCCTTTATTTTTTCCCTTCTTTCATCTCCTTCATCTTTTGGTGTACTGTACCCCGTTTATTTCTTTATTATTCTCCTTTCAGCTCCTCTGTTGATCTTTCCTTTATCTCTTATTCTTTGTTTCTTCCTTTTATCATCTTCTCTATTCTGTCTTTCTTATTCTAGCATCTTCTTCTCTTCTCCTTTTATGTGTTCAGTATCTTTCTCTTATTTCTTCCTTTATCATTTTGTATGATTTTGTTTTATATTCTCTTCTAGTGCGCGGTTTTTGCGAAGAAACCTGTCATAAACTATGTCATTTAAACCTAACTGAGATCTAGGATGCGTTCATAGGCGCCGACCCTTTCCCCATAGGCGTACATGCATAATTTTGACAGGGGCTGAAGTTTTTTCACACTTCTGTGGTGAAAATTTACAAAAATTACGTGTATTCCAGTATTAAACTATCCAACTACGAGGATATTAGAGCACCTCGCTGCCCGTAATGAGGTGACAGTCGAGCCAATATTGCCCTTCTCAAAATCCTCCGAAGGGGCTGCAGCCCTCCCAGTCCGTACGCCTATATCCATGCACATCCAAGTTATCTACGGTATTGTACAAGCTATGGAGCAAAGTGATTTTTTTCTTTAAGCTTCAAAAACGTCATATCTTATTCGATGTAACAATGAATATTCGCAAATGACCACTGCGATCTAGGCCAAGATCCAAATATTGAACATTGATAAAAGGGGGTAATTAACCTCGCTATTTATAAGGACCACTATCTATAACACGTGACTAAATGAATAGGGGTCCTTCTAAATAGCGAACAAACCATAGACAAATCACATTTTGTTTCAATGATAAATTTAACAGACTTGTTCAAATTCACTCTGTCTGGCTTTACACCTGCCCCAAATTAGCTCTGCTTACCTTTTTGACGGTTGGCTTCAAAACATGTAGGCCTACCTAACATCTCATTGCGACCAAGCGATAAAGGTTTTAAAAATTTCTCCTTAATTTATGAGGTTTTCCAAGCAATTTGCTTACAATTCCCTTTTAAAGAAATGATTCATGATTTTTGTCATGGTTGAAAATCTGGATCCGCTAGTGCATGTACATGTATTCTGCGTTCCGGCGTGACGTCAGTTTCCTAACGACGACCCTAGTAATGCCTCAGTGGGTGAAAACACAGCCCGCTTGAGTGTCGTACTTAGCTGACTTCGGTCCCACACGTAGCATTTGTGCGCAGTAAATCCATTGTATTTTAATTCTATGCACTTAGAACGACTCTCGCACAGCGAACATCATCAGAAATTCACTCCTGGCAGAATAACCTCATACTTTTAGGCAGGCGCCTGGGAACGATTTTGTTACTGGGAGTGCTGTGAGCATTTTAGTGTCGGAGTAGTCCTCTGATTGCGCGTCAACGTCATTATATTCAAGACGACCGAGACGATATGCATCATTCAACAACCTTCCCAAATAGGACAGTACGACTTACGTTTTTAAACACACAGCTAGATTTAAACGTAACCAATCAAAAGGAACCGTAACGGAAAAGATTGAGCTCTTCCATTATTCAGTGGGGACCAAAAAGGGCAGATATCGGGATAAAGCTGAAATTATGTATACTTTTCTTTTCTCTTGATAAAAACTCCACCCACAAATAGATGTTTGTTCATTTTATATATGTGGAAATTATGTCCTATTTGCGATGACAAATTTTTACTTTTCCCATGTTTGGAATCGGCTGAGCGGTCTCTTCACGCCACGTCACAGAAGCTATTGATTGGTTCATTTTCTCTACCAGGAACTGACTTATTCATGAAAGATTTTCGTAGAAAACTGACGAAAGATTTCCGTTAAAAAAATTGAAAAAGAATTTAAAAAAAATTAAAAATGTTAAAAATAAGAAAACAACAAGTAACGTTGACGGGTGCTGAGCAAGACTTTCCCGTGCAATAATCAGAGGATGATTCCGCGGGTTTCGAGGATCGAAAAGGGGATCAACAGAGCAGCACATCGCCTCGATTAGAGGCTAATTTCCATCGCGTTTACCCATTTCCCCTATTCTTTCGCGGTATTTAAAGGAGAATTAACCCCTGAGTACAAATTTACTTATATTGAAAGGTGTAGTATATTCCTACTTATTGGCCTAAATCATTTTCCAATAAGATATCAGAAAAGGGTATAATAAAGATATTCCAACACCCGGTATCGTCTACTACTCATTTACATGGGGGCTGCCATTTTCTTGCTGATTTGGATTTGTACATGAACCATTGAGAAATGTTCCGGTCAGGAAGATATTTTGAATCCAAGACCTAAATTGATTTTCTTCATTACCTAAAATCCCATATGTGACGAAAAATATAAAGTGGGTGTTTACATGATTTATAAAAATTAAATCTTTATAATGATACTTTTAAATTGTCTGGTTTTGCTTAACAAAAATCTATTTTCTTGGGTTTGCCAAACAGAGCAGAACATAATATATGCAGCATGCATTCTGACTTTTCAAGTCCCATTATCCGAAAGCAGGTGAATGCATAGTTTGCCGCTATAGATGCTCAGGGAAGAAGCATCCATAAAATTTGAATTAATTTGCTCCGTCCATTGCGTCACAGTATCTAGAAAATAGATTTATATTAAGCGAATATCGATTTTCAACAGAAATATATAAGGAAATCTTCAGTTTAAATATAAATTGACATATCTATTCTATATTTTAAATCTCAAATGGGTTTTTAATTTTGAAAAAGGCAATTGGGCATTTGGATTAAGAAAATCTTCTTGTACACATAAAAAAAATGGCAGCCCCCATGTATTGCTAGCAGACGATACATATTGCTAGCAGATGATAAATTTTGCTCAGAAAATCTTGATTCGTATCGATCTCGTATATTTTGACGCGAAGCCATATAGTCTAACAAGTAGGAATAAATAACACCTTTGAACACTATCGTCTTTATTGTTTGAGGTTAATTCTCCTTTAACGCGATCAGGAAAAATACAAAATGAAATATCAGGATTCATGACGAAAACATCCCCTTAGAAAGAAAGGACATCACATTTACAGGGTTGTTCTTAAGGGATTACATAGAACCCTTCTTGTAACCCCCTTAATCCTATTATAGCCCCCATTCAGGATATGACAATTGTATTCATGAAGCAGGGAAGACCATCTAGCTTTAATGCTTGAGTGATCTTTACAGCCTTGCATTGATAAGCATAATCCCCTGGACTTTTAGATAGGTGCCATGGATAAGAAATTCATTCATGTAGACCAGTTTGCCATCAGAACAATATTATTATTATAGTCAGTTATTTCTTTATTCATTGGCTCTTGGTTGAAAAGTGGTAAATACTGCAATGAGAGCAATCCAGGACCAAGCAATGTGCATACTACTATTTCGAAATTTCTCAAATTCTCGTTCTGTGTGAATGAAACCCTGTATTCTCCATTCTTTTAGTTTCAGATCTCTCTTTTTCTCTCTTCTCCTTGTTTTTATTATATTTCTTGGCCCTCTCTCCATCTCTTGGTCTCGCTCCCCTGTCAAGTCTGTCTGCGCTCATTCTCTCTCTCATATTTTTTTTATAATCTCTCCCTTTCTTCAAATTGGTATCTGTTTTACTGGGTCTCTTTCTTGTTCTCTCTTCTCTATCCATGCTCTCTTTCCCACTTATGGTTTTTGTGTCTCCCCTGTCTTTTTGTATTCACGGTCTATCTGTGATCACCCCCCCCCCCCTTCCTTACGAGTATTTGTATCACTCTCTCTCTCTCTCTCGCTCTCTCTCTTTAAGTTGTTATTTTTCATTGAATCTATTACGTTCTCTCTTCTCTTTCGCATCCTTTCATCCTCAATCCCTCACCCTCCACCCTCTTTCCCATTTTGGGTTCTCGGTACTCCGTAGATCCGTTTCATTTTCTTCTTCTCTATGTCTCTCTACCCTCTGCTCTCTTCTTCATCTTTGAATTCTGTCACTCTCTAACATCACACATTATTTCTCCCTCTGCTAGACAGTTCTGAATTACAGGACTCAATATTTCCTTTTGCTTTTCACTCGACTGCATGAGAAAACCCATTATAACTTCACATCCATTCATAACAGGACAGGCACTTTCTTTGATCAGAACACATAACAAAGAAGAAGAAGAAGAAGAAGAAGAAGAAGAAGATTTCACTTTTCGGTCACTAAAAAAGAAAGTCAAAAAATTAATTGCAGACCTACATTTGCAGGAGGACTACTGGGATTACATTTCGGACTGCACGAAGCCGACCGAATCTCACACGAAAGCTCGAGCTCAGGTGGAGCGTGCATGTTACGCGGCAACCAGTCTGTCCGAAGTTTGCGCCCCGCGGGGCAACGGTATGATCAGGTAACGATCACGCTGCCCTTTCGCGACATAAACACGTCCATAATCTGCGGTTGAGTATCCCTTTAAGTTTATGACTCAAAATTGTTCTTGAAATATTGTGATAATAAGATTAAGAAACTAAAAAATTACATGTTAACTGACCTCTTTGACATTTGACCATGGACCTTACAAACCAAGAGTCCATCTCATCCTAGTCATGTGTACAAAGAAGTCCAGATATGGTGATAAAAAAATTAAATCTTTAATTTCAGGCATATTGACCTCTATGACCTTTGACCTTCGACTTAGGTACAAAAATCTAATCAGTTCATCTCAATATAGTGATGCATGCAAGTATACTAGTACCAAGTTGGACGTTAATGGCTCAAATTGTTCAAGATTGAATTAAGAAGGCTGAAAGCCTGAAATTTCATGGTAAATGACCTTTGTAACCTTCGACCTTTAACCTGCTTATACCCCCAAATCATATCAGTTTATCTTATTACAGTGATGCATACAAGTTTGAAGTTCATACCTCAAATGGTTCTTGTGATGTCACCTTAACGATGCTAAAACCTGCAATTTCATAATTGACCTCTGTGACCTTTGAACTTTGACCTACATACCCCAAAATCTAATCAGATTATCTTCCTATGTATGAGGCGCCGAGTGTTCGCTTGTAAAGTCCGTCCAGGTTTACACCATTTTCGTACGAAATCCACTGTCTGTGGTACGTAATTCATTTCGTACCGCACGAAATGGATTTCGTTGCAACGAAATAAATTTCGTGTGCTACTCAAGGCAATTCCGTACACGAAATAGATTTCGTACCATACGAAATGGCTTTCGTTGAACGAAATCGATTATATGTGTGGTACTTAACCCATTTCCGTGCACGAAATTTATTTCGTACCGTACGGAATACATTTCGTGGACGCAATGCTTTCTGTCAAGTACGGGATATAAGAAGGTCGCTGATTGGCCGCCTTGTTGATCATAGCGTCAAGCTCCGCCCGCTATTTGCATACCGAGCTCGAGCTTGGCCCATGCCTACGTCATGAATATGCAATGAGTTGGCTGATGATGTCACGTCCCCATTTGCCTTTTTCTTATTTTATTATATGAAATCATAATTATTTCATTTTATCATACATGCGTATAACCTGTCTTCCTTGTAACAATATAAGTCTCAGCAAAAGTGATGATCTTACACATTAAATCAGCCTTCAGTCCAATATTTACATTCTTGGAGGAGAAATTTTGAATAATTATAATTTTATATAATAAATTACTAAGGTACAAGTGGGGGTATGATGTCATCGGGTCGCTCGCTCCTGACAGAACTGTTTCACCAAAATAATGCAAAAAGTTTAAAATGTCATAACGTCGTTTGAAACATCACCTTTGGAGTAGTGCTGTACAAGAATCTATACCAAGGAACTCCTTTTATACGTGACCACTGTTGGCGGGCGAGTGAAGGGGGTTAGAGCCATATGGCCTGAATATTCTGAAATGGCCTAGAGGCGGTCTTAATGAAATTTAGGCCTCAATATCCACTCTTTTATTCGATTACATGGGCAAAACTTATAACTCTACATCCATTCATAAACAGGACAGGCACTTACTTTCATAAAAACGGGAATGAACACAAACTCTTATCTTAAACAAGAAGGAGAATGTTTGCGCTTTTCTATCACATTAAAATTTAATAAAGGCAACTTTTTCACTGATATAATAATTGTCTTGATTCAGTTTAACTCCGTCATTCTCGGCTTGACACTGTGACAATATTTCTAAAACGGTGTAAAATTATTCATAGCGGCCAGATACAGTCCAGATACTCAATATCATCCTCTCTCCTCTCCTCTCTCTCTCTCACTTCCGGCGAAGTCGGGTTTTATTAATCCGTGAACATCACTTTTGGAGTAGTGCTGTAAGAATCTATATCAGGGAACTCCTTTTATACGCGACCACTGTTGTCGGGCAAGTGAGGGGGATTAGAGCCATATGGCCTGAATATTCTGAAATGGTCTAGACGCTGTCTTGTTGAAATTTAGGCCTCAATATCCACTTTTTTTTAATTCGATTACATGGGCAAAACTTGTCAATCTACATCCATTCATAAACAGGACAGGCACTTACTTTCAACAAAACGGGAATGAACACAAACTCTGATCTTAAACAAGAAGAAGGAGAAAACTGTTATTATGATCCAAATGTCTGCGACTTTCTATCATTTTCATTGTCTTGACTCAGTTTAACTCCATCATTCTCGGATTGACACAGAATTTCTAAAACGGTGTAAAATTATGAGCGGCCGGGAAGACAGTCTAGATACTCAATATCACCCTGTCTCTCTCCTCTCTCTCACTTCCGGCGAAGTCGGGTTTTCTTAATCACTGAACATCACTTTTGGAGTAGGTCTGTAAGAGCAGGGACATTCCCCTGGTATTTTCACACATTATATCTACAGCATAACAAAAATGATATAAATTATTTTGACTGAGTTTAACTACGTCATTCCTGGATTAACGGCAGTACTGTTAAGACGGTGGGAAATTCATATAGTGCCTGGAAGACGGTCTATACAGTATAGGACCCCCGCATCCCCCGCCCCCCCCCCCCCCCCCCCTCTATCTCTCTCCTTCCAAGTCGGGTTTTGTTAATCCTGTTGAACAAGTACAACTATACAGGTGGGCTGTATAATATTGATGTATGACGTAGGCATGCTCCTACATGGCAGTTTTGACGCGTGCACAGTGCAGTGTCTTAAAATGTAAAAATGACGTGAAAACTTTAGAATCAATTCGTTACTGTTTTCACGAAGTGACGGATGAGCGTGCAACTTAAAGAAAGATAGTTTTGAATTAATCGCTTTTAAAGTTTTAAGCATAATCTCAACCTCTTTAATATATGAAGGTTGAATAAACTTTATATCCTGGAATAGATTATATTTCAATGTTTAGTTCTATGTTTAATTATTTACATAGTTTCTATATTTGGGGGGAAAATGAGCTGGAAACATAACTGTCATTTCGTGAAAACACAAAATTTAACGACGCCGCTTTGATTTGTTTTCACGAAGTGACGGATCTCAGCTAGCTACGCACATGTAAAACATATGGGACTTAATGCCCGCGCATTTAAGCGTCATTGCGCGTAAACACAAAATCAAGGACGCGCTGTTTTTGTCTTCACGAAGTGACGGGTCAGCCGCGCACGTAAAACAAACGTTTCGTGAAAACAGAAAATCCTTTTACTAGGTATTTTCTTGTTGACGTTATCGTCATAGAGTACATAATTAGACATCATTATGGTCTGAAACTTTGTGAGGTTCAAGATATTAGTGAATGATGTCCAAAACTGAAAAAACTAAAAAATTCTTGAAAAGAGTAACGAATTATAGACCATATAAATACATTTTTACATTTTACATTTACATTTGTTTGCGGGTATGCGCGTAATGCGCGTACAAGCGCATATTGTTGCACGCGCGCATACTAGAGGGCTATGATGCACGCACCAATTGCAAATGCTCAAATGAAATATAACACATGTAAAGTCTATTCCAGTCAATCTAAGTCATTTTTACCGTTTGTGCGCCTGTTCGCGTACATTTGCGTACGTGTGCGTTTGAGAAAATATTCTAGAAATCATGTAGGATTAATTAAAATGCTAAAACAGTGCAAGAGAAGTCATTTTCGTGCAGTATACGGAACTTAAGGCCATTGACGCGCGTACATATGTGCGCACGCGCAGAAATTTTGAAATGACCATTTTGAGCATTTTCAGATTTTGCGCGCGCGCACCTTCACCGACGCCCATTTATCCCTTGAGTGTAAATATTATACAAGTAATGGATGTTTATGAGTGCAATGGACAGAATATTTCATGAGGTGAAAGATGAAATGATCCATTCAACGAGGCGGAGCCGAGTTGAATGGATCGAATTTCATCTTTCACCGAATGAAATATTCTGTCCATTGCACGAATGAAAAAACATTCATTATTTGTTTTATATGACACCTAAAAATAGCTATCTTTGACATTTTATGAATTAAGAAACAAGATCTGAGAGTGAAGGGGCTTACATCTTGTTGTGCGGTCCGTCAATGTACTTGATAGTCGCATGCGCGTGCGCGCTGCAAAGGCAAGTCGTTTTTGCGTATGTAGACGTGTTGGTGGTCGCGCGAGTGCAATGGACAATTTCGTATGGATCCAAAATTGCACGGTGAATGGATCAAATTTGCACGATTGATGACGTAATTGTTAAATGGCACAAATGATCAACATCAAACAACCAATCAAATGGCAAGGATCTAATTAGGTGTCATATAAAGATAAATATAGTCAACTGTCTTGCCAAAGGACTGTAGTGCCGCACAGGGATTCGAACCCACAATCCTCGCATCTTCCTTCAAATGTTTAAAGTATTCGACGACACCTCTACTCTACACCAATAAGTAAACCAAGTATTGTGGCATTCTAAATATCGAAAGTATCGTTTTCTTCATGTTTTTCTCTCGACCAAGCTCTATGATCAGGGCTTTAAACCGCATGCAATGATTATATAGTAAAACATTTAATGACTCGTGGTCAGGAACATCGAGGAGACATGAGTTTGCTGAGCAATTTCTCTTTTGGTGCTATTTGAAAGTATGTTAACCCATTGCCTGCGGGAACCGAATTATCCCTGTATTATTTAAGCCATGTGAATGAGAGAATTCAACGGGTTAACTGGATAATTCTCAGTGCCTCTCTGAAACCTTCGAGTAAACATTTGAAACTTTATCTGGCTTAGGGAAAAAATGCCCCGAAAAGTGAGCTTTGCGGATGGGACTAAGAAGAACGTGACGATGGGGCACATCGAGATCGTACATAAAATATCGTACACACAATAATTAAAGACCAAGAGATTTTCAGCATTTAATATCTTGTTCTGGCGTTCTAAAGGATTTCACAGTCGACATTGTCACAGTATTACCTGCATTATTCCAATTTCTTTCAAACGTTCACTGATCTGTTACTATTTTCATAGAATTATATCTAAGAAGAAGAAATAAATCAGCAGCACCATAGTGCATGTCTCTATATCTGTGTCTCTTTCTCTGTCTCTATCTCTCTCCCTCTGTCCCTCTCTCTTCCCTTCATTGTCTATGAAACCCAACATCTGTAAATCATGCAACATCTGCACGGTAATTGTGCTTTGAAAACACAATAAAGTTGTGAAGAACAACATGTGTAAAAAAAAACAAGCTTTGTCCTCTGCTGCATTTCATTTGACACCGTACCTAAAAGCAACATATTTATAGAAAGTATAGATAGATCGTTTAATTCTCAATAACCTTCAAATGCGTCGCCACGTTCAAAGGCATGGTGTTGTGAAGAACAACATGTGTAAAAAAAACAAGCTTTGTCCTCTGCTGCATTTCATTTGACACCGTACCTAAAAGCAACATATTTATAGAAAGTATAGATAGATCGTTTAATTCTCAATAACCTTCAAATGCGTCGCCACGTTCAAAGGCATGGTGTCGCAGAGTACTGAGTATGATGATTTATATGGTAGGCGAGAATGTTGAGTTCTGTGAAAGATGAAAACAAAATTGTGAGCTTTCTGGTTCTTTACATCATGTTTATGTCATTTTGAAATGATATCAGAGAATAAATTTAATGCTCCCTTAAAATGATTGCTCTTCAAATGCCCTTAATTCCTGAAAAACTTGTTTATACAAGAGTGGTCAAATTTTTAAACAACTGTGTGAGTTTTTTTTTTCAAATTCCAGTTCTGTTTTAAAGAAAAACATTCTACAAATTAATTATAGACCTTTTTGAGCATTTTCAGATTTTGCGCGCGCGCAACTTCTCCGACGCGCTCGTACGCGCACGCACCCTATGTTCAATTAATTTCCTTTTTACTTACATCATGCCAAATATGGTTATATGTTATGACTTTCCATTGCAGAGATATAGCAATTTTAGGAATTTTACAAAATGGCGCCTAGATGACGTCACAATACATTGACTATATTAAAAAAAAAAATCTATGCTGAGACAATAACCATCTACCATTGTACCAAATTTGAATACACGTGAATAAGCCTATTTGGAGATCTTGTAAGTACAAATAAGTGGGTAGAAATGAAAATAAATAAAAAGAAAGAAAGAAAGAAAGAAAAAATCGTACAAAAATATAAGATGGTCTGTATATACAGCCAACCTAAAAAGAAGAAAAAGAAGAACAAAATGAAATTAATCATTATGATTGATGTATTCGCCTTTTTATCACAAAAATTCGAATAGGTGCCTCCCCTGAAACTATTCTTACCCAACTGAAACAACAAATATTTATCGAATCAAAAATGGATTTGCCGCGTAATTTAAGAATCTACAACCCAAATTAAACAAAACATAAATGAAATATACGACGCAAAATATTTTTATCGAATCGAAAATTCATTCGGAGCGTAACTTTCGGATGATCTACAACCCAAATGAAACAACAAAACAATTAAATATACAGTGCAAAATGTTTTTATCGAATTGAAAATTGATTAGGCGCGTCAATTAGACAGAATCCTCAATCCAAAATGAGACAACAAATGAATGAAATATACGACGCAAATTACTTTTGTCGAATCGAAAATTGATTTGGCGCGTAGCTTACGGGGAAATCTATCATCCAAATGAAACAAAAAATAATGAAATATACAACGTGAAATACATTTATCGAATCGGATACTGACTGTTGTGTTAAGTTTTCTGAACTTGATTTGATGTAAGCCAACTATATAGAAATTTTTTTTTTTTCTGGCCTCTGTACAACTCTTTAAACATCACTTCGGAGAAATGCTATATAGAGTCCAAGGAGCTCCTTGTCAATGTTGGCGGGCGAGCCGAGGGGATTAAAGCCCCGGCCTGAATAATATGAAATGGTCTTGTGCAATTAATAGTTATAGGCCTCAATATTTATTTCTTCCCCCCCCCCCAATCAATTTCATGTACATGGGGGGGGGGGGGGGGGACACATGATAAGCAATATTGCTTTAATCATAACAGGAATGAACATGAAAAAGACGGAAGAAAATCATGATGGAAACGTGTTCGCTTCTCTCTTTTAATATGGCACTGTTCATGACAGGTTTGAAGCTAGGATAGCATAGTCTCCTGGGCTGGTACGGTACCTGTGCCTGTTATAGAGTTCAGTGGTATATTGTGTTTCACAGGAAGTAGGGGCAGTTGTAGTGGTAGTGGTAATGGTAATCTCCCATTGTTTAGTTTAATTAGGGTCTGTGTGTTCCCATTATTACGGTAATGGGATTACTGTCTTCTAAGCAGACCTCCCTGGAGTTAATCCGCAAGATTCACCCAGTAAATGTGATGTGCTAGAACCCTAGTTCAGAGGGGTTTACTCTGGTTCAAAGCTAAGGGCCCGTTTTCGTAATGTTATCCCTGCATCATATTGTGGTTGTGACAACCTATGGCACATCAAATTTTCGGCATTTTGATGAAGAAAAAAAAAACATTATCAGGGACCGCGGAACCGGGGGGGGGGGGGGGGGGCTGGGGGCTGTAGCCCCCCCCCCCCCCCCCCAATTTTTCAGTAAACACCTGCAAACGTATGGCAGTGCAAAAATGTGGTTATACACGCAGCCCCCCACTCGTCCCCTCCACTTTGCAAGACGTTCCGCGGCCCCTGATTATTGCCACAAAACCAACATGCGTGCAAAGTCAATGTGTTGCTTTGCGTTGCCAAACCATTGTTTTCACCTAGTGGCTGCCATCAAGACGAAAGTTCCCGGATGTCCGGACCGGAGAGTATTATGAATTCCCTCCTCACTGTTAAGCGGACGATACAAAGTATATCACCACGCTTTTTACTATGGTAAATCACTAAATCATTTGGACTTACCTCTTAAAACTTGAACGTCATGCAAACAGACAGATTTCTTTTATAGTTGAGAACGCCCCTATCGGTTGACGTGGATTGCTGTGGAGCATTTTATTGGACGTAACTTCCGCTTTACGTCATCGGGTTTTCCCCGTTTTCCTAAGTCTTTGCATTCTAGTCCTTATCAATCTGTTGAAAACTACGCACAGGGAATCAGACTTCGATCATCTTTTTACATGTATTTACTCAACATGATCATGATCATTGTTAAGTGGTCTAGATGTAGGCCTTCCCGTGGAGCTTTTATTGTGAAGCGCAAGTCCTTCAAAAATTGGGAGCAAAATTAACGAAAACCCTTAAGAAATTGTCGAGGAATTTTAGCAAGGCGATCGAATGTTGAGATTTCTTTCAAATGTTGAACGTTGTTGTTGATTTGTAGTGTTATATGGCAGTCAATATTAATTTTAGACTATTATCATCAACAATTTTTTGCGTTATTTTTTTTTACAGACTTTAATCATATAAAATAATACAATTGACTTCTCTCTTCTTTTTTTTTAGTAGTTATTACTTTTTTTGTAGTTATTATATTTTTTTAAAGATAAAATAGTATCATGCCAGGTAACCGAATCATGTCGGTTCTAAATTGGCAACGTCCTGATGCACTTGCTCGTGTTTTGTACGAAGGTTTCTTGGAAACAAATTTCCAAGATCTCTCGGGTGCAGACAGGGTGCACCCTTTGGGATACCTCAATATCGTGAAACTCGAAGGAAAAGAACAACAAAAATCAAAGAAAATCAAAGAAAGATCTTTTTCGAGGAAATTGGTTTCGCACAATCTCGCATTTCTGTCAAAAGGAATTTAAAAACAAACATTTTAAACAATTACATCGTTTATCTACCGCAAAACACATATTAAGCAAACAAAATATGGGCTTTTAATGAAATTGGTACGGTTAATCATACAAATAAAAAAATACTCAACAAAACCAAAACGATTTTAAGACAAACATGATACATGGAAACACTTATTTTCCATATGATACGCCTTTCATATAGACTTATAATATACACATACGTATATAATACTCTTGACCCTTATCAAAGAAAAGGGTCTATTAATAATTATGGAATTCTATAACTGTAATTTCCCCTTCCATGGGATCAACAGTTTCTATCTCACGGCGTAAATCACAATGTCCCGTTGGGTGTATTCTCATTGTGTCTAGATTTACATTAAAACCTACATATCCAAGCCGTACTCAATGGATAATCTTTTCTTTTGCTCGCCCAATTTTAGAATTATACGTCGGTGAAACCGAGCTTTGTATCATTTTGTAGTGCGTGATAGAAGAACTGTTCTGCCATCTTAATTGCCATTGTTCAATAAAAAATTTAATGTTTCCCTAAAATTCCGTTCACTTCTTAAAATGTGTTTTATTATTTCTATTATGTTTACTGAGAGCAGCCTTGATTCTTCTGAAATGAAATTTTGTTCTGTTTTGTTCTTGATATAGCTACTAAAGCGCTTCAGAAAGAATCACTTAATATAACTGCTCCTACATCCGTCTAATTATTGTTCCAACCAATTTGAGAGCGAGCGTAATAGCTGCCGATTCAACTCTATATATATAAAATGATATAAGAAGATCGATGTACTAAGTTTGCATGCATTCTTGTCAGGCTATTAAGATACCAAACACTCTTTTTGCAAACTCATTTTGTGTGTGTGCTAAGAAAGCATGTATAAGATTGTTATTGCCTGATTTGTTCGTGCCTGACGGCCAGAAATAACAGCTTACTTAACTACTTGTACGAACTTCATATTGTGCTCTTCAATCCAGTTTGCATGCTTTTATTTTGATGCCTTATCAGGGTTTTTTCCCCCTTTCTTTCTTTTTTTTCTTTTAGGTTGTTAAAGATCACATTACAAGAAAATTCCATCAAAATAAATATTGGCTTAATACTTATTATTGCATAGATGGCATAAATTAAACAAGGTTATCCAAATTCAACGCTTGGAAACATTTGAAGTAATGATTATAATCAATTATAAAACGGTACAATACAGCCCCCGATATAGCAGCTGAAGAGCTCCTCGAACGCTGCTGAGATGTGTGACGACATACCAGGGACCAGTCCTGTCTAAGCAGACGATGTCCCATAACATCTTACACATTTTCAGTGCCTGTTTTGTCATCTCCTCTTCACTTATTTCTCTTACTTGACTAGCGTCAGTCTTAATGTTAGTCTGTTGCCTCACTCTTAACTTCGTGTATGGTATTATTTTGATGAAAAATGCAGCGTTAAAAAATAAAGGAATCAGGGAGGAATCCTTTTATCATTTTGGGACACACCTATATGTGTAATGTTAATGTCATAACAGCTCACTAATCTTGATGAAATCGTTTGTATGCACTTCATGTGTGCTTCTCAGTAGTTTAAACCAGTCTGCATTCTTGTTTTCCTTTTTTTGGCTGTTGTTGTGATACTAAGGAAGTATGCTTCAGATTTTCCGCTGTTTTTCAATTTGGCAAGTCATTGCGTATATTATTATTTTAAAAGAAGACACCACTGGCAAATTTTGAAAAAATATGTTGTTCTGCATGTCCCTAGGAACTAATCAGTATCGAAATTGTAATTTTTGAACAGCCTACAAGTGCGTATATTTTGATATAAAAAGTATGTTTTTGCCACTGTCGATACGCAAATTGGCTCGTGTCGGCCAAAGCTGTCACGTCATTGCAGCACTCTGAGTTTCCACCACAATGCGTGTGCGTTACGCGTCCGTAAAATCAGACGATAGCGCATATAGCATGCATACATATTCGTGGAGTTGCAAAAATGCCGTTGTGCCAAGCAATTTACTGTTCGAATCGTCGTGAAATTGTCCCGTAAAATCCTTTTTTGCCATCCCTGATCCGAAGAAGGATAGAGAAAGGTGTTCTGTATGGATAAGGAAGATTGGAACAACCAAATTCAACGTCAAAACGTACATTTATTCCCGTTTTCGAGTGGTCTGTGAAGACCATTTTGACGTTTTGGCGTTCGAGACCAACCTACAAGCCGTGTGCCTGGGATACAAACCCAGGAAGCTGCTAAAGCCAGACGCTGTACCAACCATATTCTCCCACAAAATCTTTACAAGCAAGCAATCTTTCTTCGCCCAGAAAATCCCTCATTCATCTCCTTAGCTTAGATTACAAGCTTATTGAAGAATGTGATCAGATTTTACTTGAAGATTAACCAGGAATTTATGTTAATGTCGTACTTGCTATCTATATCGCGAACGTAAGAACGTAAACAATGCAGCTTGCTGCATTAGCTTTCCGCGCGTGCTTTAAAGTACACGCGTTAATGGGAAGCACGTACGAACGATCACAAACAGTAGTGCCAATTTTAATTTTATTAATTCGATAAATTGTGAAAAAAATTTGCTAAAGCACTTTATTTTTTCAGCAGATAATATTCAAAAATACCAAAAACTGAAAAATGAATAACATTTTCTTTTTGTCATACATAATTGTCTCACAAATAACATTTTTATAGGCGCTGTGAAAGCGATCTGTGTATTGCTCCAAATCGGCATTACCGTGATTTGCCGTGGTAAAACCAGTAGTGCTGCTGTGACGTAACGGATTTTTGCGGCTCGTACTAGTAGATATTGTAATATTTATTTTTTAAAAATCGAGATCTATGATTTTATCGACCTGAGGGATGAGTTTTTTGGTCAATCTGACTAGTTTTATAACATTAAAAATTGTAAAAGTGCTAAAATTTGTCAGTGGTGTCTTCTTTTAACAGAGCCTTGTGCCTTTAAGTGGTATTCAAATTTGGATGACAGTTATAGTATCCGTAGTTGGAAAGCTAGAATATAATATCTTAGAAAGATGGTTTGATTTAGGAAATATGTTTAGATTTAGGATATAGAAGCAGAATCATAATGACCAAATATATAGAGAAATAGAAGGTGAGAGGAGAAGAGGGCTGCAACTACATGTACACTGACTGAAAGCTTGTTCAGTCAGGGGTATACGTTTCAAAGAGATGACGGGCTTTCTTTCTTGGTTTTTGTTTTTAGTTTCTTAATTTGGGGTTTCAACAGGTGGACGATTGGTTCTGGGCTATCTGGTTTTTATGTGATAGGTTGTTTGCTTCGTTGGTATATTGTTGATACCTCTCATAATAAGTGCTAGTGATGAATCTAAGAACTTTTCTATTCACTGTAAAATGTACTCGCTTAACGTAAAGGGAATTAGGGAACGAGATAAAAGGGAACGAATCTTTTCGTGGTTTAAAAAATATAAGGCGGATATTGTGTTTTTACAGGAAACATTTAGTACTAGAAATACAGAGGACAGATGGAGTTCAATGTGGGAAGGTTCTACTTATTTTAGCAATGGATCTAATCACAGTAAAGGAGTGCTTGTATTAATAATTGCGCCTATGGTGGATATTGAAGTAATGCAAGTCCTTCAAGATACTGAAAGGATACATTTCATAGATTGTAAGATTCAAGGTTTTAGTTTGATTTTAAGCCTTAGTCACAACTGCCCGTACGTTTTTTCAGGACGCACGGTTTCTGCGTTTTTTCGGGGTTGGAAAAAACGTAGAAGTCCGTGGCAGTTCGCACAGGGAGTATATAGTAGTAGCGTGGTTGCGCGGGCTTCATACGCAAGGAGCACGTATGTCTTGCAGTTAACGTGCGGCACGCAAGGCGTGAGTACGCCTCAGTCGGAAATTTAATCGTGAGTGTAACGTGAAAATGCCGTGCGATTTGTATGTGCTCCGTGCAGATGACGCAAGTTTCACGTCCGTTAATCGCACGTACACCGTACGTGTTGCAAGAACATACGGGCCTGTTGCGCCACGTTCACGCTGGTAGTAGGGTGAAAGCAAGATGAACGTACTAAAACCGTACGGTGACAGTACGGTCGGCGGTGGATTTCCACCTCTTAGCCCCACGTGTTCTCTTCTGACCCCTGCCTCTTGCTCCAGGCATTGTGATTCAAGAGTCAGTCCTGATTTAGAAAATGTCTTGAAGAAACGTCGGACCTCCTGAAGACACTGAAAATTCAGAGCGAAAGTGTGAGAACTCTGTTGCCCGCACGGTTTTTATACCGGCCCCAAATTGGCCGTACGTTGCACGCACGTGTTTGCATGCGCCGTGAGTGGGACACACGAAGCACGCAAGTCACATGCACGTTTTCAGCTATGATTGGATACCCGCGTAACACGCAAGGAGCGCATGCGCACTTGCGTGACCATCACATGCGTGAAACGTGAGTGCTGCCTGCGGTATTCGCGCGGTTTTTACCCCCAGCAAACGTGCGACCCACCCACGCTATTCGCACTACCCTCTTGCGGAGACTGTGAGTGTTCATTACGTCCTGTCCACGGGCTGCCTGTCGTAGCGAGAACGCAGAAAATAATGTGCATACACATTTTCGGCCTACGGCTTTAGCGTGCTGTCTGCGAACTCGAAATTCCGTACGAACAACCTGCGTCCCCCTTGCGTTTTCCCAAATTTCTGCCCGTAAACCACCCGTAAACCACCCGTACAAGCCCGTACGAGCAGTTGTGACTAAGGCTTTAGGGAATGTGTATTTTCCAACAAGGTACTATGACAATGATTAATTGTTATTTCTTCGAAAATTACGTAATACTCTTGAGAGGTTAAATAAAAATGAATACCCAGTGATAGTACGTGGCGACTTCAATATGATAAGGGACACTGAATTAGATTATCTCGGGCAGTCTCCAAATAGGGTTTCGAATAGATTTAATCAAGAAATTGATACATTTATGCAAGAAAAGCATCTTTTGACATATCACTAAAAAAGAAAGGCATCTTTTGGACATTTGGAGAAGTGGGCATCCCTTAAAAAGGCAATTTACTTATACTCAAAACACCCCGTTTATGCAAAGTAGATTATACTATTGGATAATATCGGAATGTCTGGAGGAAATAGGTATGAAATTTGATATAATGCCATCTAGTGCCCCGGACCGGATCACCATTCAATATATTTGCATTTATTTGACAAAAAAGGGGGGAAACGTCAGATGGTGTCATTTGTAGTGATGAAAAAAAGATAACTGAATAAATCAGAAAGTTTACAGTAATTCATACAGCAAAGTGGAGAGTGAGAATTCATATGACTTAATATGTTAGTTTTTTTCATACCTTATCGAAATTAACGAAGGAATCTCGAGAATACTGTGAAGGACTTATAAGCAATGAAGAATGTCTAGATATTTTGAAAGAACTAAAACCTAATACGTCACCTGGGAATGATGGTCTTACAACAGAATTTTATAACACATTTTGGTTGGTTGGTTGGTTGTTATTAAGGTTGATGGCGCTATTCATCGAATACGCCGATTTCCCCCAGGCTTGGTGTGGAAGGGCGTCTTGCCCTCTCCTGTAAAGCTCTTTACGTTTTCATGGTTTTGTAATTCAGATACTTGCACTGTGTGTGAGATAAGACCTACCTGACCCTGTTATTGGCGTAGTGCAAGGGTAATGAGGATTAATACGTTTGTTATTTTGAGATAATCTGTTCCAGTTAGAACTGACTTAATGATGGATTTGATTGTTAATTCCTAGTTAGAGTTAATGATGTGTCTGTGGTGCATTCAATTGCTAATTTAAAGTTTTTCTTTCGACATTTTCATCATCTCGTTCAATTTATAACTGACCTGAAGCAAGAAAACAGACAGAAAACGATAATAGTCGTAAAATCTACACATAATAAACCAGAGCTAATACAATTTTCCTACAGTTTACTTGTTAAATCCTAATATGTAAGTATGTATATATACAAATTACATACAATAATACAACATACAAAATTGCATTAGTCTTGATTTTCAGTTATATTTTGATCCCCCTACAAATCGTTATATCTTCCAGAGCCCTTTAAAAAGGCTAAAATAGCTGTATAATTCTCTTCTTTCCCAAATAATTCATTTAGGTTAGGATTCCTAACCTTCAGTCTACGATACAAGCGATTCCTTTGTCTTTCATATTTAGGGCATGATAACATAAAATGCTCTATAGTTTCAAAATTGTGACAATTATCGCAAAGACCTGTATCGTGCTTTTTAATCAAATAATTGTACATGTAGTAATTGAGTCTGCATTTACCAAGACGAAATTGATGCAAAATCCTTTCATCTTTCCTGCAAAAACCTTTTTATTGTACTTGTATGTTTCACCTCGTGCTGTATGCTGTAAAGATGTCTTCCTTTCTCTGTAGTTTCCCATAGTTTATTTTTATTGACAAATATATCTATACTGTTTTTTGTAGCCGCTTGTTTAGCTAGGGAATCTGCTTCCTCATTGCCTGTTAGGCCACAATGTGCTGGGACCCATTCAAAATTCACTTCTATTCCAAATTGATTGATTATCATTAACTTTTCATATATTTCGACTATCATGCTACCGTCCTGAAAATTGTTGATGGCTTCTGGAGCCGAATTTGAATCCGATAAAATTACTACACCTATTGGGTGATGTTCCTCTACCCATTCTAAAGCCATAAGGATTGCTGCCAGTTCAGCCCTCATAATATTGACTTAACATAATTATTTTGAACATCTTTCTGACTTTTAGTTTTGGTATATAGAAAGCTGCACCTGTACTTCCATCTTGTAACTTGGAAGCATCTGTATAAATTCTGAGTAGATGAGACCAATTCTTAGCAATTATTTCATTCGCATTATGTTCTTGATTCTATTGGCGATGTAAATTTCTTGCTTATAAAAAAAATGATTTTCTTTGATAATCAGAAACGTTTGGTGATTTATAATGCACAAAGGGTCTTCCTGGCAGACAGTCCGCCTGTTTTTCGATATCACCACCGACAGAGTTCCTTAAACAAAAGGGCCTTCGCCCTTCTTCCCTGAAAATATTTCGTATTGCTAATAATATTCTTTTTGTAGGATGTGTTTCTTTTCCAGATCTTAAGTAGTAATTATACTTATCAATAAATGCTTCTTCGAAACTGTAGTGGGATTTCGTTACATTCCACTTAGAGAGCGTCCAAAGATGTTTGCTGCGCCGCTCCTGTGATAATTTTGAAAGCTTGATATTGTATTGAATCTAGTTTCTTTTTCAAACTTTTACTAGCTCCATCATATGCCTCGCAGCCATAATCCAATACTGATCTGATAAGACCTTTATACACCAAAATTAATATATCAAATTTCTGGCCCCAATTGGTGCCAGCTATACATTTCAGTATGTTGAGTCTTTTTTTACACTTTATTATTATTTGGAGTCAAAAGGGGCCTGAGCTTTCGATCCTAGCAGGATCTTCGTCAGAGGCAAAAAGACAAACATAAAAAGCAAGAAAAGCATATATAGACTACATATAGACTACAGACACAAACAGAGTACATGTAACAGGAACTGTAAGGGAG
This sequence comes from Heliocidaris erythrogramma, assembly GCA_025617745.1. NCBI lineage: Eukaryota > Metazoa > Echinodermata > Echinoidea > Camarodonta > Echinometridae > Heliocidaris > Heliocidaris erythrogramma. The sequence continues at coordinate 49,065,955 of CM046861.1, forward strand.
GAGCTTACACAAAACAATGGGACACAAAACAATGGGAACAAAAGGGGAGTGTGGGGAGTCAAAAACCATGAGTCAAGTGGGTGTGGAGGGGGATTAAAACAAATACAAAGGCGTGGAGATCCAAGGAGAATGATGAGCCACAAGCTCAAGGGTGGGTGACCTGTGAAAGCAAAGGATAAGTGGGGAGGCAACATCAAACAGGATAAGGAACAATGCAAAGACAAGAGAAAGGAATAAGTACTGTGCAAGTCTAGTGCAGTGGAGTGGTAGGGCAGAAAATAAAGAGGGAGTCGAGTTGTCAGACACCAAGTGCAAAATATATGGCAAATATTAGTAAAGTGTGGTGAAAAAATATATATTTGCTGTATGCTGTATACAAGACTAGATTCAGATTCAGATTTTTTATTTCATTACACTTTCATTTTTCAAAGTACATGTATATAACAATATGTATTATGCAATCAACAATATTGACAATACAACTTAGTGCAGAAACGTTTTTGATCATTACAAGCAAAATAATGTGCATTAAAGTTTGAGTTGTAAGAAAAAAGTAACAGTAATGAAGACTACATTAGATTAATTTTATGAAAATGATAATGAAAACAGAGACCAGCATAGAAGCATAGCTTGTAGAAGCGCTGGTCCCTGGCAAAAGATAAATCATGAATACAGCACATAAAAAACTAGTCTGGGCAACCATGCATAAAATGCCCAATAAAAGGGAAAAAGAAGAAGACAGATACATGGCCATGGAAAGCAAACAAAATCATAATCATAACACACTTTCCATCGAAGAGAAAGCATTGAGAAATAATACAGCTGGGAATAGTAACAATGGAAAGGAGTAAATTTTACAAAAGACAGAAGAAGGACAAAGTGACTGGGGGCGAGGAAGGGGGGGGGGTGGGGGGGGGGTGGGATGGAGGGGCAGGATCTGGAAGGTTTCATTTAATCTATAGATTTTGCTACACAGGTAAACAAGAATCACCATTGATGGATCAAAGTTCATAAAAAGCAATAAGTGATTTTCTCAATTTACGTTTGAGTGTACTTAAACTTATACTGTCTCGTATATTTAAAGGGAGTGAATTCCAAAATTTAGGAGCTGTATATGAAAAAGTATTCTGGGTTAATGCTGTACGAGTTCTTGGGAAGTGATATAGATTGATTTGTCTGGTGGGGTAATGATGGATCTCATTATTTGCTGTAAATATATTATTGAAGACAGTTGGCAATTCATGATTATGATACTGAAACATAAGTACAGCAAGATTGAGGCGGTAAATATCATAAATTTTTAGTACATTATTAGAGTGAAAAAGACCATCAGTGTGGTGGCGATAATTAACATTACGTATAATTCGCATAGCTTTTTTCTGTAATAAAAAAACTCTGTCTAACAGGCATGCCGCACTGTTTCCCCAGGCTAATATTCCATAATTAAGATATGGTAAAACTAGTGTGGAGTATAGTGATAGAAGTATGTTTGGCGGAAAAGACCATTTGAGTTTGTTAATCATACCTATGTTTCTGGATATCAATTTACATACATTATCAATATGATGCTTCCATGATAGCTTATTATCTATTATAGTGCCTAGAAATTTTGTTTCAATCACCTTCTGTATTTGTATATTATCTATGAGAATTGGATGAGGAAGTTCGTTAAAAGTATTACTAAATAACATGTAATTTGTTTTTTCTAGATTTAGTGATAACTTGTTAGCCTTAATCCATTTTGCAACTGAATCCAGTTCAGAATTAATCACATTACATATAGTTTCTAGGCTTTTATGCGAGAAAAATAGATTAGTGTCATCTGCATACATGATAAAAGTCAATAAATTTGATGATCTATGAAAGTCATTTATATACAAGATAAAAAGTAAAGGGCCTAGGATAGAACCCTGTGGAACACCACAATTAATATTTCTTAATTGTATAACTGATGTAAGGCAAACTATATACTGAAGAATATAAACATGTGCATATAAAGTCTGTAATATATGTGTCTAAACCAAACGAGGAGGTAAAATGCAAATAAAATATATGTGTGTATATATATATCTGTCGGTCAATTGAATCTGGTGTCGCCGAAACCACTAACCCGTCTGCGTGGTCTAGTGGTTAAGGCATTGGCGTTCTAAGCCAACGACCCGGGTTCGATTCCCGGCGGAGACATTTTTTCAGCCTTTGCAAAAATTTCAAAAAGGGAGGACAGCTCTGGGGAACTTTGATTGAGCTACGCAACGTTATTCTCGCATTTCTTTCACATTGTATTTATTCCCACGAGATTTGCCAAAGCTGTTGTATATGTTATTTCCTTACACTTATATATATATATATATATATATACGAAAGTTGAAATATTGAGTACTTCCAAAGAGTGCTCTATGCCTTACAGCAGAGCATATTAATCCATGGTGTACCTGCTCAATCCGACCTTAGGTTTCGTGCCTCTCTCAAGACACTCCTCAGGGATAATGAGCTTGGCTTTGGTGTTCGGCATCTGCGATGCTTCCTGGATCGATTTCACGGTCTGGTGGCTTTCTTTTGGGACATTGTGTGTGCCTACATCCTGTTAGGATTTCAGCTCTTTTGTTTAGTGATTCTTTGTTCGCTATGATCAGAAGCTTTTCATCCATGCACAAATTGCATTGGCCACTCTTTCTCCTAAGCAGGTTTGACTTTTTAGCAATTTCCCATGATAAGCTGTAACCCGTGTTTGATTTTTTCAATTCCCATACATATTTAGATAGCTGGGTTTCCTTACTGTAAGAATACTTTGAAAGTGGGCTACAGTTGTATGAGGAATATCGATTCGATAATAAAAGGACATAACAAAAGAGTAATAGAGAAATCAAAAGCGACAGTCACAAATGAGAGAAAATGCAATTGCAAAAAAACCGCATGTCCACTCAATGGAAAATGTTTGGAGAAAGCTATTGTGTACAAAGCGACAGTGCGCCATGGGAATACGGAAAAGGCATACTTTGGTCTAGCGGGAGGGCCCTTCAAGGAGCGCTATAGGAATCATATTAAATCATTCACCCACGAGAAATACAGTAAGGAAACCCAGCTATCTAAATATGTATGGGAATTGAAAAAATCAAACACGGGTTACAGCTTATCATGGGAAATTGCTAAAAAGTCAAACCTGCTTAGGAGAAAGAGTGGCCAATGCAATTTGTGCATGGATGAAAAGCTTCTGATCATAGCGAACAAAGAATCACTAAACAAAAGAGCTGAAATCCTAACAGGATGTAGGCACACACAATGTCCCAAAAGAAAGCCACCAGACCGTGAAATCGATCCAGGAAGCATCGCAGATGCCGAACACCAAAGCCAAGCTCATTATCCCTGAGGAGTGTCTTGAGAGAGGCACGAAACCTAAGGTCGGATTGAGCAGGTACACCATGGATTAATATGCTCTGCTGTAAGGCATAGAGCACTCTTTGGAAGTACTCAATATTTCAACTTTCGTATATATTGTAGCTCCCTTCTTGGTTGAGCACTTTTATTGTGAATTTCCAACTGTTTTGGTCTGTGCGATAAATGGATCGATTTCACGTGAATTACTCTGGGAAAAACATACCAATCCCTTCAAGGAATGACTACATCAAATCGCTTATAGAAGGAATCGGGAGTGTAATTAAACGCATGCGATGGAGAGCATGGTTCTTCCTAAGCAGGTCAGAAGACAGTGGAAAAACTTGTGAAAACGAAGATGAGGGCACCGATGAACCAAAGGATAAGTACGGATTTAAATCAAAAAAGTCACCCCCTTATGTCGAGGAGTTAGTTGAGTTTGAAAGGGATTTGATTAGTATAGTGGATAATGTTGAATTTAGAAAGGTGGATAGCAGTTTCCAAAGAAAGCTTTCTGAGGATGTTAAGGAAATTAGGAATTCTAACAAATTACTTGTAAACGCGGATAAAACTAGAAATGTATATTCAATGAATCCACATGAGTACGAAAAGCTGCTAACGGACAATATCACATCAAAATATAAAAGGGCAAATAATGAAGTTGTTGAGGAAATTAAAAGCGAATCCGCGTCCATAGCGCAGAAGTTAGATATTGCTGATAGAGTAAACCCCACTGTCAATAAGGCAGCATTCATAACATTGAAAGACCATAAGGAAAATTTCAACACCCGCCCGCAAGTTAGATTAATCAACCCCACTAAGTGTGAATTGGGTCGGGCCAGTAAGCGCATTCTCGAACGTATCAATTCCGACATACGATCAAAAACCCGTCCAAACCAATGGACCAGCACAGCCGATGTGCTCAATTGGTTCGCAAAACTCCCAGACAAACAGTCGCTAACTTTCATTGTATTCGATATTGTCGATTTTTACCCTTCCATTTCGGCCGAGTTATTATCAACGTGCATCAATTGGGCCAAAACCTTCACAAATGTGAACAAAATTGAGCATGACACAATATTACATGCCAGAAGAACGCTTTTGTATGACAACGATGAGAAAGCATGGGAAAAACGAGAGGGAAAAAAGCAATTTGACGTTGCTATGGGAGCATATGACGGGGCGGAGGTCTGTGAACTAGTGGGGCTATACGCGCTATCCCTAATGAAAGGAAAAATCAACACACATAGTGAAGGGTTATATAGGGACGATGGATTAGCCGTTCTGAAAAAGACCACGGGTAGTAGGGCAGATAGGGCCAGAAAAGACTTGATCAGTATCTTCAAAAACATGGGATTAAAAATCACAGTCCAAACAAACCTTAAAGTGGTCGATTATTTGGACGTCACGCTTGATCTAGACAATGGATCGCATCGACCATTTAGAAAGCCGAATGATACCCCACTCTACATAAACCGGGAATCGAATCACCCCGCTCCAATAATCAAGCAAATCCCCATAGCTGTGGAAAGGCGCATTTCATCGTTATCATCGACGAAGGGCATTTTCCAAAATGCGGCCCCCATGTACGAAGACGCTTTAAAGGCAAGCGGATACGATAAGAAAATGCAGTACGTCGAAGAAACCAAGAACCATGAAAATAACAAACAAAAAAACAAAAAAAGAAAGAATCGAGGAAGGAAAGTGACTTGGTTTAGCCCCCCATATAGCATTAATGTTAAAACCAACATAGCGGGCAAATTCTTAAAACTGGTGGAAAAGCATTTCCCCAAGGGGCACAAACTCAATAAGATTTTCAATAAGAATACTTTGAAAGTGGGCTACAGTTGTATGAGGAATATCGATTCGATAATAAAAGGACATAACAAAAGAGTAATAGAGAAATCAAAAGCGACAGTCACAAATGAGAGAAAATGCAATTGCAAAAAAACCGCATGTCCACTCAATGGAAAATGTTTGGAGAAAGCTATTGTGTACAAAGCGACAGTGCGCCATGGGAATACGGAAAAGGCATACTTTGGTCTAGCGGGAGGGCCCTTCAAGGAGCGCTATAGGAATCATATTAAATCATTCACCCACGAGAAATACAGTAAGGAAACCCAGCTATCTAAATATGTATGGGAATTGAAAAAATCAAACACGGGTTACAGCTTATCATGGGAAATTGCTAAAAAGTCAAACCTGCTTAGGAGAAAGAGTGGCCAATGCAATTTGTGCATGGATGAAAAGCTTCTGATCATAGCGAACAAAGAATCACTAAACAAAAGAGCTGAAATCCTAACAGGATGTAGGCACACACAATGTCCCAAAAGAAAGCCACCAGACCGTGAAATCGATCCAGGAAGCATCGCAGATGCCGAACACCAAAGCCAAGCTCATTATCCCTGAGGAGTGTCTTGAGAGAGGCACGAAACCTAAGGTCGGATTGAGCAGGTACACCATGGATATATATATATATATATATATATATATATATATATATATAATATATGTAATAATGTAAGGAAGGGGAGTAAAAAGATGTATTAATCATTTCCCTCCTGGATGTTGAGGCCATGAGGTTGGATGGGGCGAAGTCGTCTCATCCAGTACTTCTCCCTGCTGGAGTGTCAAGCTTGGCTGTGTTGACAGTGGATCTGTGCCCATAGAAGCGTCTCCTGAGTGTGGTCTTGGTTTCCCCTACGTACTGGGTCCTGCAGACTCTGCAAGTGATGAGATATACAACATTAGTGGTGGTGCAAGTGATATTGCCCTTGGTTTGGTGAGGGAGGTTGGTAGAGTTGCTGGTGAAAGTGTCACCCTCGTGGATGTGTATAGCACATACGGTGCATTTGTTGGCTGTACATTTGAAGGTGCCGTGCTGAATGGGAGAAGAATGGCGAGAGAGGGGGGGGACTTCAGCACGAACGATGAGATCCTTGAGGTTGCGGGGTCGTCGATAAGACAGGATTGGGGTACTGGGAACAGCCTGTCCTGGCCCCTGGCTACGAGATGTCTCTTCAAGTTCCTGGCATGGAAGGAAAAGTCGGAATCCTCAGAGCAGATACGGCGAAGTCTGAGGGCCTGACTGTAGGGGATGCCGGTTTTGCAGTGACGGGGGTGGCAGCTGGATGAGTGGAGGTACTGGTGGGTATCAGTGGGTTTGGTGTAGAGAGTGGTGGTGAGACGGTTAGACTCCTTCTTGACTGTGACATCGAGGAAGTTGGTCTTCTGTTGGGAGAAATCAGAAGTGAATTTGATGGTCCTGTGGAAGGAATTGATGTGGGCAATGAATGTTTGGAGGCTGTCTTCCTCCCTGGTCCAGATGAAGAAGATGTCGTCGATGTAGCGCCACCAGATCCATGGGCGACAGGGGGCTGAATCTAGCAGCTGTTGCTCCAGCTTGGTCATGAAGAGACAGGCGTAGGAAGGGGCCATCCGTGTGCCCATCGCTGTGCCGAATGCCTGTAGGTAGTGTTTGTCCATGAAAGTGAAGTTGTTTTTTGTTAGTACATGTGACATGAGAGATTTGATGTCGGATACTGGGGGACTCGAGTGACCGCTGTTAGCCAATGCTGCACATGAGGCTGAAATACCTTCGTCATGGGGGATGTTGGTGTAGAGGGATGAAACATCAAAAGTGCCGATGATTGCAGTCTCGGGAATCTGGTCCTTGATGTTATTGAGTTTCCTGAGAAAGTCTGGTGTGTCATGGATGTAGGAGGGTGCAGTTGAGACAAGGGGTTTAATGTGGTGATCAACAAAGAGGGAGATGTTCTCTGTAGGGGAACCATTTCCCGAGAGGATGGGTCGACCAGGGTTGCCAGGTTTGTGGATCTTGGGGAGGAGATAGAAACGAGCAGGTTTCGCATTAGTGGGGGAGAGAAATTTGTGGGCCTTCTTGGAGAGGTGTCCACGTTCCTTCATGTTATCAAGTGTCGACTGGATCTGTTGAGAGAAATCACAAGTGGGGTCGGAATCAAGGGGTGTGTAGTGGGATCGGTTGTTGAGATGTTTCATGGCTTCGTCGATGTACTGCTGGCGGTCCATAACTACCGGCGGTCCTCAGACTTCGCCGTATCTGCTCTGAGGATTCCGACTTTTCCTTCCATGCCAGGAACTTGAAGAGACATCTCGTAGCCAGGGGCCATAGTGCCAGGACAGCCCAACAAGCCATCAACAAAGTTCTTTCCCTCCCCAGATCTGAAGTTCTCAAACAGAAAACTGACAGCCAGGATACCAATGACAGAATACCTCTCGTGACCACCTTCCACCCTAATCTCCCTCCTCTCCGCAATATCCTTCATGACAACCACCGTATTCTCAACACTTCTGATCGTCTCCTACAGGCTGTTCCCAGTACCCCAATCCTGTCTTACCGACGCCCCCGCAACCTCAAGGATCTCATCGTTCGTGCTGAAGTCCCCCCCCCCCCCTCTCTCTCGCCATTCTTTTCCCATTCAGCACGGCACCTTCAAATGTACAGCCAACAAATGCACCGTATGTGCTATACACATCCACGAGGGTGACACTTTCACCAGCAACTCTACCAACCTCCCTCACCAAACCAAGGGCAATATCACTTGCACCACCACTAATGTTGTATATCTCACCCAGAGACGCTTCTATGGGCACATATCCACTGTCAACACAGCCAAGCTTGACACTCCAGTGGGCCACCATTTTAACCTTCCTAACCATTCCATCACCGATATGATTCTACAGGCCCTTATTTGTACAGCTACAGCTGTTACCTTTCGATCAACTGGTTTCCTTGAATTGTCTCGTGTTTATGTTCAAACTCTTCACTAGGCCACAACCTTGTTTGTTGACTGATTTATTTGTCTCAAACTCTGATATTCACGATTATAACACACGACGGAAGAATTGTGTGCATCAGCCATTATGTCAGAACTCAAGTTGCTTTGAATTCTTTTTATATTTATTGTATAAAGCAGTGGAATTCCTTACCTCCAGGAATTAAAAATAGGACTACTCTCTCCAGCTTCAAGGTCTCATGTAAAAAATATCTATTTCAGCAACTCAAATCACATTAGTATTTTCTAGGCAATCATCTGCATTCATGACGCTTGATATATAGGAGGGGAAGATTATGAACATGCATGTTATTATTCCCTTCCAGCCAGACCCCCCACAGCAACCAGAGGTTGTTTATACCAGCATTAAGATCACAGCTGTAATTCATCACTATGGCCTCGCTCCCAACGAGCAAATATCCTGAGCCCACCTGAAATACACAGGTCCCTTATAGTGGTGGGGTTAATGATATAGCACGAAGTTATATTTAGCATCATGTATAGAGCCAGCCAGCCTTTCTGTCCGTGTGTGTCTATGTGTATGTATGTATATGTCATGTTGTGTAACCCCTTGACCCCTTCCCCTTCTTTTCTCACTTGTTTTCTTTATCTTTGCCCTATTTTCTCTCTCCCTCTTCACTTCTGACTCCTGTTTCGATTTTGCCCCTCCTTCTGATCACCTAAGCATCTTTATCTTATATATATTTTTTGTGAATGTTGTAGATACGTTAGTTCTGTGTATTTCTATTAGATAAATCTAGTTAGTTTTTTTTTTCCTTATTAACTTTAAGTCACTTTTTTATACAAAGTAATTTGCTATATTCTTCTGAGGGACCCAATTTACAAGTTCTACTTCTCCTGGTCACCTCATCTCTCTTCTCTTTTCCTGCTGTTTATAAAATGTAATGTACAATTGTATGATCTGTATTGTACAATGCTACTGAAGAAAGATAAATAAATACTATACTATTGAATCTTTAGGTACCCGTCCCGACACAGTCCGAACCAGCAGGGAGAAGTACTGGATGAGACGACTTCGCACATCCAACCTCATGGCCTCAACATCCAGGAGGGAAATGATTAATACATATTTTTACTCCCCTTCCTTACATTATTACATATATGTATATATAGTAAAGTGTTTACAGGAACAAAGTTCCGACATATATATAGCCTTTTGGTGCATTACACGCAATGAAGGACTCAGCAGCCTTTACTTTCAATGGGCTGATATGACGCCGGCAATGCTACCGCGGAAGTTCAAGAAACCATTTATGTATAATGGATTAAAAGAGGAAAACTCCGTGTATCAGGCACAGGCAACCAGAAATATGGTGACAGAGGCAGAGGTAATGTCGATGAGAAGCAGAAACTTCTCGGATGAACTAAACGCAATCGACATTGCTATGGAGGAGAACCTAAACGACATTCGATACAGTGACATAAAGGAAATGCTGATTGAAATGTGGACTGAGGAAACCTCTCACAACCAAGACCATCTACTTATGAAATGGAATCAAAAGAGAGAATGGTGGACCAAATCAATTCGCCCTATCAATGACCCGGAAGGGAGACATGGCAAGAACGCGAGACACCGGCAAGAAATGACAGAGGACAATATGTCACAATTCGTCCGACAACCATGGCAACAGGAACTACGATCGTCCCCACAACTTAAAATGAACAATGATCGCCGCCAAAGTGGAAGGGCGTATAAACCGAATGTAAGCCATCGCTTCCACCAGACCACCGACACCTATCAAAATTGGAACCCCCATGCCAGCAACTTCCATAGGGCCAACAACTACGACCGCCGCAACGACAAATCTTCTACCAAGCAACGAGTCGATGATAGGTTTGCAGATGGAGGGAGACAACAACCGTCATCGTCCACAGGCCGACGCCAAAGCTATAGACGTGGTGGGCATCGCCATTTCCAAGAAGACAGAAACCGCTACCAACATCGCAACGCATCCGCTGCCCAGCTGGTTGCTGACCAGCTGATGGCAGGTATAGCAGTTATGCGGATGCAGTAAGGCAACATCCATCATCTTCCACGGGCTGGCGTCAAAACTCCAAGAAACGTGATGGACATCGCCATTTTCAAGAGGGTCGAAACCCATACCACAAGCGGTAATCCCCCAAAACATCCCATTAAGTAACCGTTTCGATAGTTTATATATTGATAATGATAAAGATCATCTGCCTACATGTACTACTAACAATATAAATGAAGAACCCCAACCCAACCCTCCTAATACTGACTGTGAAACTAAAAAAGTACCTGATCTAAAAGTAGAACCTAAGGTAATCAATATATCGAATGTTGATTTAAATGATGGAGAGATAGCACTGTTAATGAAAGGTCCGAAATTTACTCCAACTCCAACTAGAAATGTTAATGACCTTAAACAAGATGTATATAATTTTTGTCGTAAACTCAGATTGAAGGAATATTTCAGTAAAGAAGAAAGTGATTGTGATAATACGGATTTTTTAGCTAGAAATGAAAGCATTGTAAAGAATAAGAGTAAATTTCTTCCTCAGCCCAATAGGAATCGTACATTGGATAATTACATTGATTTTTTAAAAAGAGCAGTAGAGTTTGAAAACCGTACAAAAACCAAACAGAAATGTAATATATCTAAACAAGAATGGAAAAGCCTTCAGAGTCTGAAAGACAAACCTGGCATAATATTAAAACAGGCTGACAAGGGAGGTGCTTTTGTAATAATGGATGAAGATTTTTATATTTCAAAAATGAAGGACCAACTACAAGACCAATCAACATATTTGAAACTAGACGAGAATATAGATACCAAAATTATGAACCAGATGAAGAAATTGATAAACAAATACGAACACTGCTTAACTAAAGATGAGGTAGACTTTCTGACTAATTTCGAATTTAGAAGTAGTAACCTGTACGGATTACCAAAAGTACATCAGTGCAAAGATATACAGGATGAAATAAAAAGTATTCATTCTCCTTATATTCAATGTAAAATGCCGGATAAACTTAAAATGAGACCAATCATCGCCGGCCCAATATGTCCTACACATAGACTAAGTAATTTCATAGATATCATATTGAAAGCCCTTACAAAGTATGTTCCAAGCTTTGTTAGGGACGATTTAGACTTTCTGAACCACCTACCTGAATCAGTAGATGAAAACTCAATCCTTGTCACATATGACGTGAATAGTCTTTATACCAATATTCCTCACGACGCAGGAATAGAAGGCATAACTTTTTGGTTAGAAAAACATAGGGATGTTATTGATTCACGTTTTACTAAGGAGTTCATAATCGATGCTGTAAAATTTATTCTGACTAATAATTCTTTTTGCTTTGATAATGAATTTTATTTACAAATTAGAGGAACAGCCATGGGAACCAAAATGGCCCCTACATATGCCACATTATTCATGGGCTATCTGGAAATGAAACTATACGCTCAAGTCGAACAGACCTTCAACACTAGAGTTACATCCTATCTAAAGGAAAATTGGCTTAGATATCTTGATGACTGTTTCATTATTTGGAAGGCAGATTTTGGAGATATAACCCAATTCAACGATATCCTTCAACAGCTTCACCCGAGTATCACTTTTAAGTTTGAAACTAGTAATGAGAAAATAGCGTTTCTTGACATAGTGGTTATAAACAATTTGAACAAAATTAAAACAGATATATTCTATAAGATTACAGACACACACCAGTACTTACACTTTAAATCTTGTCACCCAAGACACTGTAAAACAAATGTTCCTTACAATTTAGCAAGACGTATTTGCACAATAGTATCAGATATCGATATTCGTAAGAAACGATTATTAGAATTAAAACACATGTTAAAAGCCAGAGAATATCCTGAGGAAATCATCCAGAATGGGATTGTGAAAGCTGAAAAGTTGTCTCTCGAAGAACTAAGATCATGTAAGCAAAAAAATGAAAATACTGAATCTATATCTTTTATTCACACGCATAATCCTAATAATCCCAATATCTCCAAACTGATAAAAGACACAATTACCGTCCTGTCAAATGACAGAGAATTAAAGCAAAAGTTTAAAGCAGTGCATTTGATATCCAGTAAACGCCAAAGCCCGAATCTAAAACGATTGTTAACCCGAGCAGCCCCTAAAGCACAACTCGATATAAAAAATGGTGTTTAAAAAATGTACCGACAAAAGATGCAAAACTTGCCCGTATATGAAAGAAACTAATCATATCATCTTCAAACACAAAAGTGAAACTTTTCAAATACATTTTCCATTTACATGCACTACAAAGAATCTCATATATTGTTTAATTTGCCATGGCTGTGGGGAACAATATATTGGCGAAACAGGGGACACACTCCGACACAGACTCACTGTGCATAGGCAACAAATACGGCATAAAGAATATCGACAACTTAAAGGACAAGTAACCCCACGTGATATTCTAGATGCACCTATTGTCTGCTACGTCTTTCCATGGAGGCTGCCATTTTGTGCATGACACGGATCATTAGGTACCATATGCATTGATAATAGCCTACCTTTACAACAGATACGTCGCTTTGTTCTGATTGTATTACGATTGTTATTGGCCATGGGCCTAGATAATTGACGACCCATGAGTTCTAATAGCCATCCTGTAAAGCAGATTCCTCGCTTTGTTTTGGTATTGTTACGATTGTCTCCGTCCTTGACGTCAATTCTCCGTCCTTGACGTATATTTTTTATGAAGTATATTTTTTATGAACAAATTAAGACCTTTTAAAAAATATATAAAACTAAACTTACATTTCAGAATATGTGACTTTATCTAATATATATTTGTCCTCTAAAAATCAATTACAAGTTAACGATGAAGGAAATTTTACTTGGGATGAAAAATATGTTCGTGTACACATAAAGTAATGGCAGCCCCCTTATTATTGCTAGCAGACGATAACTTGGCTGGAAAATAGTGATTTATATCTATATCCTGTGTTTTTACATGAAATTGCATGTATCAAATAAGAGGCATATACTACACCATTCAAAATAAGCTAATTCATACGCTGAGGTTAATTTCCCTTTAAAGGCGGTCAGTCGCCGGTTTCAATGGGGAAAAATCTGTGTTTGCTGATGCTGCAAAATAGTTCTTGAGCATACGAAATTAGGTCTAGTGGAAAGTATATTGAGGATCAGCGAAATGTCTTTCTCCTCGGCAAAAATCCGCATAGATCGCTGTGATATGGATATGTGTAAGTTCACTGAATAGCGAACGAATACATGTTTTGCGCTATGTGTATCCTGCAATCTGCTGTCTGACGCCGTACCATTATATTTATACTATAGAACAAAGCAATTTCATCTTTATTATGGATGACACTTTCAGTATTTCGTAGTTAGCGACAGATATCTCAATTCTAAACGTGGAGGGAGATTTGGAGCCGACTGCCTGTAAATGTTCAGGAAGCTAGCTGCTGCAGTGGGTAGACACTTAAAGAGGCCAACCAAAATGACAATGGCGGAATCTCATTAATATTCATGAGAATACAAACTATGAATATGTATATACGCATGCGCACATAAGCTTGCGCTTAAACTTTTCAGATATAACCTTTATTTCCGCAGAATGCAGTGTGAAGTGAGCGTAGCTACAAAGGTTAAGGCGAAGTGCATTAGTAATTGGAAGACGGTGGGTTCGAATCTCCGGACATATTTTTTTTTTTTTGAAGGGGGGGGGGGGGGGGGGGCGGGGGACGGGGGACGCGGGGTAACATGGATCTTCTCTTTTTCCCCGATTTTTTTTCTCTCTCTTCTCATTAAAAAAAAATGTTTGCTGAAACAGAAAGTATCGGATGTGATTTGAGTACAATGAATACTTACGTTTCTAAAATGATTTCCTTTGTTTATATTATTTTGAACATTTTTTTTACTCGTTCCATGAGTGGATATATTCAAATTACAACCTCAATCTCCCATTGACTATTTCACATTGTATCGTGAAGTTTTAACATGCTTTGCAATCGGGTATAAAGGGATGTCATTTTGGTTGGCCTCCTGTGTTTTCCCACTTGATATCTCGTGTATAATAAATACTATCATGTTCTATTATTTTCATCATTTTTACTCGTTTCATAAGCGAATATATTCAAATTACCACCTCAATCTCCCATTGACTATTTCACATTGTATCGTGAAGTTTTAACATGCTTTGCAGTTGTGTATAAAGGGATGTCATTTTGGTTGGCCTCCTGTGTCATTTTGGTTAGCCTCCTTTGTTTTCCTATTACAGCTCTTATAATAAATGCTTTTATGATTTATTACTAAGTATTTTGTTCATTTTTACTCGTTTTATATGTTGAAACATTCAAATTACAACCTCAATCTCCCATTGACTGTTTTACAATGCAACGTGAAGTTTTAACATGCTTTGCAATCGGGTATAAAGGGATGTCATTTTGGTTGGCCTCCTGTGTTTTCCCACTTGATATCGCGTATAATAAATACTCTCATGTTCTATTATTTTCATCATTTTTACTCGTTTCATAAGTGGATATATTCAAATTACAACTTCAATCTCCCATTGAGTATTTCACATTGTATCGTGAAGTGTTAACATGCTTTGCAGTTGTGTATAAAGGGATGTCATTTTGGTTGGCCTCCTGTGTCATTTTGGTTGGCCTCCTGTGTCATTTTGGTTAGCCTCCTTTGTTTTCCTATTACAGCTCTTATAATAAATGCTTTTATGATCTATTACTAAGCATTTTGTTCATTTTTACTCGTTTTATATGTTGAAACATTCAAATTAGAACTTCAATCTCCCATTGACTGATTTGCAATGTAGCGTGAAGTTTTAACATGCTTTGCAGTTGTGTGTATAAATGGGATGTCATTTTGGTTGGCCTCATGTGTCATTTTGGTTGGCCTCCTGTGTTTTCGTACATTATAAGAAATCCCTTTATGTTCTATTCTTTCCATAATTCTTAATCGTTTCATTATATGAAACATTCAAATATGAACTTTCCATTTGGCTGATTTGAAATGTAACATGAAGTTTTATAACGCTACAGAGCTGGATTTAGAGGGATGCCATTTTGGTTGGCCTCCGGTGTCATTTGGATTGGCTTCCTGTGTTTTCTCACGTTATAGTAAATCCTTTTATGTTATGTAACACTTTATATAATTCAGTTATTCAATCATGAGCTGGTATAGCTTGGGTTTGGAATTTAACTATTTTGAGAGCAAACAGAAGATTCGAAGAGCACAAAATATGCAGTTCAAGAGAGTTCTATTCATTAATGAATGATGAAGTAGCAATACAATATAAGGCATGTATAGCTTTGAACTCCTATGGTTATGCCATCAGAAGACATATAATAAATTCATACATGATGATGGGGCTGAGAAGGAGAAGAAGACTACATATTTCTTATTTTCAAAACGTTATATACTCTCTTGGTAAATGCCAGGATTAGGTGGCTTATAATGGTTTTTAGTAAAGGAAACAAAGAGTTTGTGTCCGCAAATGAAGTCTACCCAAAAGGACCACCGGTACCTCATAAACAATCTTTGAATACCGGTAGGTGATTGACCTTCTGAGAGGGTGAGAAGTGATGTTGCACAGACTAATGATTATGACTACAATTTTACCTCTCACATTTCTATTATTTTGATCATGGTTACTCGTTTTATTTGAGAAAATGTTCAAATAAGAACGTTAATCTTCCATTGTCTGATTAATAATGTAACGTGAAGTTTTAACATGCTACAAAGTTGTGTATAAAGGGATGTCATATTGCTTTACCTCCTAGCTGTGTTTTCCAACATTAGCGTGTATAATAAATCCTTAATGTCCTACTATTCTGATCATTTTTACTCCTTTCATAAGTGCAAACATTCAAATTAAAACTTTATTTTTTCCATTTGTTGATTTGCAAAGCCAAGAGCATTTTTTTTAAATGTTGTTGAGAAAACGGAATGATGATGACAAGTTTTTGATGTTTTCAGAACGTGGTTATATAACTGGGTTGCCTCTATATTCAATGTTATGTTTTCTAACGTCCTTTGACAAAGAAGTCACCGGTTTTTTTTCAAATTCTCCCTTACTTCAAATTCAAATTCAAATTCGTATTTATTTCATTTCCAACAGAAAGAAAAGACAATGGCATTACAGATATTGTTACAGAAACTATGAAAAATATATATCAGGTCTGCAATGATGTTTCTTTAAGCAGCTAAAAATGTGACAGTTTAGAGGATAAGAAGGTGATTTGTGATGCAGTCTATTTCTTTTTTCACCGGAATGAATATGGGCGATTCAGGATATCTTTTACAAATAGCAGTTGCTATGGTGAGTGAGACCTCTAAAGGCTTGGAGATATAAAACTAGATAAAATATTCGATAAAGTGTGAAATATATTTATTTTTTGATGATAGTTCCTTGATGAGTAAATATTCTTTGAACAGATGAGTTTGCTAAAAGGTCTAGTGTATAAATTTCTTAGAAGGATAAAATTTACAAGAATCTTTTTTACAGTGATCCAAATGTACAATAACGTATATAAGTGCTCGGGGGGGGGGGGGGCGTAACTACATTGTTTGCCCCGGGCGCCATAATTCCTAGATACGCCACTGGCTTCGCTCCCTCGCCGTTCATCCCCCCCCCCCTAATCACGAACACGGATCGACACCCCTGACTCTAGGATAACTACCCCGGACAACTACCCCCCCCCCCCGACAACTACCTCCTAGGTCAACTACCCCCGACAACTACCCCCAGACAACTACCCCCCCCCCCCAGGGCACAATCTTGTCCATTGTGATGTTAAGTCCAATTTGGTGTACCTTTTCTAGAGGGTGGTTTACCTGGGGTAGTTGTCTGGGGGGGGGGTAGTTGTTGGGGGGTACTTTTCCTAGAGGGTGGTTGTCCTAGGGGGTAGTTGTCCGGGGTACTTGTCCGGGGTTGTGCTAGTTCAGATGCAAAGTAGAAATGCACATTATGATCGCGCCATTTCAATATTTTGGAAAAACGGTTTCGGCAAGTGAATCTTAGTTTTAGTCAAGTTTATGACTTTGATGATCCTATCATGGAGCTCACATTGGTGTAAGACTTTGTTAGTTGTTTATCCTCTTGTTGGGAGATTGAGGTTGTAATTTGAATGTTTCAACATATAAAACGAGTAAAAATGAACAAAATACTTAGTAATAAATCATAAAAGCATTTATTATAAGAGCTGTAATAGGAAAACAAAGGAGGCTAACCAAAATGACACAGGAGGCCAACCAAAATGACATCCCTTTATACCCGATTGCAAAGCATGTTAAAACTTCACGATACAATGTGAAATACTCAATGGGAGATTGAAGTTGTAATTTAAATATATCCACTTATGAAACGAGTAAAAATGATGAAAATAATAGAACATGAGAGTATTTATTATACGCGATATCAAGTGGGAAAACACAGGAGGCCAACCAAAATGACACAGGAGGCCAACCAAAATGACATCCCTTTATACCCGATTGCAAAGCATGTTAAAACTTCACGATACAATGTGAAATACTCAATGGGAGATTGAAGTTGTAATTTAAATATATCCACTTATGAAACGAGTAAAAATGATGAAAATAATAGAACATGAGAGTATTTATTATACGCGATATCAAGTGGGAAAACACAGGAGGCCAACCAAAATGACACAGGAGGCCAACCAAAATGACATCCCTTTATACCCGATTGCAAAGCATGTTAAAACTTCACGATACAATGCGAAATAGTCAATGGGAGATTGTGGTTCTAATTTGAATATATCCACTAATGAAACGAGTAAAATTGATGAAAATAATAGAATATGAGAGTATTTATTATACGCGATATCAAGTGGGAAAACACAGGAGGCCAACCAAAATGACGCAGGAGGCCAACCAAAATGACATCCCTTTATACACAACTGCAAAGTATGTTAACACTTCACGTTGCATTGTAAAACAGTCAATGGGAGATTGAGGTTGTAATTTGAATGTTTCAACATATAAAACGAGTAAAAATGAACAAAATACTTAGTAATAGATCCTAAAAGCATTTATTATAAGAGCTGTAATAGGAAAACAAAGGAGGCTTACCAAAATGACACAGGAGGCCAACCAAAATGACATCCCTTTATACACAACTGCAAAGCATGTTAAAACTTCACGATACAATGTGAAATAGTCAATGGGAGATTGAGGTGGTAATTTGAATATATTCGCTTATGAAACGAGTAAAAATGATGAAAATAATAGAACATGATAGTATTTATTATACACGAGATATCAAGTGGGAAAACACAGGAGGCCAACCAAAATGACATCCCTTTATACCCGATTGCAAAGCATGTTAAAACTTCACGATACAATGTGAAATAGTCAATGGGAGATTGAGGTTGTAATTTGAATATATCCACTCATGGAACGAGTAAAAAAAATGTTCAAAATAATATAAACAAAGGAAATCATTTTAGAAACGTAAGTATTCATTGTACTCAAATCACATCCGATACTTTCTGTTTCAACAAACTTTTTTTTTTTTAATGAGAAGAGAGAGAAAAAAAATTGGGGAAAAAAGAGAAGATCCATGTTACCCCGCGTCCCCTTTTTCTTGCGATTTGTCATTGTGTAATAACTAAATTAAGACTGAAGAGAAATAGAATTAAATTATAGGGCTAGTGTGAATGTGAGATGTCACAGGCACAGCCAGGCCCAGGGTCTAAGTTAGGTCTGAGATAGTGTGTTTGTAAGAATCTTCATTCATTCAAATAAAAACTGAAGAAGGAAGAATGAGAAGAAGAAGAAGGAATCTATTTATAAATGAAGGTATGCCAAGTTGTAATTAGAATCAACACCAGACATGTCAATTGGTGATTGGCGAACTGGCTTAACCTGTGTGAGCTGTGACGAAGTACCTCCCCCCCCCCCCCCCCTGTACAAATACCAACAGAAATTGATTTTAAGGGGGGAGTCTAGTACAGGCTTTTGCAAGTCAGAGTCACAGTAATGTTTGAATGTATACACACATGTATGTATGTATATCTAATTGTGACTCCAAAGATTCAAATACACCTAGTGGTACCAAATATATCAATACAATGGAACCTATTATTATTAATATTTTCCCCTACAAATTTAATAATTTTATGATTTTTTCACCAAAACAGTATTTCCATACTTGAACTTTGAACAGGGTGGAATGTGCACTTTACATTATTTACATTTATTTTTTCCTTACTTTATTCACTGTTGTTTTTTTTTTCTTACTCAATGTAGAAATTTGTGATGGATCGAGAGAGAGCTGATCTAGAACGCGTCACCATCCAGTTCCTCTGCAGATTCACAGATGTTTACTTGGATGCCGTAGCAGCTGTAGAGCCTACCCAACCTGCTGAAGAAAGGCCTGGACCGAGCAGCCGGCCTGCATCATGGTGTAGATGTGGTGGAAGATATGTGCCCATGCCAAAGGAGGTAGAGAATGTGTAATGTGTGTGTTGCCATGTCCGCACCTGCGTCATGACTGCTCAATACTTCACTGATGCATTTCTAAATGGCAATGTCTTGGTTGCATGCATGGCAGCAAGCAACAATGTATTTCCAAGGGACATTCCGAGGTTGAATGAATCGTACCGGCATTATGCCTACAAACAATTCACGTATATATATTCACCATGGGTACTTGGGACCAGGAAACAGGAGAGTTGTTCCATCATGTGCTACACTGCGGATAAGGTATGCCTATCTATTCCCCACGAGGGCTTACAAGGGCTTCGTCAATGGAGTACAAGATTGAAATCCATCTAACATCAATACAGGTCTTGATCTTTTTTATGTCTCCTTTTATTGTTGAAATTTAGATCTGCTGGACATAGAACTGTTATCCTTCTTTAAAAAATTGTTTATTATAGTTCCTGTTTATATTCACCTTTTTCTTGGTGATTGTAGTATGTATGTACAAAAGAAAGCATTTTCTGTGTGTAATCATTTAACATAATATTTACGTTAACATTTATCAGAGAGGAAACAAACCCAAAATCCTATCTGATAAAGGGTTTCCGTTATGACATTGTATAAACTTCATTTAATCTATTTTCCCTGTGTATTTCAACGCATTCCATGACCATGAATATGCATGTCTTCTGTGATGTTTTTCTATTTATGGTGAATATTTAGTCTGATTTGTCATGCTGTTTTAGCTGAACTAGCAGTCCATTGGGTTTGCTACATGATGTACATTGTGTGAAGTGAGATGCACATGAATTACATAAACTTCAATAAGAGTTTGCCATTTGGTGATTAAGAAGTGGTTGATCAAAACGATTGTAATATATTGTATCAATGCATGTAATTACAACCAAACAATACCACTTGGCAGCGTATAAGTGATTGTGTGTGACGTACATTTAATAACATATCTTTTGTACCTATCTGTGTTCCTGACTGTAATCATTTTATTTAGGTATTTATGGTATTATAAACTGCAATATGTCAATGTTGCAATATTCAATGAAAATACCCTTGCCAGCATATTCCTGTGTGAATGTCCATAATATAATGCAGTATGAAAACTATACATACATGTACAGTATGTCCAAAATAAATCTGCCAGTGAACGTTGCCATTTTCAGTTGAATGTTGGGTAGCCTTTGATAATGTGATCACACTAAATAGTGAAGTTGTTTTCCTTCCAAGATTTACTTTTATTGTGATCTGTATACACTGTTTGTTTTAGAATTTGCTTATGTAATATACATAGATCCACAAACCTTTCCTGAAGTAGGCCTACATGTATACTGTTGAAAGTATAGTTTTACACTTCTCAGCTGATTTTTGTATTTTATTTATTACAATTTGATATACATGTATTCTAGATCCACAAACTTGCCTTGAAACATGCACATTTAGTGTTGAAATAATAGTTTTGCAATATATAGTTGATTTCTTCTCATACTAGTTGCATAGATTTATCAGCAGTTATAATTTTTAAGAAACGTACAGTATGTATTATGCATACAGGGACATTTCTGTTAATTTTTTCTATATGCCATTTGCTATTCCATATGGTATGCCTATATACTGCTGAAAGTATAGTTTTATACTACTGAGCTGATTTTTGTATATATTTTAGTGTTGACAATATACATGTAGTTTCAATGTTCAGTTGATTTTTACTCTCACTTGGGTAGTTTTATTACAAGTTATACATGTATTATTTTAAAGAAACTTAAAAGTATTACATACAGGAACACCTTTTCTACTTTTCTTTTTCCTTGTGATTTGCCATTTGCAATGGCACTGCATGTAACATGTAAGGAAGTAAAGGAAGACAGCATGAAAAAGTACTCTTCATTGTGTGTACGTGTCACAAGTTTTGAAGTATTGTAATCTACATACCTTTTATTTCATTTTATTTTTGTACAGTGGAGCATCATTAATGAACTTCTTGGAACCAAGGAAATTCCCTCTTTATATCAAAACCTTGTTATACCAGGGCTAAAATACAATAGAATACAAAAAAGTGGGGACTGGCAAAAATACTGTCTTATAATGAGTTTGTTATACCATTGTTCTTTATAAGGAGGTTCCACTGTACAATGTATATACGTGGAGGAAGGCATATGGAGTGAGATAGGAGAGAAGAGAAACAGGAGGGAAATAGAGAGAGAGAGAGAACAAGGGAGAAAAATTATCAAGGTCATGAGAGAAAGAGAGAGTGAAAGATAAGATAGAGAAACGGAACGAGCTAGAATCAGGGCTGTCAAGTGAAGTTTTCCTCAAGTTTATCAATACAAAATTAAGATTAATCTATAATTCTATTATCAGGCCCCCTTTTTTTTCTTATTTTAACAATAATTTCTGTCAACTCTTTGCACGATGGCCATTCACTTAGTGTCCAATTTTTAAAGATTGATTCCCCTCTTTCGAAATCAGCCAGAGAAGAGAAAGAGAAGAGAAAGAGGAGGGAGAGAGGGAGGCAGAGAGAGAACAAGGGAGATAAATTATCAAGGTCATGAGAGAGAGAGAGAGATGAGATAGAGAAACGGAACGTAAGTGAGAATAAAAGAGAGTGGAAGGGAATATTAGTGGGTGTAAGGCCATCGCCAGGGTTCACCTCCGGGGCGCACCCGGCGCTGGCGACCGTAGCCCGTGGAGGTATATACACTGTACGATTTGCAAATGGTGTGCAGCTCAAGTAGATACAACACGAACTTTTTATTCAAACTTTCCTTGGAGGAAACAAGCAGCCCACGTCCAAATTTATTTCTTTGTGTTCAATCCACAAATTGTACGCGCTGTGGATACGTAATCTCGTCTGACTGTCTCTCCTCTCGACCTCCATTTCGTTCGAAAACCGCTATTATTTTCGTGCCTCTAGCCTAGGCATAGACCATAGCATGGAGTATCCCCGAAACTGAAACATAGCGTATTTTATATTGCTGGCAAGCTCAGCTCTCGCCCCTGCGCTGGCAGGCTATTTACAAATTGTCCGAGCGATTCCGGAAATCTCCGAACTTGCCTTAGGTGGGACAGCATAGAAACACACGGGCACCGACGACTGACCGCCTTTAAAGTGAGCGCTCACATCGATTGTTGTGCGGGCTCAAAGGAACCAAATTTCGATATAATACCCTTTTACAAAATGAAAGAAGACGACAAAATTAAAAGATGTCTGAAAGAAAAACACTTCATTTCAAAATTTATGCCTTCTCTGAATGCTTTGTAGGAAAACTGCTTCTCCTACTACTCCTTCTCACCCACATCCACATTTACCATTATCCCCCGAAACTCCAAACAACAACCCCCCCCCCCCCCCCCATCCTACTCTATCTCTTTGTGTACAAGTATTTCAATATATCTCTCTCCCTCTCCCTTAAGACACTGCATCCTCGACACCTGTCAATATATTAGTTTATTCCATTTTCTTTCTCTACTGACTCCCATTTTATTTGCCTTTCCCACGGTCACAGATTAATAAGAATTGTTATATAACTTTATGATTTGTTGAGTTGTACAGATTAAGACTTCCAAAGAAACTGGCAACAAAGAACTTCCTACTTGCATCATTTAATATGAGATTAGAACTAAGATTCAATACGTCGTAAAACAGATACAGGACAATGTTTCAATCTTGTCCTAAGAATATCATTGTACCATACTTGTAACAAAACTATTCCTTAAAGCCTACATTTCATTATGTGTTTTACAAATACCCATCCTCGCTTACTATTATCATGTGTAGGCCTCGTGAATCATACGATGATCTTTGTGTGACTTTACAAAGGTTTGGATTGTACGGATTATATATAGGATTCTCTGAGAATCCTAACATTTTAGAGTTCTCACCGTACAACGGTTAGTCTAAGATTTAAACAAAGACTTATTAAGCCGTCAAAAGAACTACTGGACAATACCACACACATTGTCCATTTGCATATTACTGTACTATACGTGTATATAAAAGCATGTCAAAACTATCAATGGCTCATTCACCTGAAGAGATTAAATCGAAAGCGCTTGTGAATTTTTATAAAAACATGCTTCTTGTGTGTGTATTCTATATGATGTTGTGAACTTTATTTTTCTACATATATATATATATATAAAATAAATAGGTAACATGGAGAGAAAATACACAGAGCGAGCAGAGATGATTTTTCCACAAGCGCTTTCGTTTATTCTTCAGGTGGAATATAAGATTTTGTTTCTCTGCTTAGATATATATATATATACAAGGTATGACATTAGAGATACCAGAATACATGTATTATATAAAATGGACATGGCGTAAGTACATTCAATCAAAGGGAGTGCGCTTTTTTTTTTAAAGCGCCCTATTCATATACTCCAATTGTGAGACTCTTTTGTAGTAAGACAGTGAGGGGAAACAACCACGTAATTAACAACACCGGGAACAACGACGCAGCCACTACCAACACCAACACTGGCATCAACAACACCACACACATTCCCAAAACGGGCGACCAAACGACACCACAGAGAGCCACCACAACAGCAATCACAACAACCATAACTATCGGCTATCGCCACCACAACAGCAATCACAGCAACCAGAACTACCGCCGCAATACCAGCTACAGTTCCGACCACCACAACGCCAGCACGCGCCACAGCCATCGCGATCCGACCTACCGCAAATACGCCCGCAACAGCTACCATCAAAACACCCACAACGAAAACTACCATTCAAGCGATGGACATCGAAACCGAGGATACAGACACCCGTTCAACAATAACAACCAAAGCTATGCAGATGTCGCAAGGGGTAACAAAAGGCATAGTACAAGTTACAACACCACCCAGCTTCAAGCCACGCGGAAATTTTCGGCAAGGACAGGAACGACAATACCCACGGTAAAGACATTTGACCTACCAATTAGTAACCCTTTTGAAATTCTCACTAACAATGACAATGTACCAACATCAAATTGTGATGAGTCAGTTAAAGAAAGAAGATGACATGGATGAAAGTTAGTAAGTATCCAAAGTTTTTTTTTAGATAACATGATCATAAGAGAAATGCCTGTAACTTTATAAGTTGACCTCTGTGATACATGTCCTTAGACCTACATCCTCTAAAATCTAATCATGAAGTTTGAGATTCATATACAATAATAATAATAATAATACTGGTGTTGTTTTATAGAGCGCACACACCGTCCAAAGACAAGTCTAAAGACATATCCAATGGTTCTTATTAAAAAAACGTGAAAATGAACAAGTGGGACTTGTCTGTACGTCTGTATGAAAGATTTATGTATGGACAACCCAAAAACATAATAAAAATAATTTTTTGTAAATTGGAAAGTGTATGTTAGCGTAATATACTGTACCTCATCCCATACACCCTTCACAGCGATTGGATGGAGAGGAGGTCTCTGTTTGAGGTCCCTCCCTAACCCTGTCAAAGGTCAAGGGTCATATAATTCTACTCTGGTATTTTGGGCCTCATCATTAGGATATGTATCTCAAGAACCACTTGAGATTATGAGATCACCATCTGAAAATAATCTGATTACTTATTTTTTGGTTGTTTTTTTAATGAGGTCAAATGTTAATTGTTAAAGGTCACAGAGATCTACGTCTGAAATTAATGGTTTTGATTTCGGAGGCATAAATAAGATGCAGTCACAATTATCTTGTTTCATTGTATGCTTTCCTCAATATTTACATTGTATCCCATAGTATACCACCAATCTGATTTTTTTTATATTTCTTTAAACTAAACTAATCATAAGATGGATCAAGTGCTGTATTGAAAATATTTTCATTGATCAACAGAGAACTGAATAGCTGCTGGAAAGTCAGTTGGCAACTTGGCATTGAGTAGTTTCCTGGCCCCTGGACTATCATACGGGCAGCAATTGATTGCATCGGTACATGTACAGCATTCAAAGTGTATTCTTCATATCTTTATTACATTCTATCAGTAATTTTAGTATTCCTATTCTTGTGTTCCAACGACTGGGAAGAACTTCTGTCCCGAATGTGGCACAAAATCTGAAAATCCTTAATTTTTGCTGGTTCTGCTCAATTCTTGCTGATTCCAAATAAGTGTGACAGGGGTTTTACTCAATATGATTATGAAGAATGCAATTATTTTATATATTTGATTTCTAGGCAGTTGATCCTGAAATGCATTTTTTATTAAGTATGTGTGATCATCGATGTTCTCTGTTATTTCATTTTAAAAAATTTTTATTTACTCCAGGTCGGGATTGACCTCATCGGTCCCCTTAAAGAAACTCGCAATGGACATCGCTATATTGCTACGTTGTGTGATTATTTTAGCAAATGGGCGGAAGCTGCTCCGATTAAAGACAAACGGGCAACCACAGTAGCAGAATTTCTGCTTAACATAATGCACAGGTGGGGACTTTATTTTCATTATTGATGAGAAATTGTAATTATAGAAAGTACATTAAACAAAATATAACAATCAGTGTAAGAAAATATTAAAATGAAATTATCAAGAACTAACTAAACAAAATACTACTTGAGTATACCAACTTTATCTGGCCAAAGCTTTGGAGTTTTCGAAGATGATACATTCCTTTTGGGAGCCTAGGATATTCTTTTTTTCGAATCACTCCAAGGTGAACCAAGCCTCTCAAAATTAAGTTTCTCTATCTGCTTATCTTTCATCAACATAATGCATTGCAATACGGTTTTTAAAGAAATTATTTTGTGGAGGCACTATTTGATTCTGCTGGGGACCTAAACTGTTAATTTTTCATACTGTCGTACAAATCAATATGCAATCTGTTCACATCTAAGATTTAAGAAATTCAAAGCAATATAAATTCATTTTGACACTGAATTTTTTGAAAAGTATAATTGTTTGGAATGCTGCAAAGAATTAGCATTCTAGGAGCTTTATTTTGTGATTTAGAGCAGAACACCCCAGTCTGATAAGGGTTAAAAAGACTGTTTTCCCTACATTATTCAGGTTTGGATTTCCAGCAGCTATCATCACTGACCAGGGGACTGAATTCAATAATGCAGTGATGACAGAACTTTGCAGACAAACGAACTGCCAGCACAAAGTAACAAGCCCTTACCATCCCCAGTGCAATGGGCTTGTTGAAAGATTCAACCAAACTTTGATAACAGGACTGCAGAAGGTTACAAACAGTAACAATGATGATTGGGATGAGAAGCTGGATAGCTTCATGTTTGCCTACCGTTCAACTGTACAGGAGTCAACAAAATACTCACCGTTTGAGATAATGTTCAACAGGTAATAGGCTTACTGCTCTTGCACTTGCCATGAGCCAAAATATGAAATGCATGTCATCTTACTGCTAATGGAGCTGTTTAATAGGGTTAAAAAAATATATGTATATAGATTTTTTAATCTTGGGAGGTAAATGTGTTAATAAGTTACATTATTACCTGAATGAGGCATTTTCGAGACAAGATATATGCGCATATTTTGTCTGCTTAATTGATTCATTCAATACAAAATACATCTCAATGGCTTACCTGTATGACTAGGGACCATAATATCCATATTTTGTCTGATACGGAAAATTTTAAGACAATGGATATACACATAAACACACAATGATTCATCTCACAATACCGAAAATAAACATACCACAAGAAATATCCAGACTAAGTCAAGCAAGCTTACAGTATTCTACTGTCTTTGAAATGTGTCTAATTGAGGTGAACAGGTAATAATGATAATATTGACTGGCTTTACTTTCGGGGCATACCACGAATATTTCCATCGCAAGACCCATATTGCGCTCGTCTTTGACTTGCAGCAATATGAGAGTTGTTTGGGAAATAATTTTGCAGTATCTCCCTCAAGGCCAGTCCATATGAATATTTAATATTTGAAAAGAGATATCTCACTTGTTAACCATTAAGCCCTGACCATTTTGTGCAAAGAAATTAAATGTTTTGTTTCTCAGATTTGAACGTGAATGTTATCTATCTCTCGTGCTTAGTCAAAGACGAGGGCAATATGGGTCTTGTGAGAGAAATATATGTGGTTCATATATCTCCCCAAAGTAAACTCAGTCAATATTAGTAATTAGATCTGTTCACCTTAATTAAGCATTCTTTAAAGACAATACAAGTTTTCTTGACTTAAATTGGGCATTTCTAGTGGTATATTTATATTTGGCCTTCTTTGGCACTAATAATAAATCTTGAGGGTGCATATATTTCCTTTGATTCAAGCTATTCTCTGCTTATTTACAGACAACCAAGGATGCATCCAGCAGTTGGTGAAGAATCTCTCATGGACCAGAGAGGTGAAGAATCTCTCATGGACGAGAGAGGTGAAGAAACTCTCATGGACGACTCCGTTTCCAGGTAAATACTTAAATAATATTGACTGGCCTTGAGGGGAACATCAAATATATTGCCTGCAACAGAATCATATTGTCCCGAGTCTTTAGACGAGGGCAATATGGTTCTTTTAAGGGCAATATATTTGATGTTGCCCCAACGTAGAGCCAGTCAATGTTATTATAATCCAAATCGGACATCTAGAGCAAAATCATGATGATGCATGGATATATTATACCGAATAGGGTTCATCTCTTGTGCCATGTTTATACTAGGAGCTGTTAGCTTTACCATTGTGACGTAATTATCAAACATTATGACGAATGTTGTTACTGCGCGGACACTGTCTCAACTTGACACGTATCTCTTTTAGCTTTCTACGCGTCCTCAGGTGCATACACGTATGTGAGACCGTGGAAAATACAAAGGTTTATTTTGCATCGTCTCTGCATGTAAAGTCAATACGCGCAAAGTGACCAAGCAAAATACAAAAAAATATACCCTGTTCATTCCTAACGTTAAAAAAAAAAACTAGGGCAATACAGTTTTGTAAATTACCAGCTCAGATGTCTGATACGTGTAATAATTATTATTATTACCTATATAGGGTATTTTTAGCTGCAAAATAAAAAGCCGTATTTTACACGCTATACTCTGAATCCGTCACCGGAGTGTGCAATATTTGCCATATTGCCCTCTTCCGGGTTTTCCCCGTAGACCAATGTACTAAAAAAGTGGGCAACAATTTTTCCATATTCCACCCTTTCTTGTCAGTGCGCTTATAATCAATGTACATACGCGCAGTATTGTGTACGCGTTAAACTGTACAAAGGTTTAAACAATGGATATGCGCAGTAATAATTTACATCACAATTGCTTGGCCCAGATTACATATCTGTATGAATAACTTGAATTCAGAAGGAGGACAGACAAACAGACATGTTTGTAATTGCTACAAAATAAGCGTATGGATGATTATAGTGTCTAGGTAATAATAATATTGACTGGCTCTACTTTCGGTGAATATCGAAAATATTGCCCTTAAAGACCTCAGCCTGACCCAAAACAACCATATATTGACGTAAAGCTTAGTAAACAAAGAATATAATTACCCTGGGTATTCATAAATTTTCGTCTCCGTTTATCCATAATAAATAAAAAAGATAATTTTTTTTGGTCCGCCCCCTCCCTATGGCGTAACAACAGAGGAAGGTGCAGGTGGTCGCTAGACGTGTGACGACATGTCATGTATACAGCTCCGAGTGCGTCTACACGATATGTCGTCATCAAATTTTCACCCCCGCAAAGTAGCGTTCCTCAGAGACGGGGCCCTCGTCAGAAAAACCACCGGGGCTCAACATTCGGGACGCTGTTACTCATTCCACAGGAAACGGAATCTCATGAAGTTGGTTTCAATTTGTTCAGAAAATATATAGCTCCCCGTGGATGAATAAAGGGTATATTTCAAAATTCGGTCAGGCTGAGGTCTTTAAAAGAACCATATTGCCCTCGTCTTCGACTCGGGACAATATGATTCTGTTGCGGGAAATATATTCTGATATCCCCCTCAAGCCAGTCAATGTTATGTAAATATTCATCAATATTATATTACCATATTTAAAGATATATAGTTATAGATATATTGACTGCTTTAAGAGTCATAGTCATTTCTATGCTCAAGGATGCCTCATATCCTCCTATAAGCCAAAGACGTAGCCGCAGGCTCATGGAAGGTTGTCAGGTCTCCAAGAGCCCATAGAAACAACTATGACTCATATATTAAATTAGTTTATTAATGATACTTTTCACTATTCCACAGGATTCAAGGAATGTCAGATTGTAGGTATGCATAATGCCGACACCATCTTGACCTTGTGCTCATTTCTTTTTGTCTGCATCAGTTGTGTTTGAACTTGAGACAATGGATCCTAGGGAAATACCACATGTTTGTTGATAACAGTGGGGAGGTAAAAGGTCATTGAGGGGTTAAAAGATAAAATGATGAGGCCATGACCATCATTTTCTCCTGCTTATTTTTTTTATTTCAGCATCAGTTATGATCAAACTTAGTACAAATGATCCTTGAGTAATACCACATGTGTATTGATGAGGATGTTGAGGCCAAAAGTCATTGAGCAATAAAAAGGTCAATTATTGTGAGGCCATGTGCATCATTTTTCTTAAAGTTCTTACTTCTCCATCAACGTTCAGTGGGTAATACCACATGTTTGTTAATGAGGATGATGAGGTCAAAAGGTCATATTACATGTTTTATTGATTGCGAAATCTGGCGAGACTTGTGGTTTTCAAACCACCTTGTTTTGTTTACTCCTAAGTTTAAAAATTACTTTCAAAATGGCTTCAGATGTGCATATCGTACAATAATAGGCAGGCTTTCTGAGGGGCTGAGGGGCTTCGCCACTCGACCCCAACCAGTGTTTCTGTCTTTCAACCTCGAAAGAGAACCTAACACTTGCTTTCTCCAACCAAAAGCAAAAGGTTCTATGAATGGTTCACTAAAACAAATTAGCAAGTAGGTTACATGATGCTGATCTAACCAATCTCAGCACAGATATTTTTCAAACACTATTTACTGCACATATATAGATTCTTGATTACCAATATATCTCTGGATATTTATTAATTCAGATGTATTGCCACCCCGAAATACAAAATTTTTGAGTAATTTCTTTGAATGATGTTCATCTGCTTATTTACAGACAATCTGTGGATGATCTTTTTGCCAAGATGCAGAAGATCAGCGAAGTCGTAAAAGGAAAAGTTAAAGATAACATCGTCAAGGCCCAGGCACGACAGAAAAAAAACTACGATCGTCAGCATGTGATCCAGAACTTGCAAGTAGGAATGAAGGTATGGAAGATCAGTGGTAGAAATGCCACTCATAAAGGGGACAAGCTGGCACCCCGGAGAACAGGGCCATACATTATCCACTCGTATGTTACCAAAGGGAGTTATCGACTGAAGAGGGAGGGCCAACAGGAACCCATGAAGCAAAAGGTCAATGGATGCTACCTGACGCCTTTTCATGACCGTAAGTATACTGAACACTCATATGTTACACATTTTAGATTATTTAGATCAAATTGCTAATATTTTAACAAGGTTATATGTTCTTAAAGAGTTATTTCAAAACATTGTCATAGATTTTTTCAAGAGCATACATGGTGTTCAATTCGAAACAATGCACATGTATGTTTATAAATGGTTAATTTTGTGAAGATGGGCATACATGTATATCCTCGTAGCAGTAAATATCCACTTTGTCTACCAGCAGATGATATAATTCGCTGATAGTCTAATTCCACATTGGCTAAACCTATTTTGGCTGTTATCAATTTGGTCTAATTTCTGCTTGGGCTAATTGTCATTTGGTCTACGAACTGGTTGTACAACAAGTGGCAGTTCACTCATGTAGAATGTAGCATTGTGATATTGAGAATGACATTTCAGCAAAACCAGATACTAATTATGCTATGCATTTGTATGCATGCTATGTACATGGTCACGAACACTGTGTTATTTAAACTTTTGTTCAATTAGTGAAATTATAGCAATAAGCTTCATTCAAATTTGATATTATGTGGTCAGATAGCTTGAGATCTTAAATTTCCTCCTCACAGCTTTATTTCTATACACAATGTGTCATGATGATACTTTTTTGTAAGATTTGGTGGGGTTTAAATATACTTTCTGTAATGAGCTCTCAGCAAGTCAAGATCATTTGAATTTCAGGTCATGAGAACAGTGTGAAAGGTCATGTAAGTCTATATATATAATAAAGATGCATGCATTGAGTTTGAATTCATGAACTCATACTAACGATGTTCTACAACAGTTCTTTGTTTTTACTGAATATTGACTGTTCAATGCATGTATTATGATAATTTGTTTCCTTCATTTGTTAACTTCAAAGACATTTAAAGTATCATTTGTGACCCGACGCTTCAAAACCTACAATAAGTCGCCAAAATTATTTTTTTTAAATACATTTTCTGAAAGTAGAGATTCTCAGCTTTCCAATGATATATCACTTGCCTAGTTTACTCAATGATAACACCTTTAAATATCCATTTAGAATCAGTATGTAACCAGCAATCAATAACTCCTATTCAGAGAAAATGGCCGTTTAAGTTCGGAACAAAAGAGTGCTAAACCTTCGCTCTTTGTGCGCGCCCAAGTAAAACTGGGTATTCAGATGGCCATAGCAAGCGGTATGAAAGGATTATCAGATTAGGCTGAATTTTGGCACACTGCTCCAAGAGGACGTATTCATTACTCACTCCAATAATCAATTTAATACCTTTGGAGGTAAAGTAGTAATTTAGCATTGAATGAAAGTATTACAAAAGCTCTCCAAACATTCATTAGCTCGACAGGTGAAAAATTTTAAAATGCCCTAAAAACATATTTCTAAGTCGAATTACGACTCACAAACTTGAGACATGATAGAATGATAATGAAACTACCCATTTCTATCAAAAACAGAAAATCGACTGATCCAAGCAAATTTACTATTTTGGGCTGTTTGCTACGTTGTGGTCCGTGCGACTTATTGTAGGTTTTGAGGCGGCGGGTCACATTTTGTTTACTGTTTTTATCCATTTAAATTGTACAAATGTTTTATTCAGCCTTTGGCTGCGACACATATTTTTCTTAATAAACCATGTTATAATTGCATTGAATTGAATACACTAACAGAAATGATGTTTATGTGAAAATAATGTTGTGCCTCCCCGCTGAAGGTGTTGGAGGCTTTTGTATTCTCCTTGTCAGTTCATGCCCATTTAATACTCTTCTCATATCAATCCATATTTCAAAAACTCTGTCGTATGTTGTATCATTTCCGTCCTTGCAAAGTACGACAAGCAACTTATTCCTGCATGTTATTTCACAGTTACTTCAGTCCATGTCAATCCTGCTTTGCCTTTATCGCCATATCTCTAGAATCCTCAAACCAACTTCTGTTTTAGACCAAAACTAAAAAATACTGGCCATTGATACCTACAATATGAGACGATCAGATCTTTGGAGTAATGAGGTGAAAGGCCTATAGGTTACAGATGTCAATGCCTGGAATGACTATAAATTCAAATAGCGAAGACGTGTGTGAGGAACAATTGCCTTTTTTTTCTTCTTAGTTCTTACCAATTCTTAATGTGTTGCAAACAAGCTTATTTTGCTATAACTCACATTTCTCATAGACTTCTGCTTGAGTATACACAGGACTAGTCTCCAACAGGTTAATAGTTTTGTATTGATTATATTATCATTGCAGCCAAAGGAGGCTGAAACAAAGACAAGAGATTCAGATACCAAGAAAGCCACAAAGGACACTGGAAACATTCCAAGGATGGTAAGGACAAAAACTTGTAACATGACATTTGAAATATGATCCATCCATGTTTATACCTCTGCCAAAGCAAATTTAAAGGGAACACATTCATTTTCAAAGAAACCAATAATTGAAAATTAAATCTTACCAAGGCCATACCTGCCAACTCCTCCGTTTTAGACGGAGTTTCTCCGTTTTTAACATTTTTAAGAGGCCAAAAAACGGAGTACTCCGTTTTTCTGTTTCCCAGAAAAAAAACGAAACTAGTACGATTTTATCGTATTTTGTACAATAAAAAAACTAAAATACGACAATACTATATTGCCTATAAAAAATACGATTTCCCGATCTCTTTCCCCCTTTTCTTTTCTTTCTTTAAAAAATAAAACAAACAAAGCCTCAGTTTGGGAATTTACTGCAATAAATCATATATACCTACCTATTATGCCTGTAGTCTTGACTACGGGACCCCTTCGCCACTCACGCGCGTCAATACGCTACGGCCATCTTCCTCTTTCTTGCTCGCCCCCGACGAGATAGGACGTATAGTCACAGCGCTCCTGAAATCAGGTCGTATAGTATCTTTTAGGTGCGCTTTTTCGCATAGTTAAAGCACTTTTAGGTACCTATATTCGTTTAGATTATAGTACTTTGTGTTTTAGTAGTCACTCTTGCCGATTGCAAGGGATTTTTTGATTCCCTTTCTTGGCACTTATTTTTCTCTTTCACGGTCAGCCCCACGTAGATATTTCTGTGTTTGCGGGTGTTTCCGTTTGTCACCGAGCCTTTGGGTTCGGTGTTTGTTCTTACGGTTTTTAGGCTGTGAAAATTTCTTTAGTGCGTATCTCCCAAATAAAATTTACCCTTATTTTACTGCATTCAGTTGAAGTATTTCTTATTTTGAAAAGTATACTTTATTGTCTGTTTTATTGCAGTGGTATGGATTCGGAAGAAGAAGCAGCTAGGTCAAGGAGACCTGCTTCTTCCGAAGAGTCGTCTAGCAAGACGACTCGGCCTTCCAGAACTCCCCCGAGTACTGCGGTACACGGGGGAGGGAGGAGGGCTAAGGGTAAGTTGCCTAGTGGTGTTTCCTTGCAGAGTTTGCCAGTCTCGGAGCTTGCGGCTTCGGGACGGGTGGCGTTAACTGAATCGGGATTGTCAACTCCGAAGCCCGTGGTTTCGGGGTGGGTGGCGTCAGATTCTAGTGGTTTGGATATCTCGAATCCAATCCCCCGGTCGCTGAGACCAGAGGGGGGGGCGGTTGTTTCCCGTACGGTAGCGTTCACTCGCTCTGATCCGTTAGGGGAGACGCGCCCCACTACTGCAGGGCAACCCACGGGCTTAGTCCATGTTGGTCTGGGTTCTCAAACCCTAGCCCCGGCAAACGCCATATGGGGGAACGAGTACTTCCTGGGCTGTCTACATTGCCAGCTAATGGGAATGCTCGAGCTAACAATTATGGACGCTCTTCGGAGCAACAGGTATTTTCACCTGAGTGCGTGACTACTAGTGCTCCCCTATTGCTGCTTTCGAGCGGTCCAATAGCGGGTTCACACGCCTTTAGTAGTCATCGGGCACATACTGAGTCATCTCGGTCTGCCCCCGCACTGGGAGCTTTTAGCTCCCAACCCATGGCTACTGCATCTTCTTGCTTAGCCAATATGGGTGATTTGGGCGATTCTCTAGGCTTACGCCATGAGCGCTCCAATCCCTTTATGGGAAGTGAACGTCCCTCCGCGGAGGGATCGGTTCGTGTTTCCGAAGAGGCTTCGGGATCCGAACGAATCCGATTAAGCGTTCTAAGAAAAGGGTTTCGGCTACAACTCTTGTCGAGCCAGCCAAGAAAAAGGCCAAGAAGAAGGCAAAAAGTGGCAAGGCTTTGCCGGCCTCTTGCCCGTCTGGCCTGGCTAACCCAGCTAGCTCCTCTCAAGCTGACATGTTCAGTATGATGCGGGCTTTTGCTCAGAATCAGGGTTGGTCCTTTGTACCGGCTACTTCAACCCTGACTTCTGTCCCTATTCAGGGATCTCGCTTTGAGTCTAATCAGCCTTTTGTGATTGATTCCTCTTTGTCTGAGTCGGATTCGCATGTGCCTCCTATTCCCGCGGCCCTTGGGGCTCCGCCGGGCGAGGAGACTTTTGTTGAACCATGCGGGGCTCTGCCTGCGGAGGCCTTTGTTAGTGTTCCTTTGTCTCATTCCACTCGGGTGGAACCAGATTTGGATGTGGCCTCTCAAGCTTCGGTTCCCGAATCGCTTGGGCAGGCGGAGTCTCAATCGCTCGCTCTCTGTGGGGTGGAAGCGATTGCTTTGTTGTCCAAATATCTCCCTGAATTTCTAAGCCAACGCGGGCCCCTGTTCAGCGTAGACCTGCTGGTCCCGTTTCGGGTCAACGCAGTCGCGTGTC
This sequence comes from Heliocidaris erythrogramma, assembly GCA_025617745.1. NCBI lineage: Eukaryota > Metazoa > Echinodermata > Echinoidea > Camarodonta > Echinometridae > Heliocidaris > Heliocidaris erythrogramma. Next base: position 49,101,735 of record CM046861.1, read on the forward strand.
TAGGGTCCCGCCTCCTGAGCCGCAGCCAGCTCCTTCTCGTGGGAGAGGGAGTCGTGGCAGGGGCATTTCGAGAGGTTCTCGTGGTAAGGCGATGGCTTCGCAGAAGGCCAAGCCTGGGTTTTGATGTTTTTCCCCGAGCGCTTGTTCGACCGAATGTGGTAGGTGGCCGACTTCATGCGTTTCTCCCCGCTTGGGAGGCCATCTCCGGGGACGTGTTTGTTCTCTCCGTCGTGCGAGACGGATTCTTCATAGATCTTTGCGTTTCGCTCCCCGGAGGGGCTATAAGAATTCGGTCACCTCCCATGTCTGCCCTGTCTCGATCTCATGCTTCAAAGGAGATCGAGTCTCTTTTGGAAAAGAGGGCTATAGAAAGGGTAAGAGACAGGCCGTCTCTTTCCCTTTCTCCAATTTTCGTTATTCCCAAGCGCTCGGGAAAACTTCGTTTGATACTGAACCTGAAAAGAATAAACAAATTCATTCCTCCGGTTCATTTTCGGATGGAGACTCTTGCCTCCATTCTTCCGTTGATCAAAAGGGAAGACTACGCGGTCTCGATAGATCTCAAGGACGCGTACTTTCACATTCCCATTCATTGCGCATCTTGCGATCTTCTGGGGTTCTCCTTCCTCTCGGAGACTTATCGTTTTCGTGCTCTTCCCTTCGGGCTGCGCCCGGCCCCTCGGGTTTTTACTCAAGTTGTAGCGGTGCTAGCGGCCTCTCTGAGGCGTCGCGGCCTGCGGTTGTTTTGTTACCTGGACGATTGGCTTCTCCTTGCGGAGTCGCGCGATCGTTTGTTGGACGAGACTCGTTTGCTCGTCTCTCTTACTCAAGACTTAGGTTTCCTAATAAATTGGGAAAAGTCAGAGTTAGTTCCCACTCGCAGCCCAGTTTTTCTGGGGGCGGTGTTAGACATAAGGAATCAGTTGGCTCGGCCCAGTCGAGACAGGATTCTCACCATTGTCTCTGCGGCTCGCAAGCTCTTGCTGGCCAGAAGAGTCTCGGCCAGACAGTGGCTTCAGTTTCTAGGTTATCTAGCCAGTCTAGTCGATGTTTTAGAGGACTGCCGGCTCCTCATGAGACCCTTTCAGAGACATCTCCTCAGGTTCTTCAAGCCGGGAAAAGACTCTCTTTTGGTCTGGATTCCAGTACCAGTAAGTATCAAGTCTCTTCTCTCTTGTTGGACGAGCGAGGTGTTTCTCGCGCGAGGCAGGTCCTTCTCTGCCCCTCTCCCGTCGATATCGGTTTCGACGGACGCCTCTCGGTTGGGGTGGGGAGGACACTGCAACGGCAGCACGGTTGCGGGGGATTGGTCTCATCTTGGGACTCTTCCTCATATCAATGTCCTGGAGTTTATGGCAGTTCTGTTGACCTTGCTCCATTTCAGAAGTCGACTTCTCAGTCGTTCGGTTCTGATTCTCACGGACAATGTTACTGTGGCGGCATATATCAATCGGCAGGGAGGCACTCGTTCGGTTGCCCTGAATGCCCTAGCAGCTCAGCTGTGGAGGTGGTGTCGTCGCATGGCAATCACACCCGTGGCCTCTTTCATCCCCGGTCGGGAAAACCTCATTGCGGATTTTCTGTCTCGGGGCAGGTATCTTCCATCGGAATGGACGCTCCATCCGGAGGTATTTTGCCGCATTCGCAGTCGCCTAGGTCCACTGGAAGTGGATCTATTTGCGTCGGTGCTAAATCACCAGCTGCCGAAGTATTGCTCCCGTGTTCACGATCAGGGAGCATGGGCTCTCGATGCTTTCTCCCTCAGCTGGGAGAACCTTCAGGGATTCGCCTTTCCTCCCTTCCAACTGATTCCGCGTGTCTTGCGGAAAATCAGGGAAGATCGGGCGCGGGTGCTCGTAATAGCTCCCTTTTGGCCCAGGAGGAATTGGTTTCCAGAACTTATGAGCCTCCTAAGGGCTCAACCGTTCGTTCTCCCGTTAAGAGCGGATCTGGTGTTACAGCCCCTATCGGGGATTCTTCACCACAGTCCGGAGTCTCTTCATTTGACTGCTTGGCCCCTGTCAGGGAATCTGCAAGACAGTCGGGTCTCTCTGATAGAGCCGTGGACTTTTTAATGTCCAGTCGTAGGGTTTCTACTAGGGAAATTTACAATTCCCGTCTCTCGGTCTTTTTCCTTTGGTGCAAAGAGAGAAATCAAACCCCTTCTAAGGCTCCTATTGGTTCAATTGCGGATTTCTTAATCTCGTTATTTGACAAAGGGAGATCTATCTCTACTATCCGAGGCTACCGTTCGGCGATCGGGGCCATTCATTCGGGTTTCTCAGATGGTTCGGGGATTTCCAATTCTCCGCTACTAAGTGGTTTGATTCGTTCGTTCTTTCTGAAACGACCTTCTTTTTCTAAGCTAGTGCCGTCTTGGAGTCTGCCTAAGGTCCTGGAGGCCTTGGCGAAACCTCCTTTCGAACCGTTAGGAGAAGCTTCGCTTCATCATCTTACGGTTAAGACGCTCTTTTTGGTAGCTATTGCCTCTGGGCAGAGGCGCAGTACTCTTCATGCTCTCTGTCTTACTCCTGGTCATGTTCGCTGGGAGAGAAAAGGCGTTAGATTGATTCCTAGGGCTTCTTTTGTTGCCAAGAATCAGACAGCTGCCTCTGGTCCTGTTGAGATTTTTCTTTGTCCGCTTTCTAACTTTTCTTCGGTGCGTGAGGACAAAGTTTGGTGTCCTGTAAGGGCTCTCAAATGGTATATTGATAAGACTAAGTCTTATCGTAAGGATGATCAGTTGTTCCTGATCACTAGAGAGCCTTTTTCTCCTGCCTCTCTTGATTCCATCTCTAGATGGATCGTTGAAGCTATTAGGGCCGCTGGCACAGAGGCTCTTTTATCCGACAGTAAGCCTCGTGCTCATGATACTCGTAGTGTCAGCACTTCTTGGGCTCTGTTTCAAGGTGTGGCGCTTGTTGATATTTTGAAGGCTGCTTATTGGCGTTCGCCCAATTCCTTCATTTCTTGCTACCTTAGGGATGTTCCCGCAGGTGAAGCTTTGTTTGCGTCAGCCACCTTGAAGACCGCTGTGTCTTCTTTGTAGTCTTTGGTGTAATCCTATTCCCTTCTGCTCGAAACATGCCTCCCGGTCTTTGAGTTGGCGCTGGTCTGGCATAATAGGTAGGTATATATGATTTATTGCAGTAAATTTGTAAAATCAGCATTGATTTTCTTATTTACTATATAAATCTATATACCTACCTATGACCCTCCCTCCTTCCCCGCACCTTGCAAGCAACATGTTTCTTCTTGGGGTTGCTCGCAAAAGAGGAAGATGGCCGTAGCGTATTGACGCGCGTGAGTGGCGAAGGGGACAATAGGATTACGGGGGGTGCGCACAATATTGTGACTCATGTGTGATAAATTCTCGAAGGGGTCCCGTAGTCAAGACTACAGGCATAATAGGTAGGTATATAGATTTATATAGTAAATAAGAAAATCAATGCTGATTTTACAAGTTTATCGCACTTCTCTCAACGGGGGGAACCCCCTAAGAAAGCAATTACTGAATTAGGACCATAGACAAATTAAAACTTATAGACGGAAAGGTAGCACCCGCGGATTTCCCTCATTTGCATATAAGCTGTAGCGTCACCATTCAGGCTAAGCGTATTCGGCCCTGATTCGGCCACGCCCATTTGGTAACATTTCATTTTCCCGAAGCCCCCGATACCAAGAAAATATCGAAAAGTATCGAGAAACTCCTTATGCATTATTCATTTTTGTTTTGCATACTCGATTTATCAAACTTTGATTGGACCGGACCTTATGAATATGAATGTGATTGAAAAGGGACGATTTGACCTCTCTTCGTCACTTCCGCTGTGAATTTGACGTCACCCGCACAAAGTAAAAAAAGTTGTGGAAAGTTTAGAGGTGAGTACACCTGTATTTATGCTTACTTTTCGAAAATTAGATTATATTTATAACAAGTTCTGCCATTGTGAGTAATCTGTTTCAATTTCTCTACATTTTGAAGGGATTCTACAGAGCTGTATGTCATGAAACAATGTGTAATCTACTCTCGAACTTTCAATTCAATTTTCATCGTCATGAGCTAAATGTTGCAGCTCGATTCCCCTTACCACCTTGTCACTCGTGATGGCTTACCCGGACTTTCGGGCGGGACTATCTAGATACGTTTCGATAGATGATCTATTGATTGATGTCAATGCCAATGGCTGACAGATTTCGTAAACCTCGAAATAGATCGAACTTAGTCTGTATTTCGATGATTTGGTTATCTAAGTTAGATGTAGACGCATAGACCCCGTTATATTCTGAAAGACAAAGGGCCCAGGTGAGACCCTTTCTAATTAATTGATTCTGTAGCGTAGGCTGTTCTTGTCAGGATTTTTTTTTTGAGAATGAAGAGGGGGTTTCATGTTGATACTAGTATTTTCCAGAGACCAGTCCAGGTCAAGGTTTACTTTGTGTACATGTACAGAGTTTGGTAATGCAGGGTTGTAATTTTAACGTAGTGGTTCTTAGTAAAAGTTAATTTGCTTAGGTGTACTAATGTTAGATGAGCTTTGGCCCACTTTTTTCTTCTAAAGTTGAGCCAAGGCCAAAGCCAAGGCTAGCTAGGCCAACATCTAATGATGTAGACCGAACGACAGAGAAATTTCGGTCTAGGCTAGCATAATGGTGATGAGGTTTTATATTTTTAAAATTTCAAGAGAGAGAGAGAAGGCGGTACATAAATTAGTGTTGATTATAGACCAGAATCAAAGGCCTTTTTAAAGAGGTAATAAAACTACCCTGAGTATTAACTAGCTGGATGGCCTTTGTTTCAGTATTGCATTCATTAGTCTCATTCATGTTGACTTTGATTTCCATCAGATAAACATGGCAAGGAACTAACCTGTGGCTGATCTACTTGAAGATCTACTAGGTCTCCTTACATAACTTAACAACTGTTGGAGGTGCCGGATGAAGTGGAAAGTCCTACTTGATGAGACATGAGAAATAAAGAGGTAAGTCTAGACCTTACTGCGGCAGCCTGAACGCATAGCGTTCGTGGCAGCATCCCTGGGCTAGGGACTAGACCTAACTAGTTAGACCTATACCTATTACAGCTAAAAATTATAGACTAGGTCTGGTGGTGGTAGTGGATCCAGGATCAGTTAACTGGGGAGGGAGGGGTGGGGGGGGGGGGGGGTGATGATGTGTTCACAATAAAGAGTGGCATTTTTAGTTAACATTGTCCAACCAAAACAACAAATTTTTTTAAATTTTTTCTGAGGAATGGACAATTCATTTGTCATTTTTCCTTTATCCACCACTGAGATCTGTTTTCAGTGTAATATGAAATTAGCTGTTTAGTGTCTTTAAATATCAATTATGATATATTTAAGGGATGTTCAGTGGGATGTCATAAATACAAATTTTAGTCCCCTTAATTATTACATTTAACATTTCATTAATTCCTGCAAACAGAAACAAAACAAAATAAGATGGGTGAATGTATGTTATTGATGATATTATTATTTTCATTATTATTGTTATCATTATGATCATTATTATTGTTAGTAGTAGTAGTAGTAGTAGTAGTAGTAGTAGTAATATTAGGGCCAAATATGACACTATTGATTACAGTCCATAAATCTATTGTAGTTAGTCTCCTCTTTGAAAAGATGAAGAGGGTGAGGATGAGTGTTTGTGTGATTTTTTTTCTTAATACAGGGTAATGCTTCTCTACCTCATCTATTCTACAACAGATGATGATGATGAAGAGGAATGCTTACCTACTGAGAATGAAGACAAATTCTGAGAGGAACAATTACTACTTAGCTGCTTCAGTTTTGCATGGTAGGCATATGCTTTAAGAGTAAGATTGCTATCAGCCTTCAGGGGCGTCAATGTGTTTTTCGGAGGGGGGGGGGGGGGGGGCAAAACAGCCTAATAGCACCCTTCATGATTTTTTCAATGCCTCTTAATTGCCAGCTTCTCCAAGGTAACATGAGTCAGGGAAATATAATTATTTTTTTTTTGGGTGGGGGGGGGGGCAAAACTATATTATTTGCCCTCCTACTGCCCACTTACCACCCCATAATCAACGCCCCTGGTTGTTATTAGTACCTCAATACAATCAAGGTACACACTTTTTGGTTTAAGAAGCCATTTTCTTGTGACTTTACTAATTTAGTTTCTTTTGAATAGCCTTGAAAATTTTATCTGTCCAACTGGAAAAAAACTTTCCTCTTTAAATACTTTTGAGAATTCCCACTTATTATTATATTAATATCATTTAAAGAGTTGATGTTAACTATTAATAGGAAACTCTAAATTTCAGTCTTTTTGCAAATTCTAATTGTTGCTTGCTAAATTACAAAATACACAATGGATGCTATTTTCTAAACTCTTTCCTCTTTTCTTTCAACAGACATGGATTTCTACTTCAACTCTTCAGTGAAATAGACCCCTGCTTTGATAAACATCTAAATTTCTTCGTATTGAAATCATACCTGGATTCCAGTCTAATATGCATCATTAGAATGGCGGAAGAGGAGTTTTAAACGGGCGCCGCAGAACGTCTTGGAAAGTGGAGGGGCTTAGTGGGGGGGGGGGGGGGGGGGGGGGGGGGGGGGCTGCGTGTATTACCACATTAATTTGTTATACATGCGTTTGCACGTGTTTACTGAAAAAGGTGGGGGGCTGCAGCCCCCCCCCCCCCCCCCACCGGTTCCGTGGTCCCTGTTAAAGTTCTTCAATTATATCTTAACCATCTTACCCACCCCCTCCCCATGTCAAATGTTGCAGTCACATGCAGCCATTTTGTGTAGTAGCTCGTTATTGTGAGGAGGTCTTCCTCTTCTATGTGGCCTAGTGACATTACATGGCCCCTAATGAAATAAAGATAAGCACTGCCACAGCCACTTGGCCTCTCCTTTATTAAATCTTCTCAGCATGTATAACAAATTAATAATAATAATTAACTGATTCTGTGAATTTGTGCTAATTTAATTACTATTCTATTATTGATCTTCAGAGAAAATCCATACTATTCAACACTTTATTTCAGGGATGCCACTGTTCAGACAAAAGTAGCAATTCCTACTTTTTCAACATAATTTTAGCCATATAAAACCACTGTTTATGTAGTACCCAAGGGCCCATTCTAGATGATTTTCCCACTTTTTTATCAATTCTAATTGGCATCCCTGTTATTTAGATTCAAACTATAGAATTAGATCTCTGTGTGTGTTTCTCCCGCCCCCCCCCCCTTTTAGTTAGACTTTTAATACTATTAATATGCAATATACATGTACCAACTAAAAGGAAGATGAATCATTTGATTTATATTTCTTAGAAGTGTCAACAAGACTCACATTTGTAAACAAATTTGTAGGCATTTTACTCCCAGTGTTAAAGATCGTATGCTCGATCTGTAATGAAAAACACAAGTCAGAAAAAATTGGAACCAGCTGGTTCCAATTTTTTCTGACTTGTGTTTTTCATTACAGATCGAGCATACGATCTTTAACACTGGGAGTAAAATGCCTAAAAAATTGTTTACAAATTAAAATTCCTCCCATCAAGGTTCTTCGTTTAAAGACTCACATTATCTGTTTTTCAAGAGTAACATGGTGTGCGTATTGAACATGGAAATTAGATGGTCATTTATTTCTTTTATTATTTCTTCTTTTGTGGGGTGTAGTGGTAAAAAGTTAATAGTATCTATTTCTCCAGTGTAAATTCAATAATTTACCTCTTGAATAGGGATTGAAATTAATAATGTATGATTCATTTATATTGAAATTCATTTTTTAATGCATGTACATAATTATTTGTACTACTGTCAAGAAAAGAATGATATTATTTGACCATGACAAGTCAGTTGTAATAGAACTCATGAAAGAGTATGACTGCAGATAAATGATGGGTTTATTTAAGAAGTAATACAATGTCTAAACATCTCTAAAGACTGTTATCATTTCTGCATGTACAAAAATATTCATTAAAAAGTGAGAAAATCTAACTATTCCAGAATTGACGTGTGCATAAAATTGCACCTTAAATCTTGATTGTAAGAAAGATAATTGTTATTGAAAATTTGCATGTGAACATGATAAAGGTCCTCTCACGTTATATCAATGACATGAACCATATGGGGATGAGGGTGTGATCGAGGTGCGTATGAGAGAAAGAGAGAGAGAGAGATAAAAAAGAGAGAGAGAGAGGGAAGAAAAAAAAGATGAGAAAAGGTGAAATAGAAGATTTTATGTTTTTTTTTTTTTTTGGGGGGGGGGGGGGGGTTAGCCAGCCCTCCAAGATTTTTTTCCCCTCCAAAATGAACCAGGACGTGTGATCGAGGTGTGTGTATGAGAGACAGAAAGGGGAGGGAAGAAAAAAGATGAGGAAAGGTGAAAGAAGATTTCATGAAAATGGGGGAGGGGAATTTTTTTTAGCTAGCCCTTCGAAAATTCGGGGGTGGGGGGGGGGGGGGTTACCAGATATGATGAGGTCCAGTTTTCCTCCATAATTCTCTGACAAGCAAAATATGAATTTCAAAAAAGGTTATATGTTATAAAAGAAAGGGGTGGCACACTTAAATAGGCTTATACTTGTCTTTCAACAAAAAAATAGAGGGGGGGGGGGTCAAAAGCTGTTAGGGGGCAGTCTGTCCCCTTGCCCACCCCCACCCGGGTATGCTAGTGGGGGGGGGGGGGGGGGGTGAGAAAGAGGGAAAGAAAAAGGTAAAGAATAAAAATGTAATAGTTTTCGGGTCAACTAAAATGGCCGAATTTTCAAGGTTCATAATTCTCTTTGAAAGGTACAATTATAAGATTCACAAATTCGTATCAATGCGAAAGTTGCCCTCAAGAAAATCAAAGGATACCTCTTCTTCTACACCGGCTGATATTTTATTCTTACCTTAATTTGGCCTTCAATTATTATACACACTCCCCCCCCCCCCCCCCCCCCCCCTTTTTTTTTATAACATTATCATACTGGTCAAAGATAGTAAATTTATTAAAAAGTAATTTGAGAAATTACTTATTATGAATGTAAAAGTTCTTTCTCTTAATTCATGAGATGTGATAAATTTAATGTGAACAACATGTATTTATCTTCTTCATAACTACGGTATACAACTCATTGAACTCGACCAAGTAACGTTATTTAAGTGGAACGACGTTAACCCTTTTGTGCTGACTGATCACATGTTGGGACCTAATTATCATAAAGATTTAATGACACCATATGAATGACGCCCATTCGTCAATTATCGATGCGCCGTCATTAGCCAAGTGATGAATACATTAGCATACATGAATAGATTAGGCGGATTTGACCTTTCTTAATGCGCATGCGTGACACTGATCCACATTTATATTTTACCTGTGTGTAAAGCATATACACTGTAGGGGAGCATCGTACAAAATGAATAATGCATCGGGGGCTTCGGGCGCGTTCAAATCGTGCCCAAATGTTACAGCGTAATGGCGGCCGCTTTAGGGGCTTGATTAGGACAGGGGTAGGCCGACTCATTAGAAGTCTGTGGTATTCGTCTCAGTACATACACGTACACTCAAATGACTGCATGACTTGCGGTTTCGCAGAGCTCACCCCTAATTCCTAGGGTTGATTTTGGTCGTGAGTGACATTTTTCAGAACAAAAAATGTCAGAAACTGTATTTTTGGACTTTGTTTGTCCCTATTTATTCTGTAGTTAGTTCAAAACTGACGAAATTATTCTCTATATCGCCATTACTCCGTCATGACGGCGCTGTTAGTCGGAGCTGTTTTCAACAGCCTTGGCTGCCTGAACTTCGGGGGAGGAGTCCTCAGTAAATGCCTCACTGAGCTGCTTAATTGAAGAAATTTCAGTTATGGAAACACATTTATTTGAAAACTACATATAATATTTGATGATAGATTCATCGTACAGTATATTTGAGTAGATGATTGACACATTCTTACCAAATTTAGACTCCCCCCAAATGAAATGTAAATTATATGTACTTCTGCGTTTTCAAAACACTTATTTTATTTCTAAGGTATGAGAAAACCTACAGTGGTGTGATAGTGTACTATATTTGTTTGTGAATGGTATAAAAGGCAAAGTTAGTCTCTTTAATAAAACACATATGCACATCCAAGCCTACACCAAACCTTACACTCACATGCACACACACCCACACCCACACCCACAATGATACGAAACATTAAAAGAGCCACTTAAACCCCCCTTTTTTTTTTTTTTACTTTGTAGATTGAATGACAAGTGACAATTTAAGATAACAATTGAGCCCATCAAATGGATGAATAGTTGACTGCTGTTGAATATATGCAGTTCCTTTCATATTTCTTATTTCAATTTAATTTTTTTTCCCTGTACCCACAAAATATCAAAAATATTAAGAACTTGGGGTTGGGCAGGTCCCCTGGCAAACTTATTGTAACAATACACAATATACCTAATAGTGCACTTCACAGAGCTTATAATGCAGGAGCTTTAGGGGGGCATTACCATGACTACCTTCTGAACCTCTGCCATGGCGCGGCACTTGGACCCCCCGCTCGCATGACTCAGTTTTTTGACTTTCCAATGTTGGCAGGTAGGCAAGACTATAACCCTGCTTTAGCGTGTTGTAGACAAGGTTATTTTGCTATAACTCACATTTCTCATAGACTTCTGCTTGAGTATATACACAGGACTAGTCTGCAACAGGTTAATAGTTTTGTATTGATTATATTATCATTGCAGCCAAAGGAGGCTGAAACAAAGACAAGAGATTCAGATACCAAGAAAGCCACAAAGGACACTGGAAACATTTCAAGGATGGTAAGGACAAAAACTTGTAACATGATATTTGAAATATGATCCATCCATGTTCATACCACTGCCAAAGCAACTTTGAAGGGAACACATATGAACTGGTCTAGATAGAGAAACCAGTGAAAATGAACCACCTGCAATTATGATATTTTCAGAACAATCTGGTTTAATGATACATGGACAGAGAAACCTAATCAAAGAGTCCTTGAAATGCTACAAACTTGTTCTTTTAGCTGATATGATTAGTTGATTACCATAGCATTTTTTTAAATTTAGTGTTGCTTTTAGAATACAGGCTAATGATAGCTACATTTATGAAAATGATCAGATGTAGGTAGCCCCTGGGGAAAGAGACCATTATGTTATAGATTTGGAGGAGGGATGTGCAGGGACGTCTCTTGGACATTTCTGATGGGAATCGAGGTGTAAGACCTAGATTTTGCTGAAAAAATGTTTTTATGTTAATTTTTACCAGCAGGGAATCCCGAATATGGGGAATACCTGCTACCTAAATGCAGTAGTCCAGGTCCTGTGCAGATCCCCATTCATGACTGCATACACCAGCCAAGGTGACCACAGTGTACCACTACTGGACAGCCTGCTGCAAGTTTACCAGGCAGATGGTTTTTCTAATGTAAAACAAGCAGTCTCCCTCTTCAAAGAAGCTTGTCCCAAGTACGGGGACAACAGACAACACGATGCAGCAGAGCTTCTGCGAGATGTTTTGACTTCCTCATGCATCCAGTGTGGCTCAGGTTGTACTTTCTTAGAGAGGTAATTCAATTTCAGAATACTTGACTCTAGAAGTGTATCTTGATAATTATCAAGACAAATATAATCAGATAAAATGCCCAGAAGGCACAATTAGCAGTTTTACAAAGCAATTTAGGAAAAGCAGTATTTTGTACACAAATGTATGGCAAATGTTGTTGTGCGCCAATTAGGGTAAAGCTGCTATGAGTACAGGCTGTATTAAAAAGGTTACCTGACATCATACTGATGTCAAGATATGTTTATAGGTGACTGTTTAGTTTAAGCACAGTACTTATGCATATTTTAATTAATTTACTTTGTAAAGCGCTTAGGAATCTTTGTATTAAGCGCTATAAAAATGTAATGTATTATTATTATTTTATCTTTCAGATGGTGTCATGTTGTCGGCAAAAACATTATAACTTGTACTGAATGTGGCCAAACGCACCACGGAGGTGCAATGCAATATTCGTTTGTGCCTGTGCAGGGCAAGGGCAAAACTATGTAGGATTCCTGGGAGATGTTTGTCAGCACTACCGACTTCAGTTGTGTATGTGACAAGTGGTGAGTGAATTAAATGGAAGTCCAACCTTGAGTACAATATTTCAATGAGAACTATTCCAGAAAGAAGTATGCAGATAATGTTGGCAAAGTTTATCATCTCCCAGTAGTACCTGGGGGGCTGCCATTTTGACATATGGAATTGTACATATTCCAATAGGAAATGTAAGGAAGATATTTTAATCATTTAGTGAATAGGTCTCGTTCAATAACACAAATTTCCATGGTGGCTCAGTGGTAGAGCGCCCGTGAACGGGAGTTCGTGGGTTCGATCCCCGACCGAGTCATACCAAAGATTTAAAAAATGGGACCTTCTGCCTTCTAGTCAGGCGCTCAACGTTTTAGAATGAAGAAGGGTAATAATAACTTTATGTTATGCAGGGCCCGCTGTGAGAACAGTTCATAAGAGCTGAAGTGGCTACCCTGGGTAAATAAGAATTATTATTATAATTATTATTTGTGATGAAACTTATGTATTAGGATGAATATAAATATATGTCAACAAAAATGTCTCAATTTCTTTTAGAATACGGCAATTAATTTGAGTAGAAATTCATATTTCTGGCCCTGTCTAAAATAACATAATGTATGCAGACTGCATTCTCACCATTGTTGGCTCAAAACAGATTCACTCATATTTTGCCACTGTTGGTGCCTTTTAATCTGGTCTAGAGTTAGGCGAGTGTGAGTACATCACCAGTCTGTTGTTTATGTAACTTGTTGAAGATTTGTAAATATGTTTGTTTTTTGTTATTTATAAGAATCTTATACATTTATTGTAAATAAAAGGATCCTTTGTTCCTATTACATTTTGAATTGAAAAGATAAAGCATTGAAAAAAGATAAGACTTTTATCTCTTTCTTTTAAATACAGTGGACATTTCCAGTCACAGAAATTGGCATCACCACATATTCTAAATGCACCAGATATGCTCTGGATTGCAATTAGTCAATGGCAGGAGGAGCAGGTTGTTGGGAAGATGTGGCATGAGGAAGACCTACCAAAGAATGCCAACCACCTTGAGGTGCACCACATTCTTGATGTCATCGCATCGAATGGCGTTCTGGTTGAATATAGATTGAACAGTTTGGTTGTAAGTTACAATGTACCCAATTGTACAGAAATTTGAAACCAATTGATCATAACAACAAAATATGCACATTCCTTCGGTTGTTGGCTGTCTTAAACTCAATGTAAGAGATCAGGTGGGGCATCTGTTTATAGTTCTGAAGATTACTTTGAAGACGGGACATGCTACACATTATTTTAGACAAGATATATCTTTCTTACATTATTGAAAACAAAGTTGTTCATGTTACCTTGGTTGTAATGCTGTTAATGTTAGATTAATTAGCTAATTTTTCGGTGACGACTCAAACTCAACTGACAGACGTTGAGCAAATTCTTCATTCACTGATGCATAACTTTGAAGACTACATGTACATAATTCTATTGGGAAAACGCAAATTATTGAAGTCAAACCATAACTCCAACCAAGATACAGTCTATCAGGAGGCTGATGTAATTACAACAGTGTTTGATAAGATAGTTACCCACACGTAGTATGATGTTATTTGAAGGTGTCCATGTTAAGATGAAACATTACGGGTCAATGAACTTTGAATTTGGACAAATTTTGCATTTTTCATGTATTTCATCTGGTTTGGTGTAGAACTTGGTTTCTGGGGTCAGAAATGATGTTCACATCTGTTTAATGATACTTTTTTGCCCTTAATCATATTTCACGCTTAACAGCTGCATCACGGCACTAAGATGTCGAGTGGCCATTATACTTGCCTAGTTATGAACCAAGAAGGTTGGTACCACATCGATGACGGCAAGGTCCGTGTGACAGACCCAGTCCTGTCTGACCCAGCCATATATTTGGTTGGGTACACCAAAGGTAAGAAACATGTACATTTTATTGTATCCCCCGGCAGTATGCCGGAGGATACTTTGGATTCAGCAGCGTTTCGCCGCCGCCGCCGCGTCACATTCTTGTGTGCGCTCTAGCGGTCACATTTCTCGACGAATTTCTTTCAGACTTCCTGTGGACGTGTATCTTGGTAAAATCTGGACCCCTATAGTTTCTGGTGATGCTGCCCCCAGTGTTCCGTCTTTTATAGGGTAAAAGGCCATATTTTTTGGGATAGTTTGTGTGCGCTCTAGCGGTCACATTTCTCAACGGATTTTGTTCAAATTTTGTATGAAGGTGTCTCTTGGTAAAATCTGGAACCCTCTAGATTTTGGTGATGCTGCCCCCAGTGTTCCGTCTTTTATAGGGTCAAAGGTCATATTTTGATAGATGTCTTGTGTGTACTCTTGTGTGCGCTCTGGCGGTCACATTTCTCAACGGATTTCGTTCAAATTTTGCATGAAGGTGTCTCTGGGTGTAATTTAAAAACCTATAGTGTTTGGTGATGCTGCCACCAGTGTTCCGTCTTTTATAGGGTCAAAGGTCATACTTCAGGGCATGGCGTGAGTGCACTCTGCAGGCCACATTTCTCAACGGATTTTGTTCAAATTTTGTATGGAGATGTATCTTTGTATAATCTACACATGTTTAATTTTTGGTGATGCTGCCCTCATTGTTCCGTCCTTTATAGGGTCAAAGGTCATTTTTCCATTTCTTGCACTCTTACTTCTGCATTTCTTGACGGATTTCGTTCAAATGTTGCATGAAGGTGTCCCTTGGTGTAATCTAAAAATCTGTACTTTTTGGTGATGCTGCCACCAGTGTCCCGTCTTTTATAGGGTCAACGGTCATACTTCAAGGGATGGCGTGAGTTCACTCTGCAGGCCACATTTCTTGATTGATTTCTTTCAAATTTTGTATGGACATGTATCTTGGTATAATCTACACATCTTTACTGTTTGGTGATGCTGCCCTCATTGTTCCGTCCTTTATAGGGTCAAAGCTCATTTGTCCCTTTTGTGCACTCTTACTTCTGCATTTCTTGACGGATTTCATTCAAATTTTGTATGGAGATGTATCTTGGTATAATCTACACATATTTAATTTTTGGTGATGCTGCCCTCATTGTTCCGTCCTTTATAGGGTCAAAAGTCATTTTTCCATTTCTTGCACTCTTACTTCTGCATTTCTTGACGGATTTCGTTCAAATTTTGCATGAAGGTGTCTCTTGGTGTAATCTAAAAACCTATAGTTTTTGGTGATGCTGCCACCAGTGTTCCGTCTTTTATAGGGTCAAAGGTCATACTTCAGGGCATGGCGTGAGTGCACTCTGCAGGCCACATTTCTTGATGGATTTCTTTCAAATTTTGTATGGAGATGTATCTTGGTATATCTCTCAACACATTTCTTTCAAATTTTATTTGAAGATGTGTCTTAGTGAAACCTACACATCTAATTTCTACACCATCCTTTTGTTTGAGGGAGGGGATGGGGGAGGGTCTTTGTCCCTCCTTCAAATCGCTGCCAGTGCCGGGGGATACATTTAGCATTGCGCGGCCCCAGCAATGCACATTTCTAGTTTGTTATAATTTTCTTAACTGAAATGGGGTGTGTAATCTTATTCAACATTTAAAGCGGAAGTTCACCCTGGAATTAAATTTGATATGAGTGAAGGTTTGATGAAAATCATCTGAAAAAAAATGAAGTTATGAAAGTTTTGATACTTTGAATGCTTTATGCGAACTTTTCTCACATGTTGTGTAGATTAAATTTCCTAAATTGTCAATATTTCAGAAGAATATTAATTATTTTCCCATTGCTGTTGATATATCATCAAAACTATCTTATTTATGCCTCTATGAAGTACATGTAGATCTATTCCTCTATTAAGAACCATGAAAAAGGATAAATTGATGGAATTTATAAACAACTCATGGGAGAGCAGCTCACAAGTAATGTCACAAAATCAAAATGTTAAGAATTCCAAACTTTGTTATTCTTTGGTAGATTTTCTTAAAACCTTCACTCATATTTTTCATATATTTTTCTGCATTTTTAAGAACCAATTAAATTCCAGAGTGAACTTGTGGATGCAAGTTGCTTAGAGTTTATCTTGAATTTCCTTACCTATTCCCTATTGGTTTTGTCCTTTTCAATTTGTAGGAGATTCCTTTCCCATAGAACATGTACCATCTCCAAAGCTCGACGAAAGTTGGAAAGAGCAGGTAAATATAATATTAGTCGTCTCCTTTTAAGAAGAATTTGACATCTTCATTATGCAAGGGATTTTTTTTCACTAACATGTGTTAATCTTTGGCTACTTTGAATACTTATTCGCTATAAGTATTCCATAACATATTAGTTATCAGCAGATATACCCTTGATGCCAAATCTTGCTAGTTACTAAATTGCAACATTGCTACAACTAGATGTACGTAGGCTGAAAATTTCAATTTGCCTTATAATAATGTTCTCACATGTATAACTTTTCTGAAAAACAAAAATTCCCAAGTTATAAATGACTTAGCACTGCTCATTTGGTTATCACTAAGCACATGTTACCAGGCCTTTCGTTGTTTTTGTGAAAGGTGCGCATGCTCAGGCAGTTATCATGTATCATGTATAGCAACCACATCTGTCTGAGAATGCACTCTCTGCATCTTCAAATTTGATACCACATTGTAAACTTCTGACAAAGACAGAGGATTGCCGTCAAACATTTGCGTAAACAACAATAAATTCATTGGCCACTCTTAATCTATTGCTGTTTTTTATTTTGGACAAATACAAACAACCTTTGCAACTCTTTTTTAAAAAATAATATGCAGTGAAAGAAATTGGATGAGAGAATAATATTGATTTAATTGACTCAATGACCCACTACTACGCCTTGCTGCTAACCCGCCTCTTTGGTCTAGTACTTAAGGCATTGGAGTTTAATCCATGTCTAATCCAACACGGTCTACTTTTTATGACATTAAATTCCACAAATTTAGAGTAAGGCAGATACAAAGTAATAAAGCTGACAGGTTCATGTAGTAAAAGTGTAAGTCAATAGCACAAATCAAAATCAGATCAAAAGTTAGCCTACTAGAAACAACTAAAATGTCAGATCAGAATGTATGATAAAATGAAGAAAAATATAAATGAAATAAGCCAGAGTTTTTAACTGGGGCGTGACCTGTACATTCTTCTCCATGTTAATGGGCATTACAAATTGAAAATGGGAAATTTGTTTGCCTTCAAAAAAATTATATTACATTTTGCAATTATTCTGAATAAAGAATACCATAATTACCACCATAGGTGTAGATATTTTCATTACCTGATCTATGGATTTTTTTTCTCTTACTGTTTACAAAACGTGAATTATTGTTGTACCATACAGTATGAAATTGTGTTAGAGTCTTAGAGAGGAAATATTAATATTATTTTTAACGTAAATCAATTGGAATGTTTTTTTTCATCTAACTTAATCAAATTTCTTGAAATGTTTCCATTTGATACAGCTTCCTGCTATCTTCTCACACCTTGGAAAGGTGATCGCAGGCGATGTGCAGTAAGTGGTTCTTAACTGGTCTGATAGTATAATGTTCTTGTGAACTAAAGACCATTCAAGGGACCAGCTTTAAACTTGGCTGTGTATATGCATATGGGAGTGACAATGATCTGATATGATGTGGGAGTCAAAGGTCAACGGTCACAGAGGTCATTATTTTAAAAGTTTACATTTTAGGTGTGTAATATATTTCTTATGTGATAATGGCAGAGGCATAACTTTTGACTGCACGTAGTCGAGACTTCATTTAGTTTGGAATAGTCAGACCCCTCTTAAGCATTGGTGGCACAAGGTATTACCAAACTTAGACTGTGTAACTTTCCATTTTTATATTTAGAACATTGCGACTACAACAAAAACATTATTGATCACTGGGAAGTATGGATAGCATTATTTAATATGATAGCCTTTTTCTAACAAATATTATTTCATATTTCATATTACAGGTCGGTCTGGCTGCATGATCTGCTGCAGGGCGTGAAATGGCGTTCAATCATGGGGCACAGCAATGTGCCGGACGAGGTAAGACGCATCACGAAACGTCACACACCTGATCTTGTACAAAATCAAGATTTGCATGTACATGTACATTCCAGTTTATATATTTACCCTTATATTCCTACAAACATGTACATGTATCAGTTGAACCTATTCTGACTGTTCTGAAGAAAATCTGTTGCTGCTGCAAATCGTGTTCATTACTAATTTACGAAACATGTAGTCGCATGTTGTCACACAAAAATTTTTACAGAAGTGGGCGTTTTGCATACATTGGAATAAAAAATATTGTTTTTCTAAATTGCTCCCTAATACTTTCATTTGTGTATTTAAGACCTTTGATTTCTTTTTCACATGATCGAGGTTCAAAGAACTTTGACCATGTTGTGGTATCAACATTGAAATCTTAACCAAGGTTAACTTTTTGAAATGTGATCATAAATTTGAAAGTTAGTATGGATCTACTTCATGAAACTTGGACATATGGGTAATCAATTCAAAGGTCATTTTGGGTCAACGAACTTTGACCACATTGTGGTATCAACATCAAAAACTTAACCAAGTTATGATCTTGAGTTTTCAAGGTAATATTGAAAGTATAAATCCCTATCGCATAAAACTTCATTAGGCCAAAAAAAAAAATTGTTGCATTGGCGTAACCCGCCCGACCCTAAAAATGTCGCAGACCCTAGGTTTTTTGTTTTTTTTTACTATGGATATCGCGTATCGTGCTGCCTTTGCGATCGCAAAAAAAAAAAAAAAAAAAAAAAAAATCCCGACCTACCTACCCTATTTTTCAGTGACCCGTTACGCCAATACAACAATTTTTTTTTTTGGCCTTATATCGTTATCAAGAATTGGCAAATGGGTGAATAAAATTTCATGTCACTAGGCAAAGGTCAAAGGTCATTTGAGGTCAATGAACTTGTATTTTATTATCAAATGAATTTTTTATTGGAAAATTATTCATCTTAGTTGTTTTTAAAGTCAGCACTGCTGCTAAATTGAATCATGTAATGCAGGCGAGACTGCCAGAGGTATTCCACTTGTTTTTTTTATCTTATCTTTCATGCTACACAATGTATTTATCTTGTGTCTCCAGCACATTTGTACAAAATACCCTGGTGAATTTGTTAAAAGGTTAAATCAAGGAGTTTCACCACTTCAGAATTTGATATCAACAACCTTATTGTTCATTTTCATATCAAAAGGTCGAGCATGAACTAGTGAAAAGAATACAAAAGAAGTATCTTCTTCATGAAGAACCCAAGTTGGGGTAAGCTGTACTTTGCAACTTGTCAGGGGTTAAATGTGATTTAGAGGATACTCTAAAATAAAGTCCTATAGAGGTTAAAGGGAAAATCACCCTGGAATTTAATTGGTTTTAGAAAAAGCAAAAAACAATAAAATAAAAATATCAGTGAAGGTTTGAGAAATATATCAAAGACCAACAAAGCTATGAATATTCAAATTTCTGATTTTGTGATGTCACTTGCGAGCAGCTCACCCATTATGTTGCGTATGTAAACATTCAATAAAATTGGAAGCTTTACAAATGTGTTATATAATAATTTTAATAAATAATTAACCGTGTTCACCTGTATGAAACCATTTTTTCTGTCCTTTTTCTTATCTCATTGTACAAAATTTTTGTGCAAGTTATGTGTTCCATGGCCTGGGTTAAAAACTGGTATTAAATTGATGTAATTTGAGGCTCATAATTAAAAAGAAAATTTCCATATCTCGCTTTCTTTCTAACCCTATAATTGTATGGCAGAGGTAAATATTTCCCTTTTGAACTACACCAAGTGTACCTTTTTAAATTAGACTTATAAAGCTTTGCTGAAAGACCAAATCAATTCCTTTTCAGTGTACATACATGTGCATATTCTAATTCTCTTATTATTATCGTACTCATTATCTAACACTTGTCATTATGTAAACAGTATTCATTTCTTTGTACGAATTATCACATCTGTCATATCCATTGTAGGAACTTGTTCGGGCTCCCCCCAAAAGACTCAATGTTCCAGAGAAGTTACTGCAACAACTGTCTGCATGGCAAATACCACAGTAAGTATTAGAATCCACAATCCATGTTTTTAGGAGGATATTTATGCCCCTTGGTATTACAAGGTCAGGAATATCATTTAAAGATCACATTGCAAGAAAATCACAAATATGGCAATTAATGTATCACTGGAAACTGGGAAGCTTACAGATGGCAATCGTATAAGTTTTATGTCAACTGCGTATCTGATGATTATAAAAACAACATAAATAAAAGCTCTTCTAAGCATCTGGAATATCCGAGGATTCGCCAGAAATATAGCGATGTTTTGATGTCGTCACACTAGGGATCGATCCTGCTTAAGCAGACGACGTCCTATAATGAATGAACGTAATTGCAATGCAATTATTTATCAAATTATAAAGAGTTTGGTATATTTAACATGACCTTATTTCACACCATTCTTAAAGGGAAAGTGAAACTGATTCTGATAACTAAAACCGTTTGATTGTAAATACACAGGAGAAGGGTCAATGATCAATGAAATAAACCCCATTTTCAAATTGAAAAGCCCTCCGACTAATATCACAGATTGTATTCGTTCCCTCTTGAAACGCCGAACATGCCCCGGTGCCAGCAGCTGAAAATACAATGGCGTCTTATTTTGTTTACAAGTGACTGATTCCTTTATTTTTTTAACGCTGCATTTTTCATCAAAATAATACCATACACGAAGTTAAGAGTGATGCAACAGACTAACATTAAGACTGACGCTAGTCAAGTAAGAGAAATAAGTGAAGAGGAGATGACAAAACAGGCACTGAAAAATGTGTAAGATGTTATGGGACATCGTCTGCTTAGACAGGACTGGTCCTTCGTGTGTCGTCACACATCTCAGCAGCGTTCAAGGAGCTCTTCAGCTGCTATATCGGGGGCTGTATTTTACCGTTTTATAATTGATAATAATCATTAATTCAAATGTTTCCAAGCGTTGAATTTGGATAACCTTGTATAATTTATGCCATCTATGCAATAATAAGTATTAAGCCAATATTTATTTTGATGGAATTTTCTTGCAATGTGATCTTTAATGGTTTTCTTCTTATTTGTTTTCGTAGAGGTGTGAATTATTTTGTACACATCTCCAAAGAAATAAATGCTATCCTCTTTCTAATATGCAAGTATTTCTCTCTTATGATCATATTTTTTAGGCTTAGTACAGAATGCTGGTATCTGCCGGTGTAGCGGCACATACGGTTCTCCAGCAGATACCGTATCCGCCGGCAGATATCGTTCTACCTCGGAACCATATCTGCCGGATAAGGTGTATTGTATATTGGCAGATTTGTACGAGACACTCTCGTGCCTAAATAATAGACCTGTCTAAGTGATTCAAATTTATGAATGTTTCTTTCCTGGGGACCTAGTAACAAGGTATTCCATTAACCTGTTATTAATGAATGAACTACAATACTTGGAATCCAGTTTGCATACATTATTTGTTGCTATGTCTAGGTACGGTATCTGCCGGGGTTGGAACATGATCCGCCGGCAGATAGTGTTCTTGGCCGTTTTTAGAACGGTATCTGCCGATCCCCGTATCTGCCGCTACACCAGCTTAAAAGAATTGTTTGGCATTTATCTCATGTGCAATCTTGTTCAAAAATAAAATGTACCATAACATGCAGTGAAGGTAACTGATATGTCTTCAGAATTCAAGTACTCATAAGATCTCAATGTAGTGAACAAGCACACTTATTAAAAAAATAAAATATATACAGCCAGAGGCAGAGGCACATTTCTAAGCATTCCTCTATGTTCATGCTAAAACATCTCCCAACTTTTACCTGTATATCAATCCATGCAGTTCGAGATACATAAGTGAGGTTCTTGTTCCAGAAGCAGTTCAGTCCCTCGTCTCATTGGTATGTGTAACCAGGGATACCCGTAGAGCAAGTTAAATTACGTACTTTCTTCCCATGCTGCTAATTATGTGCTATATGTTCTGTTCAGGTGTTTCAACAAATTCAAACATTATTGTTTGGCAACTTTTGCTCTGAGAAGACACAAGAAATGTAGATGCACAAATACATGTGAACAAAACAAGAATGGTGTACAGTATAACTCATTTGCAAACGATAGTTCATCTTTTGTGCTCTTTAAAAACAAATTTGAAGAGTTTAATTGTTATAGGGATTTAGTAAGAATACATAGGCACTAACTAATGATTAAAAGGTTCTCATAAACTGTGAAACACAATTTAAGGTATAGAAATTATGTGTTAAACAAGTTCTCAGACAAGGTATTCTTGTCTGACAATGGCAACATACAGACAGACACTCTCATTATATTAGGGAGCTTGGGATTAAGGCAATTACCTCATAGAGTGGACTGTAATATAATAACAGGCCATATAACTTCTGTTTAGTACCATAAGCATAGGGAACAAGTAATGTGATCTATTCCTGGTGTTATTGGATTGATTCTATTACAATTCATATTGCAATTTAGTGGTAAACTTTTTAATGTATTTTTAATTATATATTTTTGGAAGTGCCATCAGCATCATATGTGATGGACCTAGGTGCTTAAAAAGGAGTGACCTGACCATTATTATCTTAAAGGGGTACTCCGGCCTAAAAATAATATTAATCGAATGAATAGAGTAAAATTAAACAAGCAAAACACTGAAAATTTCATTGAAATCCGATAAAAAATAACGAAGTTATTGAATTTTTAAGTTTTACATTATTTTGGGAAACAGTTCTATGCATGTCATCATGAATATGTAATGAGTGAGCTGATGATGTCACGTCCCCACTTTCCTTTTTTAACTATATTATATGAAATCTTCATTATTTCATTTTTTTCATACATGTCTATACAAAATATCTCCCTTGTAACAAAATAAGTTACAGCAATGATGAACTTACACATTAAATAAGGAGTCAGTCATTTTAGTTATAGGCTTGGAGCAGAAAATTTGAATAATTGCAATTTCATATAATAAAATACAAAAGAAAAAGTGGGGATATGACATCATCAGCTCACTCACTGCATATTCATGATGACGTGCATATAACTGTTTTACCAAAATAATGCAAAACTTAAAATTCCATAACTTCATTATTTTTCATCCGATTTCGATGAAATTTTCAGTGATTTGTTTGTTTAATTTTACTCTATTTATTCAATTCATAATAGTTTCAGGCCGGAGTACTCCTTTAATCATTACTAATGATTAAAGCTGGGGTATATTATTGGTGATTCTCAAAATGTATTTTTCATTATAAAACTACTTTATAGACATGGCTGGGAGGAAAATTTCAGGATAATATCTTTATAGTTATTTGTCCTTGTCTAGCTAAATCTATGGAATGAACATGTACATGTACAAGGCCTATTTTAGGGGAAATTATATCAGTGTCAGTAGCAGGTACCAGAGCAGCCTTAATGGCAAAATACAGATTTTTACAAAGATTCAATGTGTAAAAATTAGTGTAGCGACCATTCTGCTTGTTTTTATAGTATTTGAAAAATGACCAATATAACTGATATTATTCCATCTTACCAAGACTATTTTTAAACCCAAC
Source organism: Heliocidaris erythrogramma (assembly GCA_025617745.1). Lineage (NCBI taxonomy): Eukaryota > Metazoa > Echinodermata > Echinoidea > Camarodonta > Echinometridae > Heliocidaris > Heliocidaris erythrogramma. Next base: position 49,125,418 of record CM046861.1, read on the forward strand.
TTTAAAAGAAGAATATATAGGCATAAAATTTTTAATTTAGTTATAGGTTTTTATTTTTGCTTATCTTGTTTAGTCTTTGTTTTTCATTTGTTTCCTTTTCAATGCAGATGAGCTGGAATAAGTGAAGTCGATGGATAAAACAAGCCTAGAGCAATCTGTATGAAGGGTTCTATACAGCTCTATAGCAGCTTCATGAATATTTTCTATGTTGTACATGACTTCCATGAATGGTATAAAAGTAGTTATGCTTTTTATACACTCGCTAACAAAGTTCAAGGGGATATGTAGGAGTCAGCATGCATCAGAGTTGGCGACAGATGTTAAACTTTTAAACAAGACACATTGTTCCACAGTAGCCGAATATGACCGCTTGGTCTATTTGCCAATTAGTCTATATGATAGCCAAATTGTCTAATTGCATTTTCTTCTAATTTCCAAATGAATGTTTGGCCTATTTCCGACTGTTACAGGAATTTAGACCAAGTGGACATTTGATGAAATAGACATTAGACGAAATGGGAATAAGACAAAATGGTGAATTATAGGCGAAGTGGCAATTAGACAAATAGGTTATTAGACAACTGGTTGTAGACAAAATGGAATTCGACCAAGTGGGATGAGACCAAGCGGGCATTTTTATGCCTCCGCCCACCGAAGGTGGGTGCCGGAGGCATTATGTTTCGGGTTGTCCGTCCGTCCGTCCGTCCGTCCGTCCCACTTCTCGTTACCGCGATATCTGAAGAATCATTTGAGGTAGGAACCTCACACTTGGTATAGTATGTATCCCCATCTCAACTAATTTGTATTCATGACTAGGAGGAGATAAGTCGGGTTATAAGGTGTAAGGTCAAATGTCAAAGAGGTCAGTTAACATGTAATTAGAGGCTTTTATTCTGGTTATCACAATATTTCAAGAGCAGTTTGAGCCATCAACTGAATTTAGGCGGAGGCATATAGGAGATGCAGTCGCATTCATCTTGTTGAAGAACTGTTTGAGGTAAGAACTTCAAACTTGGTACTAGTATGTATCCCTATACGAAGATGAACTGATTAGATTTTGGGGTAAGGAGGTCAAAGGTCAGAGGTCACAGAGGTCAATTTACATGAAATTACATGAAATTCTTGGTTTTTAGCACCGTTACCACGATTTTTATGCCTCCGCCCACCGAAGGTGGGTGCCGGAGGCATTATGTTTTCGGGTTGTCCGTCCGTCCGTCCGTCTCACTTCTCGTTACCGCGATATCTGAAGATAGGAAGGAACCTCAAACTTGGTACTAGTATGTATCCCCATACGAAGATGAACTGATTAGATTTTGGGGTAAGTAGGTCAAAGGTCAGAGGTCACAGAGGTCAATTTACATGAAATTATATGAAATTACTGGTTTTTAGCACCGTTACCTTGATATCTCAAGAACTGTTTGAGGTAAGAACTTCAAACTTGGTACTAGTATGTAACCCTATACGAAGATGAATTGATTAGATTTTGGGGTAAGGAGGTCAAAGGTCAGAGGTCACAGAGGTCAATTTACATGAAATTCTTGGTTTTTAGCACCGTTACCGCGATTTTTGAAGAACTATTTGAGGTAAGAACTTCAAACTTGGTACCAGTATGTATCCCCATACAAAGAGGAACTGATTAGATTTTGGGGTAGGTAGGTCAAAGTTCAGAGGTCACAGAGGTCAATTTACATGAAATTACATGGAATTACTGTTTTTTAGCACCGTTACCGCGATATCTCAAGAACTATCTGAGGTGAGAACTTCAAACTTGGTACCAGTATGTATCCCCATAGAAAGATGAACTGATTAGATTTTGGGGTAAGTAGGTCACAGAGGTCAATTTACATGAAATTACATGAAATTCTTGGTTTTTAGCACCGTTACCGCGATTTCTGAAGAACTGTTTGAGGTAAGAACTTCAAACTTGGTACCAGTATGTATCCCCATAGAAAGATGAACTGATTAGATTTTGGGGTAGTTTTACATTGTTATCACCATATCTCAACTAATTTGTATTCATGACTAGGAGGAGATAAGTCGGGTTATAAGGTGTAAGGTCAAATGTCAAAGAGGTCAGTTAACATGTAATTAGAGGCTTTTATTCTGGTTATCACAATATTTCAAGAGCAGTTTGAGCCATCAACTGAATTTAGGCGGAGGCATATAGGAGATGCAGTCGCATTCATCTTGTTGAAGAACTGTTTGAGGTGAGAACTTCAAACTTGGTACCAGTATGTATTCCCATAGAAAGAGGAACTGATTAGATTTTGGGGTAAGTAGGTCAAAGGTCAGAGGTCACAGAGGTCAATTTACCTGAAATTACATGAAATTACTGGTTTTTAGCCTCGTTACTGCGATATCTCAAGAACTATCTGAGGTGGGAACTTCAAACTTGGTACCATTATGTATCCCCATAGAAAGATGAACTGATTAGATTTTGCGGTAAGTAGGTCAAAGGTTACAGGTTGCAGGTCTCAGCGGCCAATTTACATGATATTAATACAGTTTTTGGCTACATTTCCACGATATCTCAAGAACAACAGATTATATTGCTGTATAGTCAGGAGGTCAATTAGTAATATAGGATACACAATTTCGCAACCATTTGATGAATGCGCATCAACTATATTATACTTGTAGGTGATCAGGAATTATCTGAATACAAGCGGAGGCATATTGAAGACGCAGTCGTATCTTTTGCTTGTTGAAAGAGGTTTTTAAAAGCTCAAATACTGTTTTGTCTGAACAAAGGACTGTATGTAAATTTGTTATACAATAACATTCATAATGGAACAGCTAGAAAGTGCTTCAATCTTTAATTTTCTGGTTGAAAAGGGTGATTTTGTTACATTTTGTGTGAAAAGACTAAGCCACCAGATGTACCGTCTTTTGTAAACAATTTTTTTTCTTTCTTTTGCAAACAATTATTTTCTCTGGGATGCACCATTCCATTAAAAGACACTTTCATTGATTTTGTGGTTAGTTTGATTGTTATATAGAAATATCTAAAATCATGTTTGTCATACAAAAACATTCATTTATGCTCCAGTAGCTAACATTTACTGTATTCTTTTTTTTTTTTTTAAACATGATTTTGCTACGTTCTGTGTGATTTGTATGCCAAGACTAAGCTACAGTTTTAGTACTACAGTTGTATTATGATTCCTACCATTAATTTTTTCATGATGAATATGAAATTTAGGTTTTGGGACGTCTATTGATAAGTTGTTATTGCAAATGATACAAACGTAACCCAAATGATGCATGTTAGAACAAAACCCAACCTGCTGATATCTCACAGACAAATGTAACATGAGTAACCATAATGTGAGTAACCATGATATCTGTCAATTCTGAAAAAAAAATTATAGGTCCAGTGATATTCTAAGCCTGCCAGTGAAAGTCTTTATAGCATATTTCTTTGAAAATGATAAACTAATTTTTCAAGAAAGTTTAATTTTAGGACACTTCATACCCCAGAAATGATGTCTCCTTTTAGTGATGCTTAGGCAATATATTAGGCAAACCTTAGGCAAACCAATATATGAATTACAAAAATATTCATCAAAAGAAAGAGCAAACAAATATTGATTAATGGAAATTTATTTATGCTGCAGTACCTTAAACTTTCTTGAATTTGGAATGAAACGAAATACACTTTTTGCAAATTTGAGAATAAAAAAAAAAGATTCATTTAGGCCTTCAGGACATCTTGGGTATCTTTGGGTTTTGAGCCCTTCTTGAAATTTATGCATGTCCAAATTTTGTAACATTAGTAACCAACACATTAGTTGCGCTAGTAGTAAATAAAATTCAGTTTCTAAGGTTTTAAGGTACTCCAATATGTATGCATTGAGGTAACTAAAACTTAAGCCTATCTTTAGTTTTGGTAAATCTCAAAGTGCATGTCACTATTCCAATTCATTATTAGATTATATGAATGTGTGTGCCCTAAAACGGTTATGATGTGAAGGATAAGAAATAAAAGTGTTTTATTGGATAAATTTAACAATTTTCCATCAAAATTTATTTTTAGCGGGTGCCCAATCAAAATGAAATATCTGCGTATATTTGTCGTTAATATAAAACCCCTTCTCAACCATGGAATGGGCTGAAAATTTATAATTTACTGCAATAAATCATATATACCTACCTATTATGCCTGTAGTCTTGACTACGGGACCCCTTCGAGTATTTATCACACATGTGTCACAAAATTGTGCGCACCCCCCGTAATCCTATTGTCCCCTTCGCCACTCACGCGCGTCAATACGCTACGGCCATCTTCCTCTTTCTTGCTCGCCCCCGACGAGTTAGGACGTATTGTCACAGCGCTCCTGAAATCAGGTCGTATAGTATCTTTTTGGTGCGCTTTTTCGCATAGTTAAAGCACTTTTAGGTACCTATATTCGTTTAGATTATAGTACTTTGTGTTTTATTAGTCACTCTTGCCGATTGCAAGGGATTTTTGATTCCCTTTCTTGGCATTTATTTTTCTCTTTCACGGTCAGCCCCACGTAGATATTTCTGTGTTTGCGGGTGTTTCCGTTTGTCACCGAGCCTTCGGGTTCGGTGTTTGTTCTTACGGTTTAGGCTGTAAAAATTTCTTTAGTGCGTATCTCCCAAATAAACTTTAGTTTTAGTTTCTGCATTCAGTTGAAGTATTTCTTAATTTGAAAAGTATACTTTATTGTCTGTTTTATTGCAGTGGTATGAATTCGGAAGAAGAAGCAGCCGGGTCAAGGAGACCTGCTTCTTCCGAAGAGTTGTCTAGCAAGACGACTCGGCCTTCCAGAACTCCCCCGAGTACAGCGGTACGCGGGGGAGGGAGGAGGGCCAAAGGTAAGTTGCCTAGTGGTGTTCCCTTGCAGAGTTTGCCAGTTTCGGAGCTTGCGGCTCCGGGACGGGTGGCGTTAACTGAATCGGGATTGTCAACTCCGAAGCCTGTGGTTTCGGGGTGGGTGGCGTCAGATTCTAGTGGTTTGGATATCTCGAATCCAATCCCCCGGTCGCGGAGACCAGAGGGGGGGGGGGGCTGTTGTTTCCCGTACGGTAGCGTTCACTCGCTCTGATCCGTTAGGGGAGACGCGCCCCACTACTGCAGGGCAACCCACGGGCTTAGTCCATGTTGGTCTGGGTTCTCAAACCCTAGCCCCCGGCAAACGCCATATGGGGGAACGAGTACTTTCTGGGCTGTCTCAGTTGCCAGCTGATGGGAATGCTCGAGCTAACAATTATGGACGCTCTTCGGAGCAACAGGTGTTTTCACCTGAGTGCGTGACTACTAGTGCTCCCCTATTGCCGCTTTCGAGCGGTCCAATAGTGGGTTCGCATGCCTTTAGTAGTCATCGGGCACATACCGAGTTATCTCGGTCTGTCCACGCACTGGGAGCTTTTAGCTCTCAACCCATGGCTACGGCATCTTCTTGCCTAGCTAATATGGGTGTTTTGGACGATTCTCAAGGCTCACGCCATGAGCGCTCCAATCCCTTTATGGGAAGTGAACGTCCCTCCACGGAGGGGTCGGTTCGTGTTTCCGAAGAGGCTTCGGGGATCCGAACGGTTCCGATTAAGCGTTCTAAGAAAAGGGTTTCGGCTACGACTCTTGTCGAGCCAGCCAAGAAAAAGGCCAAGAAAAAGGCGAAGAGCGGCAAGGCTTTGCCGGCCTCTTGCCCATCTGGCCTGGCTGACCCGGCTAGCTCCTCTCAAGCTGACATGTTCAGTATGATGCGGGCTTTTGCTCAGAATCTGGGTTGGTCCTTTGTACCGGCTTCTTCAACCCTGACTTCTGTCCCTATTCAGGGATCTCGCTTTGAGTCTAATCAGCCTTTTGTGATTGATTCCTCTTTGTCTGAGACTGATTCGCATGTGCCTCCTACTCCCGCGGCCCTCGGGGCTCCGCCGGGCGAGGAGACTTTTGGTGTACCATGCGGGGACCCGCCTGCGGAGGCTTTTGTTAGCGTTCCTTTGTCTCATTCCACTCGGGTGGAACCAGATTTGGATGCGTCCTCTCAAGCTTCGGTTCCCGAATCGCTTGGGCAGGCGGAGTCTCAATCGCTCAATCTCTGTGGAGTGGAAGCGATTGCTTTGTTGTCCAAATATCTCCCTGAAGTTCAGTCAACCCGCGCGGAGGGTTCGACTTCGCGTTGGAATTTCAAGCAGCAGGCCTCCTCTGAGGGTATTGCTCTTGAGGAGGTTTTCAAGCTGGAGTATGACCGCATTGAGGCCGCTCTGTTGGTTAAGCGATCTAATGCGGTCAGGGGTAAGGCCTTTGCCTTTTGTTCTCAGGACCAAGACAGCTTTTTCAAGGCTAAGATTCTTTCTCCTGAGATTTTAGAGGTTGGTCGTCGCTTGCAGGCGACTAATCCGCTTACCTCCGCTGCGTTCAGGGCGGAGGATAGGATTTGGTCTAATATTGAAAACCATGTTAGGTCAGGGATGCGTTTGGCGGTGTTTCAAGGGCTTCTCTCGGACCTTAGGTCCAGGGCGGAGGAGTTGAATGTTACCGATGGTGACAAGCTGATTATTGACGACTTGCTGCATACTCTTTTTTGTCTGCAGTGGTCGCAGCTTTCCACAGCAGCTGCTTCGGCTACGTTCCGTCGCAGGACCTTGGCTCTCTCGGCACTGGGTGTTAGAGAGTCGGGCATTGCTCAACTTCTCCGAGATGTCCCGTCTCGGGGTCCTTCGCTTTTTGGTGGTAAATTCGCTACGGTGTTCCAAAGAGAGATCGATGCGCGAAAGCAGATCTCGGATATGACTAAGCAGTTTCACACTAGCTCTAAGTCAACGCGGGCCCCTGTTCGGCGTAGACCTGCTGGTCCCGCTTCGGGTCAGCGTAGCCGCGTGTCTAGGGTCCCGCCTCCTGAGCCTCAGCCAGCTCCGTCTCGTGGGAGAGGGAGTCGTGGCAGGGGCTTTTCGAGAGGTTCTCGTGGTAAGGCGATGGCTTCGCAGAAGGCCAAGCCTGGATTTTGATGTTTTTCCCCGAGCGCTTGTTCAACCGAATGTGGTAGGTGGCCGACTTCACGCGTTTCTCCCCGCTTGGGAGGCCATCTCCGGGGACGGGTTCGTTCTCTCCGTCGTGCGAGACGGATTCTTCATAGATCTTTGCGCCTCGCTCCCCGGAGGGGCTATAAGAATTCGGTCACCTCCCATGTCTGCCCTGTCTCGGTCTCATGCTTCGAAGGAGATCGAGTCTCTTTTGGAAAAGAGGGCTATAGAAAGGGTAAGAGACAGGCCGTCTCTTTCCCTCTCTCCAATTTTTGTTATTCCCAAGCGCTCGGGAAAACTTCGTTTGATACTGAACCTAAAGAGGATAAACAAATTTATTCCTCCGGTTCATTTTCGTATGGAGACTCTCGCCTCCATTCTTCCGTTGATCAAAAGGGAAGACTACGCGGTCTCGATAGATCTCAAGGACGCGTACTTTCACATTCCCATTCATCGCGCGTCTCGCGATCTTCTGGGGTTCTCCTTCCTATCGGAGACTTATCGTTTTCGGGCTCTTCCCTTCGGGCTGCGCCCGGCCCCTCGGGTTTTTACTCAGGTTGTAGCGGTGCTAGCGGCCTTTCTGAGGCGTCGCGGCCTGCGGTTGTTTTGTTACCTGGACGATTGGCTTCTCCTTGCGGAGTCGCGCGATCGTTTGTTGGACGAGACTCGTTTGCTCGTCTCTCTTACTCAAGACTTAGGTTTCCTAATAAATTGGGAAAAGTCAGAGTTAGTCCCCACTCGCAGCCCAGTTTTTCTGGGGGCGGTGTTAGACATAAGGAATCAGTTAGCTCGGCCCAGTCGAGACAGGATTCTCACCATTGTCTCTGCGGCTCGCAAGCTCTTGCTGGCCAGAAGAGTCTCGGCCAGACAGTGGCTTCAGTTTCTAGGTTATCTAGCCAGTCTAGTCGATGTTCTAGAGGACTGCCGGCTCCTCATGAGACCCTTTCAGAGACATCTCCTCAGGTTCTTCAGGCCGGGAAAAGACTCCCTTTTGGTCTGGATTCCAATACCAGTAAAGATCAAGTCTCTTCTTGCTTGTTGGACGAGCGAGGTGTTTCTCGCGCGAGGCAGGTCCTTTTCTGTCCCTCTTCCGTCGATATCGGTTTCGACGGACGCCTCTCGGTTGGGGTGGGGAGGACACTGCAACGGCAGCACGGTTGCGGGGGATTGGTCTCATCTTGGGACTCTTCCTCATATCAATGTCCTGGAGTTTATGGCAGTCTTGTTGACCTTGCTCCATTTCAGAAGTCGACTTCTCAGTCGTTCAGTTCTGATTCTCACGGACAACGTTACTGTGGCGGCATATATCAATCGGCAGGGAGGCACTCGTTCGGTTGCCTTGAATGCCCTAGCAGCTCAGCTGTGGAGGTGGTGTCGTCGCATGGCAATCACACCTGTGGCCTCTTTCATCCCCGGTCGGGAAAACCTCATTGCGGATTTTCTGTCCCGGGGCAGGTATCTTCCATCGGAATGGATGCTCCATCCGGAGGTATTTTGCCGCATTCACAGTTGCCTAGGTCCACTGGAAGTGGATCTATTTGCGTCGGTGCTAAATCACCAGCTGCCGAAGTATTGCTCCCGTGTTCGCGATCAGGGAGCTTGGGCTCTCGATGCTTTCTCCCTCAGCTGGGAGAACCTTCAGGGATTCGCCTTTCCTCCTTTCCAACTGATTCCGCATGTCTTGCAGAAAATCAGGGAAGATCGGGCGAGGGTGCTTGTAATAGCTCCCTTTTGGCCCAGGAGGAATTGGTTTCCGGAACTTTTGAGCCTTCTAAGGACTCAACCGTTAATTCTCCCGTTAAGAGCGGATCTGGTGTTACAGCCCCTATCGGGGATTCTTCACCACAATCCGGAGTCTCTTCATTTGACTGCTTGGCCCCTGTCAGGGAATCCGCAAGACAGTCGGGTCTCTCTGATAGAGCCGCGGACTTTTTAATGTCCAGTCGTAGGGTTTCTACTAGGGAAATTTACAATTCCCGTCTCTCGGTCTTTTTCCTTTGGTGCAAAGAGAGAAATCAAACCCCTTCTAAGGCTCCTATTGGTTCAATTGCGGATTTCTTAATCTCGTTATTTGACAAAGGGAGATCTATTTCTACTATCCGAGGCTACCGTTCGGCGATCGGGGCCATTCATTCGGGTTTTTCGGATGGTTCGGGAATTTCCAATTCCCCGCTGCTAAGTGGTTTGATTCGTTCGTTCTTTCTGAAACGACCTTCGTTTTCTAAGTTAGTGCCGTCTTGGAGTTTGCCTAAGGTCCTGGAGGCCTTGGCGAAGCCCCCTTTTGAACCGTTAGGTGAAGCTTCGCTTCATCATCTTACGGTCAAGACGCTCTTTTTGGTAGCTATTGCCTCTGGGCAGAGGCGTAGTACTTTTCATGCTCTCTGTCTTACTCCTGGTCATGTTCGCTGGGAGAGATGAGGTGTTAGGTTGATTCCTAGGGCTCCTTTCGTTGCCAAGAATCAGTCAGCTTCCTCTGGTCCTGTTGAGATTTTTCTTTGTCCGCTTTCTGACTTTTCTTCGGTGCGCGAGGACAAAGTTTGGTGTCCTGTTAGGGCTCTCAAATGGTATATTGATAAGACTAAGCCTTATCGTAAGGATGATCAGTTGTTCCTGATCACTAGAGAGCCTTTTTCTCCTGCCTCTCTCGATTCCATTTCTAGATGGATCGTCGAAGCTATTAGGGCCGCTGGCACAGTGGCTCTTTTATCCGACAGCAAGCCTCGTGCTCATGATACTCGTAGTGTCAGCACTTCTTGGGCTCTGTTTCAAGGTGTGGCGCTGGTTGATATTTTGAAGGCTGCTTATTGGCGTTCGCCCAATTCCTTCATTTCTTGCTACCTTAGGGATGTTCCCGCAGGTGAAGCTCTGTTTGCGTCAACCACCTTGAAGGCCGCTGTGTCTTCTTTGTAGTCTTTGGTGTAATCCTATTTCCTTCCGCTCGAAACATGCCTCCCGGTCTTTGAGTTGGCGTTGGTCTGGCATAATAGGTAGGTATATATGATTTATTGCAGTAAATTTGTAAAATCAGCACTGATTTTCTTATTTACTATATAAATCTATATACCTACCTATGACCCTCCCTCCTTCCCCGCTCCTTGCAAGCAACATGTTTCTTCTTGGGGTTGCTCGCAAAAGAGGAAGATGGCCGTAGCGTATTGACGCGCGTGAGTGGCGAAGGGGACAATAGGATTACGGGGGGTGCGCACAATTTTGTGACACATGTGTGATAAATACTCGAAGGGGTCCCGTAGTCAAGACTACAGGCATAATAGGTAGGTATATAGATTTATATAGTAAATAAGAAAATCAGTGCTGATTTTACAAGTCTATGTCTCTACCTTTCTAATAGCCAATTACTAAATTTTAAAGTAAGTGTTCAAAGGGCTATTTTTAAAGAAAAATATTACAGAGAGAGGGCCCTAGATGCCAATTTAAATTCTAACGGTTGAAAAACTTCCAACTTTGAATTCTAGCGGCTGAAAAATCATCCAATGACCACTACACCTTTGTAATAAAGGAATGTTAGATGATACTCAAGTATAATTCACATTACTGACCCTTTACCAAAGCTTTAGACAGGCATTGCTTAGCTAATGCTTGTAGTAAGAGAATGTTTTATGTAACCATGCCCATTTGTGTAAAGGTAAGTTTTACATCATATTCATGGATATGGTTTGAAGGGGAAATCAAAGAATCAAGATTGTGTAGACACAAAATAAAAGAGTTTTTCACAGAAATGATACAGTGTTTTCTGTGTTTTGTAGATGGAGTGAGGATGTGTCAAAATGCCTAATACCACATCTTATTTTATCATTATTTAAAATTGCTGTGTTGGCCTCTTGGACATTGATCGAGTAATATTAACTGTAAAATAATGATAATTTTATTCAATACCAATGTGAACCATCATGATGCACCACGCGATACCCCGGTGTAGCGTTGTACCCCGGGGTACCACGTTGTGTAGCGCCATCTCACGTCCACTCGAGTACAACCCCAGAGTTATGAATGCAGTGCCTGTACGTAGTCACAATCACAGGAGTTCTGTGGTCACAATGCATGTTAACAGTGCAGTGTTATTATGCATGGTGTGCATGCACTGTACTGCTTGCTCGCGCGCTAGCTGCTAGCTAGCAGCCGGCGCGGCCTCACAAGCGCAGTGCTAGTGGCTATAGCGTTAGCTGCTGCGGCTTTAGAACTTGATTTTATTTAACTTCTTCCTAAAAAACATCACTTCTTCCTAAAAAACATCACTTCATCGTTACTGTATTTTAGCTGTCAAACTTTCAAACTTAGACAATGGTGGAAGGTAATGGTGGATACGGAAATTTACTGTAAGGGAAAGGACGTAAAAGACGGAAGATTCCAAGGAAAGAGAAAGTTGAAAGAGCACGATATCGTGCAATACCGCTGATCTGTGTACATGGTAGCGGTTTTTAGGAAGGCGAGTAACGGGGGAGACAAGGAGCAGGCTGATGGTGTTATTATGACACTGCTGGCCCAATCCCTCTCTCAAATCGAAGAAATAGAAATCAATAATAGAATAATTACTCACAACAACAATGAATTTGACTTATAGGATGTTTTACAAGAACATGGGACACAATTGAATGTTGAAAAAACCACACCAAAATAATTTCCCACTTTTTGGTAACCCAGGGTACAGCCCTAAAAAAAAATTAAATAATTCCAAAAAATGGCCGATTTTTATTTGGTACCCCAGGGTACCATTTATGTCATCGATGTCCATTGATGTAGATAATACGAATGTATTATGTTTAAAATAAATCTGAATAAAACCTTTTTCGGTTACAGTTACATCTAGATCGGTAATCTCACTATGATGGTAGCGGAAACTGTAAACCAATTTTTGTTTTTCTTTTTTTTTCAATATATTATAGTTGCAGAACATGATTCCAACAGATTTCGGCAGAGGCAAATCTGACCTGACTTTTTCTTGGGGGATATTCCATTCCATTCCATTCCAGAATCTTCTGTGATTACAGTTAACCTATCACATTAAGGAAATGGCCTAAAATTGATATTATCAAATTGTGAAATTATTAGGATCTAGGATTGGTTTATTTTAAAGACACTAAATAATGGCCATTTAACAGCAAACTCGTGCGTCATTCACTTAGGAGTAATTAGGTAGGGCTACCATTACGAGCAAAACTTGGGTGACAAAATAATTCCAGCATTAAAGGGATAGTCTAGTCCGAAAACTAGTTGGTCGGAATAAAAGTAGAACCAAAAAAGAAAGTTTCGGATTTTTTTTTTATTTAGTGCTTTTTATTTGTCAATAACTTAAAATCTTTGACATACTAGTAAGAAAAATGAAATACAGCAAATTCAATATCTTTTTACAAAATAGTGGATACATTTACAACTCCTAATAATACATAACATTTTTCATCTTCTTTCTCTTTCAAAGCAATAAAATGATATGGCAGAATTATATATGGGTTTTTTTAACTCGTTTCTTACGTTTGTAATCGATTACACGCAATTGCGATAACGTCACAAGCGATCTTTTATCCCATTTGTTTAGTATTGTAGAGTAACTGAAAATATTGAGTTGCTTCTACTTACCATTAATGATGAAGGTCCTGATGGCGGAGATTCCACGGAGCCGTGACTGGTTCAGAAGACAGAACGCGAATAACTAAGGCTATTCACGAGTTATTTATGTTCACAAATGATAAATCCAAATGAAATGATCCCAGCGAAAATGAAAGTAATGAAGAATCGCTAACGAAGAAAATAACGATGTCACAATACAATATCCTGAATATAAATCCAAGTGAATGGGTACTGTAGGTATGTGTGTAAAATTGACTATCTCCTATAAAACGCGACACGGTCTTATCGCAACTGTGTCCTAGAAGAAAGTGATGATAAAATGATCTCGAAGAGCTCGTGAAAGTTGGTAATCACGCCCACAATAAATCTCATTGGCTGAGCGAGTGCGCGTGGTGTAATAATACGGAAATCCGATTGGTTAAACGAAAAGATGAGCTCTGATTGGAGCAGCGTGAAGAATGTGGGTAGCGATGTAAATGTTATACTTTGATGCGCGTGGAAGATGAATAATAGGTCAAGAAAGTACACACACGCGTAAACGAAGGAAAGTACATGTAGGTCGTCTGCTAACCTTGTAAATGGCAGACCGATGAAAATACACAAAACTATGACGAAATATTCATCAAAATATGTTTGGCTACTACATCTACCCCCTCCCTAGAGGGTTGCGAAATGGAACGTAGCAACAATCGATGAACAATAACAGTGTCAATTATATACAGCATCCAAAAGTTAATGTAGAAGAAAACAGCTCAAAACACAATGAAGATAAATCCTTACAAGGGATTGGAAATATAAATGAAGATCCAAAACGTAGAATGTGAGTCCCGTCATCCAATATCATAATAGTCCACGTATTTGGCCGGCCACCTAACATGGCGACCCGATCGAGTCCGTTGAACCTCGGGGCGGTCGTTAGCGGGTGACGGCGGCGCGATCGTGGCTTTCGATGATGATGATGATGGCTCAGTACGATTTAGGTGATCTTCCAAAAATGCAGGCTTGATGCGATCCACACTGACATTCTCATGCTTACCATTAACGTCAATGGTGAAAAACTTGTCATTGCGGCGTATCACTGCAAAAGGGCCCCGGTAGGGCGGTTGCAAAGGTCTGCTCACGGCGTCATGACGGAGAAACACATGGCTAGATGCGTGCAATTCCGGGTGTATCCGTGAGGCAGGTTGCTGTTTACGGGTGGGGGTGGGGCTCAACTCCTGCATGAGTTGCTTCAAACGGTGAACATAGTTCGTAGGGTCGATGAAGTCGTCGGGCTTCGTTGGTGCAACAAATTGGGCTGGCAACTTTAGTGCCATACCAAAAACCAACTCAGCACAGGAACATCGGATATCCGTCTTGATTGCTGTGCGGATGCCAAGTAAGACCAGCGGTAACACTTCTGTCCATCGAGTGTTGTTATGAGTCTTGATGGCTGCCTTAAGTTGACGGTGCAGGCGTTCAACTAAGCCGTTTGAAGCAGGGTGGTACGAAGTCGTGCGTATGCGATTCGTCCCCAGCAAGTTTGTGAGTTCATTGAAAAGTGATGACTCAAATTGTCGTCCTCGATCGGTGGTGATCGTGGTTGGCGCACCAAATATCGCCACCCATCTGGCCACAAAAGTCCTTGCAACCGTCTCGGCAGTAATATCCGGGATCGGTATTGCTTCTGGCCATCTCGAATAGCGATCAACACATGTCAAAAGATAGCTGTTACCTTCAGAAGGAGGAAGGGGCCCAACAATGTCAATGTGGACGTGCGAAAATCGTGCGTCTGGTAGTGTGAACGTTCCCATTGGTGCTTTGTTGTGTCTGTGCACTTTACACTTCTGGCACTCGAGGCAAGTGCGAGTCCAACCTCTGACATCACGATTGATCCCAGGCCAAACGAATCTGTCAGTGACGAGTTTCTGTGTGGCCCTTATACCAGGGTGAGACATGTCGTGAAGTGCACGAAATATCATGCGACGATGTTTCCGTGGGACGAAAGGGCGTTGATGTCCAGTAGAGTCATCGCACCAAATATAGCCGTCATCCGCTGGCAACGGAACACGCTTGAACGAGAGAGAGGGCGATTGGCGAACGTCGTCCCAGTCCTCGTCATCCTCTTGATCGATGGCGAGTTGATGGAAATCGACAGTGGAGGGAGTAAGCCGATCCAGTGCATCTACATGTAGGCGAGAGAGAGCATCGGCTACAGTGTTGTCCACTCCTTTTACATGTTGAATATCAGAAGTGAACTGTGAAATGTAGTCCAGATGTCTTATTTCGCGAGGGGAGTGCTTGTCTGGCTTGGAACAGAGAGCATACGTTAAAGGTTTGTGGTCAGTGTAGAGTGTGAACGCACGTCCTTCCAACAAATAGCGAAAATGCCGTATACCTAGGTAAGCCGCAAGTAGCTCCCTACCAAACGTGCTGTACCGCGTCTCTGGCGGTTTCAAGCGTTGCGAGAAAAAGGCTATGGGCCTCCAAATCCCGTCTGACTGTTGTTGAAGGACGCCCCCTACTGCCGAGTCTGAAGCATCCACCATGAGGCTAGTGGGAAGATGGGAGGAAGGGTGAACTAACATGGCTGCATCAGCAAGGCCTTGCTTAACGCTAGTAAAAGCTGCAGCTCGTTCATCCGTCCAGGCAATGGGTTTCGCGGACCGTTGCGGTATATCCCTTAACGCATCAGTCAATGGAGTGAGAATATCGGCGGCCTTTGGGATGAAACGCCGGTAGAAGTTAACCAGTCCCAGAAACCTGCGAAGCTGTCTGGCTGAAGTAGGGCGAGGAAATTCACGAATTTCCTTGACTTTGTCGTCGAGAGGGCGAATACCGTGCTCATCAACATGGTGGCCGAGAAAATCGAGGCCGCTCACACCAAAGACGCACTTCCTGGGATTGATGACAACCCCGTACTCCGAGAGGCGTGTGAACAGGGCGCGAAGATGGTGCTCATGCTCCTCAGGCGTTTCACTAGCAACCAGCAGATCGTCAATATAAGTATAGACGAAAGGAAGACCTCTGGTAACCTCGTCCATGAAACGCTGGAAAGTCTGGGCAGCGTTCCGTAGGCCGAACGGCATCCGAACAAACTCAAACAGTCCGAAAGGGGTAGTGATGGCCGTTTTGTGCACGTCATCTGGGTGGACAGGTATCTGGTGATAAGCCCTAACCAAATCTATTTTGCTGAAAACGTGCTTACCTTCCAGTCGAGAAGTGAAGTCATGCAGATGAGGGATGGGGTAACGATCAGGCACAGTCCGTGCATTGAGAGCTCTATAGTCCCCACAAGGCCGCCAGTCACCCGGCGTCTTCTTAGGCACCATGTGAAGAGGTGAAGACCAATTGCTGCTGGACTGCCTTATGATGCCTAAATCCAACATGTGTTCAAATTCCTGCTTGGCAATGTTGAAACGTTCCTCAGCGAGACGGCGAGGGCGAGCTGCGACTGGCGGACCACGCGTGGTGATGTGATGTGTAACAGAATGCTTCACAGCTGCGTGGTTGTGATCTGGACGCGTTATCTCAGGAAACTGTAGGAGAATAGCATCATATGGCGAACTGCTATCCAAACGTGAAATCACTGGAGTGGTGGGGGTGAATCTGAACGCGCACAAATTCCATGGACACTCAAACTCGTGGTAGCATCAAGAAGCTTGCGATGCTTAACGTCCACTAGCAGGTGAAAGTGATCCAAAAAATCTGCACCAATGATGGGCTTACTGATATTAGCAATAATGAAAACCCACCGAAATGTCCGGCGTAACCCTAAGTCCAGAGTGATAGAACGCTCCCCATAAGTAGTGATGGGTGATTGATTCACAGCTTGCAATGTGACAGAAGCCCTGGAACCACTATATTTGTCCGAAGTTGTGGGTGGTATAATGCTAACTTCTGCACCTGAATCGACGAGAAAACGACTACCGGAAAGTTTGTCAGTGACATAAAACAAGCGACTAATTGGCTGCCCGCCGGCTGTACTCGTCGCCGCTAGTTGCCGGCTGGCTGGTTTCCCGACGAGGAAGGGTGATTGCCACGCCAGGAACAAGGAGAGGTGCACCTCTTGGCTTTATCGCCGAAACTCCAGTGGTACCAGCACTCACTGTTTGCATGCCGCTGGCGACTCGGGCTACGGCTGGGCTTACGGGAACGCGACGAACTGCGACCGCGGCCCCGCTGGCGTTGACCGTCATCCGTCCTGGCAGTGAGAGCCTGAACCTGCGCCGTGAGCTGGGCGACCTGTGCGGTGAGGCGCTGCATGGCATCGGTGGCGCCCGCCGCACACACGTGCGAGGCCCGCGGCTGTGTGTGCTGGTGTGTGTGCTGGGGTGGATGCGGCTGCTGCGTTTCCACGGCAGCGACGGAGGGTGGCGACGGTACCTCCACGATGCGGTCGGCGAGGGCAGCCACATCATTGATGTCCATCGTCTGGCTGTTCGATGCAAGGATGAGTTGCACGTTCATGGGGAGCCGCTGCATGAAAAGATGTTTCAGCATGCTCGACTCCAGCTCCTTATCCCCGAGGTGTTGCTGCATCCTACGGAGGAGCTGTGAAGGCGTGCGATCCCCGAGTTCCTCACCGATTAGTAGCTTGTCCAGCCGCTTCTGCTCCGAAACCGACATGCGGCGAATGAGCTCAGTTTTCAGCCTGGAATAGGGATTATCCGCCGGGGGAGTGACAATAAGGTCCCTGATCTCCATCGCCACCTCAGGCTGAAGGGATGAGATAACATAAGAGAACCTAGTCTTCTCCCTGTAAATCCTCTTGGTGTCAAAGATGGCTTCAACTTGAGCGAACCAGATGGCGGGATCGCTAGCCCAAAAGGGGGGCAACTTGAGAAGCCCACCGACCGCTGCTCCGCCCGTGTCGACGTCTGCTCCGGTGGCGGGGTCAGCAGCCGCTGTCGGCGACGGCTCACCGGCTCCTTCCTTCATGTCCGATTTATCGTTCATGATGAAATCGAAGGTGCGCGAAAATCGTGGGTCACCAATGTAGAG
Source organism: Heliocidaris erythrogramma (assembly GCA_025617745.1). Lineage (NCBI taxonomy): Eukaryota > Metazoa > Echinodermata > Echinoidea > Camarodonta > Echinometridae > Heliocidaris > Heliocidaris erythrogramma. Next base: position 49,142,974 of record CM046861.1, read on the forward strand.
TAACTGAAAATATTGAGTTGCTTCTACTTACAATTAATGATGAAGGTCCTGATGGTGGAGATTCCACGGAGCCGTGACTGGTTCAGAAGACAGAACGCGAATAACTAAGGCTATTCACGAGTTATTTATGTTCACAAATGATAAATCCAAATGAAATGATCCCAGCGAAAATGAAAGTAATGAAGAATCGCTAACGAAGAAAATAACGATGTCACAATACAATATCCTGAATATAAATCCAAGTGAATGGGTACTGTAGGTATGTGTGTAAAATTGACTATCTCCTATAAAACGCGACACGGTCTTATCGCAACTGTGTCCTAGAAGAAAGTGATGATAAAATGATCTCGAAGAGCTCGTGAAAGTTGGTAATCACGCCCACAATAAATCTCATTGGCTGAGCGAGTGCGCGTGGTGTAATAATACGGAAATCCGATTGGTTAAACGAAAAGATGAGCTCTGATTGGAGCAGCGTGAAGAATGTGGGTAGCGATGTAAATGTTATACTTTGATGCGCGTGGAAGATGAATAATAGGTCAAGAAAGTACACACACGCGTAAACGAAGGAAAGTACATGTAGGTCGTCTGCTAACCTTGTAAATGGCAGACCGATAAAAATACACAAAACTATGACGAAATATTCATCAAAATATGTTTGGCTACTACAGTATCATCGGATGCAGAGATGCTTTGAAAATACTGCAGGTTTCGTAAAAATATATTTCCCATAATTGTATTGTACACATTGTCTAATGCAGAAAAATTAAAATTCTATTTTTCTACCCAAAATACCTTTTTTCACCCCTAAAAATACTTTAATTCGTTTTATGAGGTTGGCATCCCTGTTAATGAAGGAATAGATCAATCACATACAGGGGTTGTCTAGAATATATGTTTCATAATGCAGTGTATTGTGTCTAATTATTTTCGAGAAATATTTTGGTATCGTTTTAAATAAATATCTAATGGGAAAGGAGCTCACATGATTCATAATCGCAAGTTGCCATTCTGCCAATTTCTATCTGATTAATTTTAATTAGGCCTACTTTCACTTTAATAGTCCACATTCGCCAAATTTATTTCGGTATGTAAAACATTGCGCATGGCAGCTTTAGGGCTGAATTAAGTACAATTTACATCAATCATGACTGAAACAAGAGTACTACACAAAAGACAAATAAAACTCTGCTTTAGATACCGTATTCAAAGACTACTAACAGTAGGATTAAGAAATTGAATTTAACAAATAAGGATTTTGTAATATGGTTTCATCAATCTGTCAGGGAGAATATTTGTTTCATAAATTATGAAACGAACAAAGAAAATGAATTGGTTTGCACGCTTCCAAGGTATTGTGCAGTATAAGTAATTCACACCCCGGAGGGGGCGACCTGATTTTTGGCGCCCCTAAGTTAAAGATCTATTTGACATCCCCTAACTTTATGGTCAATTTGGCGCCCCTAAGCTTGAAAATAAATTTGGTGCCTCCTAATTGTAAGATCAATATGGTGCCCCTTACTTTAAGAACAATTTGGTGCCCCTCCCATTATTTTTCTTTCCCCTCTCTTTTCCTTTTTTCTCTCCCCTTTCTTTCTTTTCCTCGCTTTTTTCTATTTTCTCTCACTATCTCCCCTTTCTCTTTTTTTTCTCCTCCTTTTTGGAGCCCCATCACCCCTATCCGGTTACCACTCACACAGATCTATATATAAAATGGCCACTGAGTAAGCGCGAAGGGGCGCCAAAAAGGGTAGAAAATTGAGAAAAAGAGGAGGGAAAGAAGAGTGAGAAAAAAGAAAGATAAAGGGAAATTTAAGGCAACAAAAATAGATGAGAAAGGAGAAGGGGGAAAAGGAAAAGAAAAAGAGAAGGATTAAACAGAAGAAGGGATATAATAAGAAAAGACAAAAACCAAAAAGGAAAGAAATTAGTGAGAGGGGTGCCAAATTTACCTTAAACTTATAATAATAATAATAATAACGGTCATTTATAACGCGCTATTCACAAAAGAGTATCATAGCGCTTACAATTCACAATCAAATATACATGTATACAAAAGAACTCATCGGCACCATATTGATCTTAAAATTAGGTGCCTGAGAGGTGTCATATTTATCTTAAAATTAGAGGGCACCAAATGCATCTTACACTTAGGGAGGGGCGCCAAAATTGATATTAAAATTAGGGGCGCCAAATCGATCTTTGGGGGCACCAAACTGACCTGAAACTAAGGGGCGCCCACTGATCTTAAATTTAGGGGCGACAAATCGAGATGTAACTTAGGGAGGGGCGCCAAAGTAAGGGTGTACCAGTGACAAAAATAACGGAATTAATTTAAAAGATATTGTATGTTCAAAGGAACATTGCCTTAATTAACCCCTCCTAAAAATAATAAAAATGACAGGTTTCAATTAATTCTGGGTATTTTTATGGATTTTCTATAATGCACATTTTGATTTAATCTGAATTTTAAATAATTACTAATAATTTATTATTTTCATTAAAGTTGCTGATATCTGACAGATGTACATACCTCAGGAATGGGGGGCTTAGGGACGCAATTCCAAATTAGGTATCCCTTTCCTTCGAAATTACCCTTTTTATTTTTATTTTTATATCCTTATCTAACGCCCCCCTACCCCTCGGCGGCGGCTACCCCATACGCTGAACAAGGGTTTGTTTTTGGTAAGGTCTGTCAGCTTGGTTCGGCGTACCGGCTCCGCATCACCGCTACCGAGGTGGCAATATGGGGGATGTTAGTTGTTACATAAATTGGACCACGTTAATTATTACAAGTTTAGACAGTTCAGTTTACATTTCTAATTGATCGCTTGTCTTTATTTGTGAAAAACCTTGTTTACATTTCTTTCTTCCGTCAACGGTTCAGTTCATTGTCTCGTTAATCATCATGTCATTAATATCATGAACCTTAAATTCTTACTCTACCTTACGCTACGAGTTAGTGGGTAAAGGAAAGGATGGGGAAGGGACATCAAAAAAAATTATCTCAGTTCGTTCGAGCTCGTAATTGTTCTTGCTTTTAAAGTGTTTCTATGAAATTAGAGTTCTTAAATGTTCTTAAAAGAAGGCCTTTTTATTGGAATTCGATTTGACTTAGCTCTTTCTTGCTCTGCTCCTGTCCCTCGACGTGTCGTCACTCGGAAGTTGATGCGCCTACTGCAGACTTCTGATCCTCTCGCAAGCTGGTGCTATTACTCAAGGTTGCTTTACTTTGTGTGCAGTCTGTCGCCTGATCCTTGTTTCCACTTGTCGACTGTTCTCCTTTCAATTTGCAATCATGTCACCTCTCACTGCAGATCGTTCCTAAATGCAATTTGAACTTCCCAATTTCTCTGACTGTCGGCTGCGTTATGGCATTAACTCAGTCTCATTGAGGCATCGTTGTTACAACAGACTCGATTAATTCATGTCTCAGAAATAAATGTCGAACAAGCTAAATTCAGCATTTCAGTTATTTTGTTGACTTTTCCCCAACTCAGCTCGAAGAAATGAAATTCCTCTGAAAACTCTCCACTTTCCAGGGATTTAACTTTATTGTAGAGGGATCTTCCAGTGTCCAGAAATTACAGAAATTAAATGGAGGGGGGGGAGGACAAAAAGGGGTGGCAGGTGCTCGGGGTCCAAGGATGCAAGTGCAAGTGGGAAGAAGGATTGAGGGGTTTTTATATCAAATTAGCAAACACCTAAGCTGCCTACCTCGCATCTCGAGCCCAGCAGATTTCTTATTATTTTTCTTTACTTTCCATCCCATAATACTTTTTGCTGTCCGACCCGCTTTCAGTCTCTCCCTTTTGACAGACAGGGCAAAACCTTTTCCCATTGGTCAAAACTTTCCCAACAAAATCATAAAATATATTATCAACAACACTCCAAAAGTTATTTCGACTTTCCAATTGGTCAACTAATGGGGCAGTCCTTATTCCATTCAGCGTGGGTACACTGGGTTAACTCTTACCACTGTTCTCGAGATCCAACTGACAGCTTAGATTCTATATGTGTCAATTGACTGTCAGGATACTGACACCTGCTTTTATTCAAAATACCAACAAATACATCGCTAAATTTGAGCAAAAATAGATTATTCGTCCAGGGCAGTCCATCTATCTCTCCCTCTTTTCTTCCTCTCGGTCCCTAAGCCCTTAATGCTATCTAAATTCCATTAGTTTGTCGGTCTACTATCCCTAAGGACTCATATACCCTTCAAACTGGCGATTTCTTCAAGTTCAAGTGCCTCTCGGGGTGTTCACACTCTAACTTAAGCTTCACTAGCGCTACACCTTCCTCCCGGCCCATAAAATGTTGTCCCCAACATTTGGGAAAACAAAATTAATTTTGTCTAATTAAATCTTAAATACCTGTACAAGCGACCAATGGATTACATTCTCTACGAGTATACGGATAAATGCCATTATATAAAACACATGTGCTCGATATATGATTAACCAAACATGTCACAATTTCCTTATTTATCACACAATGACCACTGGCGATTAATCCAGCCTCACAAATTCCTACACAACTAATACACAATTGATACCTCCATTATCCAGATCGGTACAACTGCTTAGTCTTCCCTTTAACAAACAGGATAACATACGAGTATCATATATGGTTATACATAACGATATAATGAAACGAAAATAAAAATAGAAAAAGGATGCGAGAATACAGAGAAGAGACTGTACAATAGCGGAAGAGAAGGGGAAACATAGAAGAAAAGTAGCTATAATACAATACATGTACTTATATCAATCAAAGCAAAACATGGCCTCTGGTCATTATGCTATGCCGATTCCTTAACATTTTGAACACAATGCTGGCTTATCCAAATTTATAGAACGCAAAACAAATCATAAGCGTCCCAGTTATCCTGTTTTGCTGACCCTACTATTGGCTTCCCAAACCAACTTGTCAACACATAATAAAACTCAAAACACATTCATGAATACGACCATGATGAAATAAATATAAACTAAATCATTTCCAACTCGAATTATTAATTAAATCAGTTGAGGGCCTGTGGAACTCTCAACAATAAACAAAAACGTGCAATCCAAAATGGTGCATCATGACGGTATCTAGAGCTCGCGCGAAGCCAAGCCAATGACCACCGACCATATTAATAACGATAATAAAACATCACATGTACTCCCATACATGTCTCCACAACTATTTTCCAGGTCACATACACAAGCGATTAAGTGCAGGTTATGCTTCCTCTTAACCTTAAACCAATGATACTCCAATATCATTCCTCTTACTACCAACAAATTCAACATTATCCTACCCATACACATCTGCTATAAATTTTGGCCACTTGTGTCTGGTAAATTTCCCAACCACACCAATTAATTTATGCATTCCAATTTGGTGCATAAATGGTAGTGCCTAGAGCTCGCTGTAGGGCCAAGCCAATGGTCACTAACCACAAAATACAAAACAACAAGATACTAAAACAACAATTTCTCTTCCAATTATCCTAAATACACGTACATCAAATTAATATACATCAAAGCACATGTGTTTTCCTAAATTCTGACTGTCTTCACTTCCCTTTGACAGCACTTCAAATTAATATGAGCCAATCGCATATGCAATTCATGCACGTTCCAATCAATTTACTTAACCTGGGTTATACTGATATCGGTTCCACAATAGCGATACAAAACTGAACAAATTACCTAACTTCTTTTTCGCGTGTTCATTGCATATAATAAACAATACTACCGCCATGAATACAATTGGTGCTGAAAAGAGCCAAAACACCAATTTCACTATCATCAAAATAAACATAAACTGGACAAAATCAAATACTGCATTGTTTGCACGTGCGACTGGCTCAACAACATTAAACATATAGTTGGCCCACCGGTCAGGAGGACGAGGGTGTCTTAGAGACCGTCGTAAAGGCGGATCTTCCTCATTTGAGGTCCCCTCCTTATCTTCCCTTTCCTGCGTTCCAACTTCAGTTCCACATTCGTCATTATCAGCACTATTTACACTATCATTACATGGGGCATCAAAGACATTTTCATCATCATCTCCTACCCTTTCCTCAGTCCTATCCATAGAAATGGGTGAGACAGGGTTAGAGGCTGGACTTGAGCTGGGCGGGGTCGGCTCATTGTCAACCACCAAAACTTCTCTCCTGGGCATTTGCCATTCTATTACCCCATCCAAAATTTCATCTTCCTCAGGTATATTGGGTAAACCAGAGTTTTCGCCATCAGATTTGTTACTACTAACGGGTTTCCTAACCTTCTTCATTCTTTGTGGCGGTATCTGCTTTCTGGGGGGTAAGAAATTGCAGGGTAATAACAAATTCTGATGCAACATACGTTCTTTCCCATTTCGTTTCTCGGGGCGAACTTTAAACACAGGTATATCTGGATTCGGCTGGCTAACCACCACATAGAGATCTTCTTCCCACTTATCACTTAATTTATGCTTGTTCTTTAAACCAACCTTTCTTAATTAGTTGATCCACAAGAAAACCAACAAACATATCAACAATACAAAGAAAATTATAACGGAAAGACAAATCAGCCACCAATGTTCAGCAAGAAACTCAAATAATACCTCACAAAACATCATGATTGGGGGGGGGGGGGTATGTCCTAACCAATCAACATTACAAAGACACTCGAATCAAAACGAAATTATAAATTAATCGGTCACATCTACTTTCGCCTTTTTCGCACTGGATACTTTAGCATTCTGGGAGTAAGAAGTTCCTATATAGGTACCTTTATATTCATGAATATGATAATGTTGATGCCGATGGATAATTTCGGGCACACTATCCGGTTTGATCACATTTCCTGTTAATTCTGTCTGAACTCCACGTTCAATATATTTATTCCCATCCATGGACTATCTAGGAAGGGGGAAAGACAAAAACTTCTATATAAAATCGGGCTTCCGTAATACCTATCACCCTAATTCGTATGGATGACCTCGGAGCGGTAGTGACAATGCACTCAGTAAAAAGATACCATTCCTGAATAAGATCAGTACCCCCAATACTGGCAAAATACCTTGCTGGTTCTAGCAAATAGGGATAAAATAGGCGTAGCCTCCTCCAAATTATTGGGTGAAGTGCTACCTGTTCTCTTCTCTGTCTAGTTGGTCTCGATGATTTACTGCCCTTCATGAATTAAAATTTAAAAAATAAAATAAATTGGGAAACTCAAACCAAAAATTATTAACCAACCTCGCCCACTCACATTACCCAAAACAAGAAAACATTTTAGTAACAAAATTAAAATTATAATTCCGTCACCATGGACTAAAACAAATACAACATTCAAATAGGAATTTAACTTGCTAAAGAGAACGTAATCGTGCTGATAACGCGAAAGGTCCGTGAGTTCCGTCTCCCGAGAGTACATGTCCTAAATACCTAACCTGCGTCTGGAGCAGTTTACACTTAGAAGCTTTAAGTTTAAATCCATGTTGGGCTAACCGACTAATTACTGCTTCTAATCTGGCCATATGTTCTTCAACTGTCTTACCATATACTATAATATCGTCCAAATAGACAACACAACATGTATGGTTCAAGTCCCCAAGACACTTTTCCATGGCTCTCTGAAATGTACTGGGAGCGTTACATAATCCAAAGGGCATACGATTGCATTCCCACAATCCTAACGGGGTGGCAAAACAAATGCGGTCTTATGTTTATCTGTTTCATCAACCTCTAGTTGCCAATATCCAGCTTTCAAATCTAGCGAACTAAACCATTTAGCGCCATTCATCATTTGGAGGGTCTCATCAATTCGGGGGAGGGCATAACTATCTCTGATGGTCCTGTCATTCAATTTCCTAAAATCGATACAAAATCGAAGGGAACCATCTTTCTTCCTTACCAAAACGACTGGACTAGCATAGGGGGAAAAGGATTCTCTAATAACTCCCGATTCTTGCATGGATCGTATATGCTCTTTCACCTCATTATACATGGACGGGGGTATCCTACGGTACCTTTCTCTGAAGGGTCGATCATCGTTTAAAGGGATTCTATGAGTCGCAATATTGCTATGGCCTAAATCATGCTCAGAAGTACTAAATGCATAGGAATAGTTTCCTAATAATTGTCTAGCCCTCTCCACATCTCTTGGGGAAGCGGGGGAATCAGAGAAATCAAAATTATCTGTGGTTTTACAGGTAGAGCGATTCACATTATTTTGGGGTTCATTTGATTCATTTGCACTGGTCCCTGTACTCGGCACAAATATACAATTCCCAATTTCTGCTTTCGATATACCCAAACATCACTGTCGGTATGGTTCTCTACCAGGACCGGAATGCGACCTGTACTTTGTGTCTCTTGATCCACAATAAAGATACCAGGATTAACTACAACACCTGGCTGGAGAGCATGTTGGGGCTCCACCATGACCTCATACTTGCCTGTTGCCCGGGGGAGGGACACTTGACATTCAACAATTATTGCTTCTCTTGGGGGTACTTTAATCGACCGTTTGGATGCATTTCTTGCAGGACCTATCCGACCATCCCTACCTGGTGTGAATGGGGTTCTCATACTACACCAAATGCCATACTGGGTCTATCTCATTGACATCCATAAAATTTCGACCCAACTCTTTTTCTCCCTGTTTAGCGCAAAGTTGAATCACATTCGTGCCCACGCAACATGGTACTCGCTGATTATAAGGAGTGTCAGGAACTATCAAAATAGGGGCAAAACACTCAAATTCCATAGGAAGGGAACCTGGTAAGAAAATGGAGGTTTCTACATAGCCTAAATAAGGAATTTCTTGACCATTCGCGCATTCTACCCGAAGGAGCTCGCCAATATCATGGAGGGGGAGATGGGAAAGATATTTATTGTAACAGGCCCTACTAACTGTCGTAATTTGGGCTCCGGTGTCTACTAAACATGGGCATGAATGCCCGCCTATAATAGCAGTGGCCTCATTTGGTTTCCCTACCATTCTGTCGAGAAGTTTTGGGGAAGGGGGAGTCTGACTTACCTCATGTCGCCTATTTTCACTTACCGGATCTACCGTCCGCCCCTTGACGGCGACCCTAGCCCGTTTGGCTGGTTCCTTTGTGGCGGGGGACAATACAAAGGAGGGGGAGCTCGGGGACGTTGCGGCGGATAATTCAGGGGGCAGTTTCTAGCAAAGTGTCCCACTTGCCCGCACTTAAAGCAGCCTACCTCGCGCCGCGAAGGAGGGGTTGCCTGGGTGGCGGCCTGCAACTCTCTCAATTTGTCGTTAATCTCAGCTAACTCTTTTTCAACATCTGAAATAGGGGTTTGCGCGGAATGGACATTCGCCCTCGGGCGGGGAGCTCGGACTGGGGAGGGGGCTGCATGGAATTGGAGGAAATCTTGACCTTCCTGCTCTGCAATCCTAGCTGCTCTTACCAACTCATCAAACGTCCGTATCGACTCATACTGGTGGCGTATAGCTTGCTTTAATTCACTACTTCCCAATCCTTTCCAGAATACGACCCTTAACGTTTCGTCTTTGGAGGCTCGGGTAATTCCTCCCCGATATTCGGCACGATCGACAAGCAATTGCAACCGAGCACTATACGCAGTGACTGATTCCAAGCTCTCTTGTTTTGTCGAGTATAATTGCTGTAAAAGAACAGCTCCCGATTCAACGGTTCCATAAAAACCTACCAATTTCTCAATTATTTCAGCTCCCGTGGCCTGTACATCCATGTGCAGAACAATTTGGGCTGCTTCGCCGCGGAGGGAACGCCGTATTAATCGAGAAAGAGTCTCGGGATTACACCCTTCCTCATGCTGAAGGCATTTTATCTCACTCTGCCAAACCTCAAAAGGGACTTCCCCGCCCTTCGGTTTCGAATCGCCGCTAAACAGCGATAGTCGGATCGGATTTTGAATGACAACGGGAAGCTTCGCTTCATTTGAACTTCCCAATTTCTCTGACTGTCGGCTGCGTTATGGCATTAACTCAGTCTCATTGAGGCATCGTTGTTACAACAGACTCGATTAATTCATGTCTCAGAAATAAATGTCGAACAAGCTAAATTCAGCATTTCAGTTATTTTGTTGACTTTTCCCCAACTCAGCTCGAAGAAATGAAATTCCTCTGAAAACTCTCCACTTTCCAGGGATTTAACTTTATTGTAGGGGGATCTTCCAGTGTCCAGAAATTACAGAAATTAAATGGAGGGGGGGGGGGGGGGGGGACAAAAAGGGGTGGCAGGTGCTCGGGGTCCAAGGATGCAAGTGCAAGTGGGAAGAAGGATTGAGGGGTTTTTATATCAAATTAGCAAACACCTAAGCTGCCTACCTCGCATCTCGAGCCCAGCAGATTTCTTATTATTTTTCTTTACTTTCCATCCCATAATACTTTTTGCTGTCCGACCCGCTTTCAGTCTCTCCCTTTTGACAGACAGGGCAAAACCTTTTCCCATTGGTCAAAACTTTCCAAACAAAATCATAAAATATATTATCAACAACACTCCAAAAGTTATTTCGACTTTCCAATTGGTCAACTAATGGGGCAGTCCTTATTCCATTCAGCGTGGGTACACTGGGTTAACTCTTACCACTGTTCTCGAGATCCAACTGACAGCTTAGATTCTATATGTGTCAATTGACTGTCAGGATACTGACACCTGCTTTTATTCAAAATACCAACAAATACATCGCTAAATTTGAGCAAAAATAGATTATTCGTCCAGGGCAGTCCATCTATCTCTCCCTCTTTTCTTCGTCTCGGTCCCTAAGCCCTTAATTCTATCTAAATTCCATTAGTTTGTCGGTCTTCTATCCCTAAGGACTCATATACCCTTCAAACTGGCGATTTCTTCAAGTTCAAGTGCCTCTCGGGGTGTTCACACTCTAACTTAAGTTTCACTAGCGCTACACTTATATAAGCAAAATCAGGTTAGCTTTATCAACTCTAATCAACTCTAATTTTGATGTTATTGGGACGAATCCCACCAAGTTTGCTCACAGCCCAGTTGCATTTCATGGAGAAAAAAAAATATTGCCCCAGGGGCACTTTGAGGAACTTCCTCTACATGCTACTTAATTGATTTTAACAATCTGAAATTTGACATTATTTATGATCCATATGATACATACGCACTTTCCGCTCGAATTGCCTGTTGAGTGAGATGATAATGTCATGATGTACTCAGGAGTATTAAATGGGGTTTAAAAAAAAATATTCTGCTCGCGCTTCACGCTCGCATTAATCGTTACATACGCATCTTCTTCATGATTACAAAAACTGCTTAGAATATTCAATTTTCGTGTCTAAATACATGAAATATCAACACATTTCAGCTTGCGCTTCGCGCTCGCATTATTTACTTAAGCCTTATGAGAATTATTATCTTGTTTGTAAGAATAAAGCTAGGAGGTACTTAAAACTTCAATGTTTAGGACTACCCCCTAAAGAACAACAAAAACAAAAATTAGCTTTTAATAATGGCCGATTGTGGAGAGGTAGATGAAAAAATCCCCCCCCCCCCCCCCCATTGGCGAAAGCTGGATCCACCCTTGGTTGAAAATGACCATAATGGGTCCGTCCGTAGGCCTATATAATTATATCCCACTGGATTTACAACTGGGCGTTGTGGCGTGCGCTTGTAAACCAAGCTGACGGGGCAGTTACAAATTGACTTGGGTGCGGGTTCGAGCCCCGGTCACGTCTTTCGGATGGTGACGTTCATGGGCGTCAATCCTCATAGGAATTCTATTCAAGTGGGGGGGGGGGGGGGGGGAACACCCTATTATTGCATCCAGGTGTGTCCCCCCACTTGAATAGAATTCCTGTGAGGATTGACGCCCATGGTGACGTTAAAGGTCGGTCCACACAGACGTAAATAACAGGGGCGTATCCAGGGGGGGGGGCGCAACAGGCGCCCCCCCCCTATTGGCCGTCGTAAAAAAAAAAAACCAGCAAAAAAAAAAAAATCCTCATACCAATTGAAAATATTGTTCATTAAATAGGCTTCAAAATTGGTCACATATAGCACTATTTTGCATCTCAGCCCTTCTTCAGAAGCAAAAATTTTCCAAAGACCCCTCCCCCATGACGGCGATCAATAATTCCTGGCGCCCCCCCCCCCCCCCCCCTATTGGGAAATCCTGGATACGCCACTGAATAATCATATCTGATTGATACACGTATTAAAACCTAACTATTCATTCATTCATTTTCGCCAGTGCCACCAATTAGACACGAGAGTGTCTCGTACAAATCTGCCAATATACAATACACCTTATCTGCCGCGACGTACGTGGAACCAAATCCGCCGGGGAACCATATCTGCAACGTCAAACCCGGCAGATATGGTTCCGAGGTAGAACGATATCTGCCGTTAGGAACGATACCTGCCGGCAGATACGGTATCTGCCGGAGAACCGTATGTGCCGCTACACCGGCTAGGGCGCTCTGTAGTGTGTACTGATATACTTCGCTTGCTGATGAGAGTCCGAAGATAAGTCGCGTATATCTCATCAGTCACTTGTGTGTTACGAAGGTCGTGATCGTTCGCGAGGGCTCATCGAGCTCGACCTGGTGGTACCCCCACCTCAAATCAAGCTTGGAGAAGACCGCTGATCCTGTAAGGGCCTCCATGGTTTCTTCCAATGTCGGTATTGGACGTCGTTCGCTCTCCTCATGTCCACACAGACACGCATGTCTCCATTTGTCTTGGGTACGACAACTAGTGGACTGACCCAGGTCGTCGGACCGTTCACGTGCTCGATGATGTCAAGTCCAAGTAGCTCATCCAACTTTCTATCCACCTTTTCTCGTAAGTGGAAGGGAATCATACGCTCGGATATCGTTCCTTGAGCTGGTCAGCGACTGCGACTAGAGCTGTCAGCCTGGACTGTGGAGACAGGACCAGCAGGCAGAGTAAGAAGTCCGAGGTCGATAGCCGTTTGTCTTCCGAGAAGGCATCCTCCGTCGCCGTCGGCGACGACGATATGAGCATCTGAAGTGACGTTGGTCTGTGTAGATTTCATCCGTCCCTGAAATTCGCCACGAACTGTTAGAGGTGTGTGCGAGCCATACTTGTTCATTTGTAGCTAGCAAGGCAGTGAACTTCTTATTGTGCGTGATTTTGTCATTCATGGTGAACAGATTATGTGCCATTGATGGTGAAACCAATTATCAATAACAATTAGGGTAACATTGTGTGTAGTAGAGATGTGTTGGTAATTCGAAAAAAACAATTTTAGCCAGTTGGCAGATAGGTGTTGTATTAGAGAAAGTAACTTGAATGTGTAGTGCATGACCAGCGGGCAGACACGCCCAAGCTGTTTTGAGAGAACAAACTGGTCCTTGCGGTTCTTACTTTTTTACAACATATGGTTAGTGATTTCAGCATTTTATACCACAACAATGAGAGAAGCTGTGGTATAGCCAGAAAGCCGTGCTGGAGCTTGTTTATTCACTTACAAATTTCAAGCCCCTATTTATGGTCAACATCGGTGAGTTTTAAACAATGCTTATTTATCCTATGTAAATTGTGAAGCCCAAGGTTATAACATAGCATGGAGCTTACTAGCAAATTGTTTGTGATAAAATAAACAGTAATTGAAAGACACCATCTGTTTAAGAATTAATAGGGAGATAGTTGTGCTATCAAATTGAGTTCATGGAGATGAGATTGAGATTACTTGGTATAATTTAAAAGCAAGGATATAGGTCACTTTGTGTGTATCACAAACTGCAATTCATATTATTGGAGTCTTTTACTACCTTGAGAATGATAATTATATTCTTTAAAAGTTAAACTAGACGGTTTTGAAATGACCTTCATATGGTGGTATTTCACAATGAAAGGATCTAAGGTGAAATAGTTTTAAGTTACACAAGTCTAATTATCATTGTTTAAATAATGCTTGATTATGTTAATATGTATCTCAGCGTGGGAAATGAACACTATTTTTCAGGCATATACACGTACGTAGGGTCTCATTGTAAATAATGTGTTTATGACTGACAACATTTTATAGATGGCACATATTCTGGGACTGGGATTCCCGCTCTTCAATGATTCAGGAGAGGACAGACAGCAGGGTCGTCGCACAAGAACGTGTTGGTCGACGGATGCGGCACCACTTCATCCAGAGAAAGCAAAGACTGTTAGTTTCTTCAGATCGCAGATAAGACTAAAAGACTGATAGAGGATATCATTTATGGTGATGTATTATATTTTTGAAATAACTGCGGTATTCAGATGTTTCCATTTTGGGAAAAGGAATTTTGACTTATGTAAGCTACAATGAGATTATTTATGTGAAACGGTCAATTCTTTTCGATGTTGGAATATATGTTGAGATTTTCGAAGGTCAGTCAAGGTCAATAAAAAATGGTCATTACATGTTTGAAGTAATATGTGAATATTACAGAAGTCATGCGTTGGTCAAGGTGTTAATAGGGACTTTTAGAATTGCACGTCCACTTAGTCGACTGGTACGCAAGGACGCCACTGCGCATGCGCCACTCGCCCTCCCCTGTCCTCCTCCCTGACTTGCATAATCGAGAACGTGTTCACTTCGTTTTTGCGGTGCTCCGAAATCTTCGACGAGGTTCACGTATATGACGTCATCATAACAGCTCAACTATTATGCTCATCCGTTGAGTGTGTACTTCCGGTTGACGTCGACGGTACGTACACGTCGATTGAAATCTAAAATGATCAGAACTGTAGTCAACATGGGCAGTCGAGGACGTTGACATGCGCGAATTAGTCGAGTGGGACGAAGTACTCGTCCACTGCTTCTAAAAGTCCCTATTGATAAGTTATGAACAGGTCAGATACGGGTGAAGTAATCTTGTGAAATTGGCTACAATAGATACTTTTGTCATAGATTTTTAAGGAATAGTCTGGTGGAGATAACGTGAAAAACAACTGAATCATTTCAGGATCAGCTTGTTTTAGACATGAGTAGAGATTAGTATTGTTGAGTGGCTGTGATTTAGCTGTGAGTAGAAGAGTATTAGACTTTTGAAATTAGGTCAGTTTAGGATTTCAGTGATGTAATGAGATAGTAAAAATAGATTAAAGGAATTTACAGTGTCAAGTTAGTTCAGGACTTGCTGTGAAAGAGAATAGAAGGTAGCCAAATGTTTTGAGTGAAAGAAGACACATAATTTGTGATCTGTACACATTATCATCTATTCGGCAAGATGTTTCTTGAAAAGAAAGAATAAATTTATAAATGTACATGGCATGGTGTGAATATCCCTTTTTACATTAATGATATGTGTGTTTGTGTCAACGACAGTAAATTTCTTTTATATGCGGATGATAGTGTGTTACTATATTCTGGTACTGATCCTAAGCTGATCGGGGAAAAACTTAGCTTAGAATTATCAAACTGTGTTAATTGGATGACAACAAATAAGCTTAGCTTACATATTGGTAAAACCGAAAGTATTTTGTTTTGTTCGCGGGGTAGGCTGAAGTATACTGATGATTTCAATATAAGTTATAACAATCAACTCATTAAGAGACAGGATTCTGTGAAGTATTTAGGACTAAATATAGCTAGTGATCTTTCTTGCTCAAGTTTGGTTGACAGTATTGTCAAAAAAGCTAATGCTCGTCTAAAATTCTTGTATCGTTATCAAAATTGCATGAACTTAAAATCAAGACGCATTTTAGGTTTTTCCTTAATACAATGTTTATTTGATTATGCTAATGCGGCATGGTACTGCATTCTAGGCAAGGTGGATCAAAACAAGTTAATAATAATTCAAAATAAGATTGTAAGATTTATCAATCACTTACCACCAAGAACACACATTGGAAAGAGTGAACTTGAAACAGCTGGTCTTCTTCATGTAAGCCTTAGATCACAACAACTTTTAATTCACCATGTACATAAGATTTTTTACTCTAATGCAGATCACTATATTTCAAATAATTTTACTCGCTCTTCAAGTGTTCATGGGCATGACACTAGAAATAGTCAATTTTTCGTAGTGCCTAAGCGGAAAGGTAAAATTGGAAATTCTTTTTATTTTAACGGTATTCTTTTCTGGAATTCCCTCCCAAATCATGTTAAGTCAGTTAAGAATTTTTTACATTTTAAAAGGGTATTGAAGCATCATTTGAAAAATGTGTCTACTCCATAACTATATTTCTCCTCTCCTTTTTGTAGCTCAGATGGTTTTTTCCTATATTATATGACTTATGTAACCAACGTTTATTATCGATAGTTTCATTATGATTTTCTGTATATAGTTTTTTCCGTTGAGTAAGTCTTGTTTTCACATTTATGTAATCTTCGCCTAATTTATAAAAATGTTATATTTTATTTTGCTACTTTAGTACATTCTTATTACTTGTCGTACGTGTACGATAGTCTTGTAGCCGTACTAATGTGTTTTCTTAGTGTATTTTTAATCAGTTATTTAGGTAAGGACCCCATTGGAAATAAGCCATTTCGGCTTTCATGGGCTATCCTGTCATGGTACCTGGTTATGTTTGTATTGCAATATACCTGACGAATAAAATCAAATAAAATCAAATCAAATCAGAGATTGCACCTGTAAATTCTTTAGTATTAAAATTGTCATTGAGTGCATTATCTTCCGATGAACAAACCCTTTCCATCTTATTTTTAATAATCTTCTGTCTCTCCTTCCTCATGTGTACTTCTTTTTTGTCTAAATTTGGGTCTATACAATTAAAGCATTGCATAAAATTGATTGCTTTTTCTTCTACGGACTTTGCTATAGTGTTCCCACCATCCTCAATTAAATTAGGTATCTTGGATTTAGTACCTTCTTTGATACCTTTTACCCTTTTCCATACTGAACTTATACTTGCCATTCTATTCAGCTTTTCATGCACAGTAATTTTTCCAGTATTCTCTCTTCGCTTTACGAAAGACTGCCTATGCCTCTCTCTTTTAATCAAATATTGCTCAAAATCTTCATAAAGAAAAGTTTTATACATAAATCTATTTTTAGCTCTATTCCTCTCTTTTGAAGCGTTGGCACATTCTTTATTCCATCAAGGTGCCGGTGATTTGTCAGTATGTTTATTTACAATCATTTCCTTTGTTTATCATAAGAAACAACCATTGTGTCTACCAGTAAATCGTATTTTCCTTGTATATCTAGCTCTAAGAATTTTTCTTTCATATCCTCGAATCGGGAGTCAATATCCATCTTATACCATTTCCAATTTATCTCTGCTTGTCTTCTACTCCGGTAAGAATTACGTATTTGTCTTGCTTCCGATAAATTTTGGGCACCCTTATTGGAGATCATACTATACTTAATGACAAAATAGTCACTTCCAAATGTGTGTCCAGAGACTGCCCACTGTATACAACTACTCATTTCTTTTGATATGAAAGTAAGGTCCGAACAGGATAGCCCCCACTGCTCGGGTCTATTCTGGTTGGAGTACCGTCATTAAGTAAAACAAGATCATATATATTTATTCATGAAGTCTTCAACTGTCTTACCGTTAACATCCAAACTGGTACTATCCCAAAGTGGGTTATGCGAATTGAAATCACCACAAACTATTACATGTTTTCTACATTGTTTCATAATTTCATCTAGCAAAAGATTTTATTGCAAGGGTTATAAAAATTTACAAGAGAAAAAATATTGTTTTGTAAATAGATATCTTTAATAATATATTCACAGGCCTCTGGGGTGTTCACGGCTCGAAATGTTATAGATTCGTGGATATATATAGCTATAGTCCCCCACGTTTATCTTTTCTATTTTTCTCTAGCAAATGATAGTTGGGGAAAGTGTAACATGTTATATTCATCGTATATACCATGTTTATTGAATACATATTATTCCTGGCTTCTCTGCTATCGAAGGTGTTATCCTCCCTTTCCCTTGGTTCAGTGGCGGCATGAAGTCAGAAGCTTTGCCCCCCAGTTGCCCCCCAATAATTTTCGGAGTGAAAAAAAATAAAAGGGTGGAAAAAAATTTTGTCCGCCCTTGCCCCTTGGCGCCGTCTTTCTTGGCGTTTTTTTTTTTTTTTTTTTTTTTTGCTTGTCAGGGAATTATGGAGGGAAACTGGGCCCCATAACGGGTCTACGTTTTGACAAACTTTCATTTTTGTACCCCTCTTTTACTCAATCCTGCATCCGCCCCTGCCCCCCAACATTTTTTTTGCCCCCCCATTTGCCCCCCCCCCCCCCCCCCCCCCCCCACTTTAAAAATCCTGGTGCCGCCACTGCCTTGGTTAGAGTTTTCCCCCGCTGGGGATGTCTCTATCGATCGTGTATTGGAGGATTATAGTAAGAGAGGCCTTAAATGAAGCATAATTATAGATTATGATTGGCTGCCTGAACATAACGGGAAATTAGGCTTATTGCCAGCCGGTTTTATAATAACGGGAGCTAAAATAATACGAGCGCCTCACGAACTCTTTCTGTCGGCACAGAACAGGGTCAGTGAGCTGAATGTATGTGGCTTCGAGCATGCGCAGCTGTGTAAAGTTTCTCGCTGACTAATGGGGTGTTGTAAGAAAGTTGCAATCAATTGCAAATTGTAAAGCAAATTAGAACAACCATTCTGAATGGTTCAGGGTCTGCCCATTCAAGAAGATGCGCTTACAACAATGATTCTGATTGGTCAGTACCGATCAGTTGCAACTTGCAATCAATCGCCACTTTCTTGCAACACCCCATAAGATGCATACATTCAGCTCACTGACCTGTTCTGTGCGGCTTGTCTCGAATGGGTGGGTTGCGGGAGCGGGATGGGAGCGGGAACGGGCACACCCTTTCGAAACAAGCCCCCCCCCCCCCCCCCCCCCCCCGTTATCTCGAATGGACCAGTTTAGCCAGTTTAGGCAAGTCCGACCTATGTTTCCCTCTTATAACTTTCAAAGCTAATTGAAGACAACAAAAACTTGTTGATAGACCAACAACAGATACTTCAAGAAAAACACATTTTCAGCAATCGTTGAATCAAAAAATGAGAATACATGTATCTTCTTTTCTTGCCATGGATTTAGTAGATATGAACCCTTCAGTGTGAGAAGTTTGTCAGTACTTTTTTCAGACGTGTTCCCTTTTTTAAAAGAGACACTGGCGCTGCTCCCTGTAACACCTAAAGGAAACCCACATTCAAACCCCAATATATCATTAACAAATTATACTTGTATTCTATCCAATATTCTGGTATAATACCGTACAGTTATACATAAGTATACACATGTGATATATAAGATGAAAGAGCACTGATCTCTTTTTCTAAAATATCATCTTCTAAATATCAGATTATTCTAAAGCCCACCGCACATTATAAGGTCGACTGCGATCTGATTTTGGAAATAATTAAATCTCAGTAGCATTAAATATGGGCATTTTAACAAATATAATTTACCTTATTCAGGTTCTGGACAATAGTATGAATAGTAAACATTGGGTTTTGGTGCGCTGTCAGCCTTATACCCGGAATAAGGGCCAATTCAGTTTCAATTCCTAGACCAATCGTAGAATTGCTCTGACGTCACTACGACTCGGAGCCGATTTGGCCTTTCCTCCGACTAGAAAGCTTGCTATAGGCCGTATTTTCGATTTTACTACTTATATGACTTTTAGAACCTCAGTCAAAACATGTCTTTTTGGTGTTTAAATGTTTATGTCGAATGCTATTATATTTTATTCCGATTTTATTCGGATCGCAGACTGATCGTATAGTGTGCGCAGGGATTAATAATAAAGGACCTTGTCTTTTTTTGGACATGGAGAAATATCTCGGTGTATTGATAAATCTGCTACTGCCCAGGTGGTCATTGGGCGTCGCAGACTCGAAGTGGGTGGGTGAAGCAGTATATTAGGTTATATGTTTTTCTGAAGATTCATAATTCAGAAGGTCCATATAACTCCTAGGTTCGTTATGCCGATTCACGATCCTCGGAATAATGAACCCCCTTGACATAGGAAATTTATTTCGGTATTATGAACCTTCTGAAAAACCAGTGCCCTCCATGCAGTATGATACGTTCATATAATTGTCATATTTTAAGACACAGAAAGAATCGCGTCAGTTCTACGGAACGAAGTACAAGTAGATGTATTTGTTTGAATGATTATGTGTTAAAACAACAGGGGAGCGTTTCATCAAGCGTTTTGTCAGTGATTTTTACTGACAACTGTTATAAGCTACTGAAATCCTTGCATCTGATTGGCTGAGAGCAAATTTGTCAGTAAATATCACTGACAAAACGCTTGATGAAACGCTCCCCTGATATTCAAATCAGTTGTATTCTGAAATGTAAATACACTTAACAGTATAACGTCAGTTTTGTATTTCTTCCGTTTCCGTACACTTACAAGCCTTACACAGATTATAAGTTGTTAATTAAAACTTTTCAAGAAACGATATCTTCCTATACCCGAGATTTTCGTGGTCAATAGAAGTCTGTACCCGAGACGAGAAGTATTTGAGTGAAACATATGTACCATAGTAAAAAAAAATTAGGTTGCGAATTTCATTGGATTTGATTGAATGTGGGTTTCGTTTTTACACAAAAAGAAATGCCGTTTTCATCATTTGTACACTATCGCAGATTTAAATTATTTTGTCGTTTCTAATTTTATCTTCGAACAAAAAAAGAAAGAAAAGGAATGTTGCTGTGGGTATACAGAGACGTCTGCAAATGCTAATATTATGTCATATTTAATTAACTTTTCACGTGTCATACCATGAATTAAAATCATTCGACATTTGAAGGTGGGAATTATTTGAAATACATGTAGACTTTCTCCGTTATCATAAGTCATCATCTTTTTTGTCATTGTAGTTGTTAAGAGAGCCATGAATGTGTTGGTTGCACTTCGATTTTGAAGTTATTTGTCCTTTCATTCTATATTTCTATTTACGCATCCCCTAGCTTTGTTCCTCTTCCTAACGTTAAGGTTTTGTGTATGTACTTTATTAATCATTCACCATTGCAAATTTACATCCGCATTATCTTCTGGGAAAATAAATTCTTTTAATTTGGATTTTTTGGTGATATAAATTCTATTTCGACTT
Organism: Heliocidaris erythrogramma; assembly: GCA_025617745.1. Classification (NCBI taxonomy): domain Eukaryota; kingdom Metazoa; phylum Echinodermata; class Echinoidea; order Camarodonta; family Echinometridae; genus Heliocidaris; species Heliocidaris erythrogramma. The sequence continues at coordinate 49,164,000 of CM046861.1, forward strand.
CTTTCTTCAGAAAGAAGCCTACATGTATGTTACACAAGAACAGCAATCGATATGCCTCCCCTGCATTTAATACCGATAGATCTGTCTAATTCTCCGTACTTGTGTGAGTTGCGTGCTAGCATATGAAAATTTTATAATCATTTTGCAGGGATTTTCTTTTTCTTCATTTTTAAAAATTTGGATGAAGTGTTTGGTCATTTTATGTGTACTACATGTATTTTAAATTATACATTTGAAAGAGAAATTTGTGTGTGTCATGTTGAAAACAAGATGTTGCTCACTTTGTTTCTCAAATTTGCTTCGGTGCCCTAACCTCAAAATGAAAATACCTTGGTCCTACCACATCAGCGTTTTGCTTCATGCACTTGGAATTTGACAACAGAACTGTAATATCCCGATTAAAAAGGCAAGTCCGTTCCAGCATCAAGTTGGTGTTTGTTAAAGACAGAAAATTGAAACACACTGGTGGTGAAAATTTGACGGAAATGCAATAAAAACATGAAAATAATGCATTTCTAAAATTAGAATCGAGCACAAACAAAAATTTACATTTGCATGACTTCCCCTGTAAGCAGACCTCTAATCATTTTGTAAAATCAAAATTGAGAACCTACTCTACACATTGTTTTCCATAGTTTTATGTAATTAAAATATTCCATAAATCTCTTATTAGTTGTTCAATTTTCTTCAAAATTTTTGTGAAATATCTTTGTCCGAGTTTTCTGCTTCTATTGAAAGCAAATTTCTCTGATGGCAGATTTGTCCTTTAAAACAGTCCTTAACCCTAAAAGGGTCGGAGGGCGGAATCCCCCCCCCCCCCCCTTTTAAACCTACATGCCAATATGAGGGACACATTTATAAGCTACAATATATAACTGTATTCAAAGCATTGTCAATCAATCACAAGCAGAAGACAGAATATTCATAGTAAATCAAAGACAAGATTTGAAACAGTGGGTAATATGTTTGAATTTCTTTTCATATGATATATTCACCCTGTACATGTACATACAAAATGATTATTTACAACACTAATGTGCATCTAAATTGAAATGAGCACACCATTAAAAATATCAAATACCATGAAAACAAACTGTACATCTACTGCCATCTGCCAGGATTTTGCTGAATCAGAATACATGTACACCTGTATATCCATAACAAGAGGTATAGAGGAGAAATAATTTAAAAATAATTTAATTTACTACTCACTGAATACATGTACATGTATTTCAAATTGCCATTTGGGATATACCTGTACGGTGGAAACTCGTTATAAAGAACTCCGATGTAATGAGATTCCTGGGGAGCGTTTCATGAAAGGAAGTTGTCGGATATTTTATCCGACAACTGTTATAAGCTACTGAAATCGTTGCATCTGATTAGCAGAGAGCAAATTTGTCGGATAAAATATCTGACAAGTCCTTTCATGAAACGCCCCCCCTGATATAACGAAGTAATTTTGTTGGTGTCGGGTCTTTATGTTGTTCGTTTACCCTGATACATGTATAAGGAGATTGCTGATATAACAAGGTAATTTTCATGGTCACAAGGTCCTCGCTATATCAAGTTTCCACTGTAGTGGCAAAGAGCTGTTATATTTGTAAAAAAAAAAAAAAAACATGAGCAAGAGCATGGGCTACGAGACTTCAGAGGTAAATAATAATACATGTATGTGAATAAAGTAATAAAATGCACAGAAAAACATGAAACACATTACATACATAGCATCAAGTGAAAAAACAAACATACTATTCAAAAAGTGCAGAAAATATTTTCTTTCCATACTCACTACTCTGGAGCTTGTCATTGTAATTCAGTAATTGTGTCAATTCATATTCATTTGAGTTACATTAGTTTGAAATTCATATTATGCAATTGTGATATCAGGTTTAAACAAACACCAACAACCGAATACTGCTGTAGATTCATTTTTTGGTCAAATAAATATTTACATATGCCCTGTCTGTTTCTTGATACATGTATAAAATACTCATTCAATATTCAGTATTAAGTAGGCCTAATAAGGGTACTAAATTATATTTTGACATAACTATTATTTAAAGTACATGTAGTTGAAGCGTTAATTGATTGGGCATACAATGTAAGAAAAATGATCCCTGAAAGTTTTAAGAAAATTATTTTGTTCTTTGGGGAAAAATTCATGCTCCCCGTCAATGGAAATTATTGGAATTCTAACTGTACCACAATATTTTATAACCATTTTAGCTATCATAACTAGAAGACTGATTTGAAAGCAATTCCACACATTAATATTATACAACTATTATATGCGACTGCGCACATTTCATTATTCTGCCTACAGTAATAATTCTCCTTTTAACAAGGTGAGATTAAAATCCATGCACAAAATTTGTTTCCATTTCCCTGCAGTTCGGACAAAATTTGTTTCCACTCAGAATGTCTGAAAACACCACTCCTGAGGACGAACTCTGCACACATTGTCACTGCAACACTGAAACATGATTATCATTGTCACTTTCTCTGCTTAACTGCAGTATGGTCATAAGACACATGTAGGTTTTTCATATTTGTTGGCACCCAGAGTACTTCAAAAAGACGGATTTAAAATGTCATCGTAGCAAAGATTCTTTAAGATCATAAAGCTAGCCATGGATGTGATTGGATGGTCTCTTTGTTCCTGTCTCCATAATCATACATCAACTCCTCGTCAACACTGATGTCACGCTTGGCAACTAGGATGAGATGAGGGCGCTCTGCAATGTCCACCAGCTTTGTGCAGCAGTTGCCTTGGCGACTGTGGTTGAGGAGTCGGCCAAGACGACCAGATTCGCTTGTGGCATCAACGCTGGTTTGTGAGATAATCGGTGGAAGGAAATGCAACATACATATCAGGTTCGCCCAAGCATACAATCATATATGATTTGTCTCACGTTAGTCCTATTATGATTCTCTATTGCATTGTTTATATCAATGATATCCAGTTTGATGTAATGTTATATAATTTGTCACATGTTGAAGATGAGTAGTGACATTATGATTTTGTATTTCATTATTTACATCAGTATGGTAACCACTTTGATAATGTTATATACCAGTAATTTGTAACAGGTTAAACCTGAGTAGTACTATGATTTGCTATATTTTCTCTCTTTCTTACCATTTCATTTCCATATTTCCATATGTTACTTTTCTTTATACTAATGCTTCGTATTGTAAAATATTGATGTCAATGTCAATGTCAAAGTTTCTCAATAAAATACCCAAAAAAAACACCTAATACCAATCAATATTTTGGGTTAAAAAAATAAAGTAATCCAAATAAACCAGACTTCATTGGCAACTTGATATCCTACAGTGTAGATGCCTTTGCCTCGTTCCATATTTAACATTTTGATTATGGGAAATGTAAACAGAGTTGTGTGACTTATTCCTATATGACACTGTGATTTCTGACCTTCGGTTGATTGACCTATACATCTATTCACTTCATCTTTGAAGGTAGGAAGAAATTCCTTGAATGCTTGAGCACCTTATCATGGTCGCTCGGCTAAAGCCGGGGTAATAATATGATTGCAGGTCCCTCAGGGAGAACAGTATATAATACTAATCAGGCTACCCTGGGTAAACAAGACATATTATTATTATTATATTATTATTATAATATAAATCCAGGAACTTTTTTGGAAATTTTTGGGGTGGTTCACATTCAGACAAGTATCATGCAACAAAAACACTTGAATCACAACACTGAATTTGTGCACTTCACATAAGTCTCTTGGCAGGAAAATGGCCATCATAAAACATTTGTGAATGTTTCTTGTGTTACAGTATAGATGAATGTAAGAAATACTTGTAGCTTTACTGACTTACCAGTAGCTCTTGTTCTTGTGCTCAAAGAAGTACATGTAGCAGCCAACCTTTGGGTCAGTCTTGTATTTCTGCTCTCTCTTCTTGGCAGTGGAGAGATCGATGAGGTCTCCATAGTACTCCACTACGAAGTCACCCCTTCTGAATGGCTTGGTAGAAACAACCCCTCTACCCTTGCCAATAAACTCCTTAACCTGTCCATCAGTAAAACAAACACCAAAAAAATACAAAAATACCCCCCAAAATAATATATTTTGGGGGGCTCTTTTTGGAATTGGAACAAATGAAATTTTTGTGCATTATATTTTTCACAAATGTTCTTTTTTAGTTTTCCAGAGTTAAAGCACACATTGTTTCTGTATGTCTTGTCAAAACTAGTGATGGTAAAATAATGTTTGGTTGGAATCAGGGACTTTATAAAAAGCTCAAGAAGACAGAGTTTACTGGTGTATTACATAAATATTAAAAGAAAAAGATATCCAGGGGCATTGCTGAAAGATTTTGGAGGGGAAGGGGTACGTTGGCAGCTGTCAGACCAACTTTGCAGACATGAAAGCAGCTGCAGCCCAAAAGATTTAAGATATGTCCACACAGGTAGAAAAATGTGAAGAAGTACAAATTTGCTGACAGTTATGGATTTCAATCTAGTATGAGTGAGTATGTGTGTGTGTGTGTGTGTGTGTGTGCATTGGGAAGGGGTAACTCCATCCTCCTTTAGCAAAACCATCTGTCAGAGAAAAACATAAATTTTCATTGGATAAATAATCAAATTTCTACTTACCTTTATGCCCTCCTCTTTGTTGGACAAAATAGCATCTTCAAGTTCCAATTTCCTCTCTGCCTGTAAAATAATGACAAAACATACAAGTATTAAAGCTTCAAAAAGGAATTTCTTTAAAGGCCAAGTCCACCTCAATATCAAGTTGATTTGAATAAACAGAGTAAAATTAAACAAGCATAACAGTAAAAAATTCACTGAAATCGGATGTAAAATAAGAAAGTTATGGCATTTTGAAGTTTTGCATTATTTCATGAAACAGTGATATGCATAGCATGGGCGGTATGCAAATGAGTGAACCGATGGTGTCACACACTCACTTTTCCTTATGAATTTTATTATATGAAATTTCAAATATTGCAATTTTTATCGATGTGATAATAAAGAATCCCTTCCTTGTATGAAAATAAGTTACAATAATGATGATTTTACATGTTCCATATGGAGTCAAACCATGTTTTACATTATTGAAGCAAAGAAATGAAATATATGATATTTCATATAATAAAATACATAAGGAAAAGTGAGTGCATGACATCATCGGTTCACTCATTTGCATACCGCCCAATAATATCAATAGAGATAACAGCATTGATATCCCGGAGGAATGGCTCCCCACCATCCGCCGACATGTGCCCCCTACCGTTGCCCTCCGTCCGACGTCTGCATTTCGCCTGCCAGTAGCCCGCCAGCAGCACCGACGGGATTTTCCCCCGACGACCGCATCTCGCTAACCGATCTCGCTAACCGATCGCTCAGTCCGCGGCTTCTGATTGGTCGTTTTCACGGACCAATAGCAGCGCGGCGGTTCCGGCTCCCTCGGAACGTAGCTTACGCTATAAAACAGTCAGACCGCAGATCGTATGCAATTGAGCAAATATCACGCATTTTATTTCCAGTGCCCGAAATGGACTCTCTCCCTGCACCCAGTCGGCTGTATCGCATGGTCATCTTTAAAGTTATGTTCTTCAATAAATATTAATGCTGTGCTCATTAGACTTTCTGCAAAAATAAATGAATAGTTTACCAACACAGTGATATTTTGTTTCAGTCAGAATTTTAGAAATAAGTTGTTTAAAATAACTGATGAAATAGTCATACAAAAGCCGTTTTTTCACAAGATTTCAAGTTGTTAAAAGACATATAAAAAGTATATGAGCCGCCATCAAGACACATATGTATGGAAGCGCTGGAATCTCATCTTTTTCATCGTTACATTCAAAACATCCATAAATTTATGACAGAGTCAGGATCCAGCAATATTCAGCCGCAGATAATCCGTTGTCAAGTCAAGACCATGGTCAAGACCATAGAATCTTAGCCCTGTGATTGGCAAGCGAGCCATCTGTAACCAAGTGCGCGTTGAATGAAACAATGCGCAACCTGTTGCTTCATCCTTGCGCAAACATGCGCATAGCTGTTGCCTAGCTGTGAGAAAACAATCTAGCGTGGTGGTAACCAGTCAGAATGCTGGAATTGACTTTTTTAAAGACAAAGTGTGTACATTGGTTACATATTGCTGGATCCTGACCCTGTCATGAAGTGCACATTAATGTTATTTCAATCTTTGGAAAGTACAGAAAATGTCCTTTACGCTCATGTCAAATTTGCCCTGGCTCACAATAAAACTATGGTAGTTTTGGCCAGATTTATATTTCATTTCATTTCCATTTTTTGTCATAAAAGGAACACCATTTTTCTACCAATTTCGTCTTTTATTTTGAACATAATAAAAGCATGTCACAAATCTCTGATCCCTCTTCTTTTATTTGATGTATAACTCGTGACAATTGGTGAATGCTAAGTAGTCTATTCAATAGTTTGCAAATGAGATGTTCCTGGCTGTTCTTGCTCATTATGTATTCATAGTCAGGCAGAACTGGAAATAAAATAGCGCGCTTTTAGGGGACCTGCGGATTGGCTGAAAAGGCACTTGCAGCGGCGATTGCCCACACTGCCTGTCGAAGACTAGCAGTTAGCGGTCGAAACGTCGCAACCCTCGTTTGCTCCATCGTGTGACAACAGATCAACTCATACTTTTAAGATATTTATTCCTACTTGAAGTAATCATGTAAATGAGATGAGAAAATGATTCTGATTGGTCATAATATTGTTTTTTGATTTTGTATTCGGGTCTGTTCACAAAGTTGGGGCACCAAAACGTGACATTTTATCGTAAAAACATTGTAGTTTTAACACTATGACTTACACCATTAAGTTGTTTTATATGAATGTACTTGGTGCCTCCAGGAAGCTTTTGAAGAACACAAGACAAATTGTTTTGAGAAGCATTTTCAAAATATTGACAAAAACATACTGGTGTCCCATGTTACATCTACAACCACCTTTTTTTTAGATTACCAGCATATCTACAAGCATGATACCTTACATAGCTAAATCCTATTAATGGGTACAATGTGTTATGGTGCTGACTTAATGAAGCAAAACTTTTAACAAAAGAATAACTATCTTCCCTGAGTTTATCATGAATGTTGTGGGTGTAACGGTTTCCAATGAAATGTCACAAATTGTGGATGAACGGGACACCAAGAATATCTGCAACTTACATCAATAACTCTTGAAGTCAGTATACTCTCATTGCAGTTGTTGTTGCATTGAATTAAATAGAGAGCCTAAAGTAACCAGGCAAATACTTATCATCAAAAGCATTATGGATGTGCCGTTATGTCTCAAAATGAGACTTTGCGGATGTAACACGGACACAATGTCCGGTTACATCCACACGCTGGTTTTTCATAATTATTTCCAAAATACATTGTGGAACATGATGTTTATGATTCTCAGATGCTTTTTATTTTCACCAGAGATAGAATGGCCAAGTAAGAAAATTCTAACTAGACTTTTTCATCGAATTACAGGGGATTAAAGAAAAAATGCCTCAAAAGGTGCCCAACTTTGTGAACAGACCCATTCGTGTCATGTTTTTTAGAAGCAGATGGAAGCAGTGAGTTTCAAAGAACAAGCTCTTTGAAATCTGTCAATATCCAAAAGTCAAGAATGATGACACTGCATTCGTTATTGTTGTAGCACTTGTCATGTGTCTACAATATTCATGATTTTCTGGGTAGTTATTGTACCTTAAGTTCTACAATGATCCCCTTTGGTTTAGGGATCTCCGAGAAGATGTGCAGTGAGTGTGATAGTTGTTAAAAAAAAATTTTTTAAACACTCACAAAAAAAACCCCTAGATATTAATGCCTAATAAATTTTGCTTTCTTAAACATTTCAATTTATGAGAGCTGAACACACAAAAAAAATATGTCAACGTGGTTTCATTTTTCTTCCGTCAACATGAACTTCGACAAAAGGTCCGTCAACAACGGCACTAGATATGTTACAGGTCAATGACATCATATTCAACTGCAATGGAACAAGACAGCATTTCCATTTAGCCTTTATCATTACCACTGGTCACAACACATTTTAAGCAGTGAGAGTGATAATTTACAGATATAAGTGCATTCGGATTCACCATAAAAGGGTGAACTGATCCTAAAATTCACAATTGAAGGTTTTCGGTAACACCATTTGGGAGCCTCTGTGAAAAGGCTGTTGATATATTCTTTCGTGAAAAATAACCCACTTATGGGGCGTTTAGAGGAATTTAGGAGAAGCATTTTTTACTTCTGGCATTGTTACCTCTGGCATTTTTTCCTCTGGCATTTTTACCTCTGGCATTTTTACCTCTGGCATTTTTTCCTCTGGCATTTTTACCTCTGGCATTTTTACCTCTGGCATTTTTACCACTGGCATTTTTACCTTGAACCGGTAAAGGAGTATATCTGTCTCGACGCGTTTCGAACAGTGTGCTCTGTTCATCGTCAGGAGATTAACTCGATGAAAACTACAGTGCAGCAAGTATTTATGCAGTTTTGCGGACCGGGGTATTTTATGCTAAAATGTTGTTTGTTTTGACCTTAATGAACTTAATGCACATATTAAAGCAATCAATACTTACATCAACAACAGATTTACATCGCCTATCACTTCTCCTGACAGGGAAATAATCTTTAATTGTCATCATGACTGGTTCTTCTTTCACTCTAAGGTGAGAAAAAAATGATAAGATAATTAGAATAATGGCAAGTAGAAGACAGATTGAAAACAAGAAGATAAAATATTAATACAGGACAATTCGTTGAAACAAACAAGAAATTGATAAGCATCATAAATAATTATGATGATAATGATAAAAATAATTTTATTATCAAAAATAATATTGTTAGTATCTATCCTCAGTTTTAAACAATAACTATTCACATACCATTACACACTAATAATCATGCTATGTATTATCATCTATCTATTTGAATTTTTGTTGATTATTTCCTGTATGTATATTTCTATATGTAATGCATGTAAACAAGACAAATTTCCTTATAAATATGGACAATAAAACAACGAATAAAATAGAGATTATTTGAATTGATTACTTCATAGTTAATTTCCTACTGATCAAGGTACTTCACACTATTATAATTCTTAGCACACCATTCACAGTCCTAAATGAGAGCATTCTTTGAAGAGCTACTCAGAACAATCCATTTGAACACTTAGAGCTGCCCTTCACAAACGTATGCACAATTTGTGTCTTATTACATAATTGAAGCACACTAAGCTTATGTCATTTATTCTGCTGCAAACTTTTTTTTTCAGTGCGATTTGCTACATCATGTGTGAACACAGCATTATCACATCATTATATGAATCAATCAAGACTGACCTTGGTTTAGAAGAAGTTCTCCCACTAGTTTGAGCCCTGGCTGATGACTTCCCTTTGTTTTTGCCCCGGTTCCTCCCACGTCCAGTATTCCTGGGACTGGCTTCGGCCTCAAGCTGACCATTGAGTGACCGTGAGGCACCAGCATGCTTTGGAGTCTTCGGCTGTCGCTTACCTCTTTTGTCAAGCTGTATGGTGTGTCTGTTTGGAGTATCTTTAAAGAGAAGAAAAAGAGGTTGAGTTTATTGGAAGCCAGAAGTTGTAAGCTACTTTAACTTAAAATAAAATGAAAAAACAAAACAAACAAAAACAAAACAAAATCATCAAAATCCAATGGAAAATTAAGCCTCAGGTACCTTAATCTAACCTCTTAAATAGCATCATCTTTTGACAGAATTTAGAAAAAGGCTGTGCATCTCATTTTCCAATCATGCACCATTCTCCCTTGTAGAAGGCGGTTTTCTATGTTCAAGTCAAAAAGTAATAGTTGAAATGAAAAATATGCATATTTTCCAAGTGAGTTGTTGGCTAAAATTCAAATAAAATGTAGGTAAAAATCTCTAATTATAATCTTATTTGCATCACATAGGAATGACCATAAGATGGCACTGTTCTAGTTGACCACTTAGCTGTTAACTCCATTTCATAAAACTTCTTACATGTCATTGAACTTGTATTGCCAGCACATTCCACACTTCCCTCTTCTTTGACCTTCACCCTTCCAGAATCTCCTGCTCCATTTACTTCAGCACCTCCAGCTGCTCCCTGCAGCTCCTCATTGGCTCCTGCAGGAGAATCGGCCTCCAGCGGGTAAGGGAGCGTTTCGTCTGGTGACGGGGATTCGTCCCGGCCAGGGACTTCATGGGCCTTGGTAGGGGTACTCTCGGGGTGACAATACCAGATAAGAGGTCTGCAGCACCCAGAGAAAGGAGATATTACACAATGTAATGCAAATTGCAATTGTTATTCATCATAAATACAGTTAACTTTGTATATAAGTCAAATCTGTTGGGATCACAAAAAATTGTTTGACTTATGCAAAATTTGACTTAGGAATAACATGTTTTGCATAGTTTGGTCAAAAAAATTGATTTGACTTAGGCAAAGTTCAACTTATGCAACTTCGAGTTATGCAAGGTTAGGCCAAATAAAAAAAAAAACATGTTTAGCATCCGGCCTTTTTGAAAAAAAAGGAGGAGGCACTCTTTTTTTTTTCAATATTTAAAGGGTAAAAATGATTTTTGTAACTATCTGTTTTGGGTGGGGACGCTAAACATAAATTTATTTTCACTCTACTGTATTTCATACAAAAGACATCATTTAATTTCAAAGTATAATCATTTGTGTTCTTTATCAAATCAAGGATATGACTGTTTCTACATGTAGAAACCAGAAAGTCACCAGTGCTAGTCAGGCTCGGCTTATGTCTGTTACACAGCAATCACAGCAGTCTGCAATGATTTTTTATAATTGGAATTCTTAAACATTATACTCATATCTCATATCATTTTCAGATGGTTCAAACTTGTACTTTTTTAGTCCTCATACAATGGCCTGTATTCTGAACTTCGGTTTAACTTAAACCATGGTTTAAATCTGTGGTTTAACTATGGGTAGCCAAAAATGTCAAAACTCTGTTTACGCTGTATGTTCCTTATGTTTACTGGATTCTGGTCTCATGCCTTAATGGTCAAGTAAACTATTGTACTTATCATTCCCAGAGAGTGTTTAACAGTTTGAGTACCAAAAATATGCTGATAAATTGAATATCTACTGTTAGAGATTTGTGTAACATTTGGCTGCCCATAGTTAAACCACACATTTAGACCATGGTTTAAGTTAAACCGGAGTTCAGAATACGGGCCAATATGTTTAACCCTGATCTAATTATCCCCCCAATATGATGAAATTAAAGGACAAGTAACCCCACGTGATATTCTAGATGCACCTATTGTCTGCTACGTCTTTCCATGGAGGCTGCCATTTTGTGCATGACACGGATCATTAGGTACCATATGCATTGATAATAGCCTACCTTTACAACAGATACGTCGCTTTGTTCTGATTGTATTACGATTGTTATTGGCCATGGGCCTAGATAATTGACGACCCATGAGTTCTAATAGCCATCCTGTAAAGCAGATTCCTCGCTTTGTTTTGGTATTGTTACGATTGTCTCCGTCCTTGACGTCAATTCTCCGTCCTTGACGTATATTTTTTATGAAGTATATTTTTTATGAACAAATTAAGACCTTTTAAAAAATATATAAAACTAAACTTACATTTCAGAATATGTGACTTTATCTAATATATATTTGTCCTCTAAAAATCAATTACAAGTTAACGATGAAGGAAATTTTACTTGGGATGAAAAATATGTTCGTGTACACATAAAGTAATGGCAGCCCCCTTATTATTGCTAGCAGACGATAACTTGGCTGGAAAATAGTGATTTATATCTATATCCTGTGTTTTTACATGAAATTGCATGTATCAAATAAGAGGCATATACTACACCATTCAAAATAAGCTAATTCATACGCTGAGGTTAATTTCCCTTTAATATCTTGAATGCACTTTTCTTTGATAAACAGGGACAAATTTGGGCTATGAAATACATTACCTTGGCTAGTTTTTGCAGAGCTCTCCCCTTCTTTATCATGTACAACCATCGTGGTAGATGCTCCTGAATTGGCTGGTTGTGGACTGGAAAAGTATTTTGTGATCTTATCAGGACCATGCTGGGGAGATGCTGTAGCCTAAAATGTAACAAATGTGCATATATACCACTCTAATACTGACAATTTTAACCAAAATATATAAGAAGAAATTTCAGATGTGGCTATTTTCACTATACTATTAAAACCAGTAAAAAGGGTTGAATAGGAAATCTATTCCATAGAAGGAACTTCATCTGTCTTTCAGTCTTTTGTCTTTCAATTCAATTCAGTATTTGTCTTTGACAAAGTGTAACACTTGTGACCGATTCAAATCGATTTCAACTTAATATGACAGGAGTTTATGATAGGAGTTTGTAAATTTGCAATTGATTGACTTCAGTGCAATCACTCTGGATCAATTGATAGGGCTATAAATGGTCTACATGGCCAAATGCTCTACCCTCCAGACTTTTGAAGAATAGTCATAATCATAATTATAATAATTTTTCACCAAATCTGCGACTGACCCGCATTTCAGTTAAAATTTGAATGCATACATACAAATGAACGTTATCTCATCCAAAATTATTATAATACATGTAGTTTTAAAAATTACCAGATCAGGATTTGTCCTCCCGCGACGCTTCTGACGTTTACATGTATCTTTAAGACAAAGAAAGAAGACAACTTGAACACAATAATAGTCAGATCTACATACATAGGCTGCAGGGGGATCAAGACAATCAACATAACAGCAATACTATACTGCATGTGTATTAAATCACTCGATCATATACCTCTGCACAAAAGTCACCAACGCATTCTGACCATGCGTCTTCAGCACTGACTCCGATAGCTCGTTTCGCGAGAATCAACAGTAAATTACGGATTTCATTTTTGGAATTATCTTTTCCAACATCGGTGAGTTGAATTTATTTTATTCCTTGGATATGTCGGGGTCGGTTTTTGTAAATTAAATGCCGATTTTGAGTGAATGTTTGTGACTTTTGTGCAGTGGTGTTTGAAAAAGTTGAGGTGTATGACTGCCAAGATTCTACACACGAAGTATAGTCATGTAGCTATGAGTGGCTCATGTTGAGCTTTTTTTAGATTCTAAAATGGCTGCTACATTGTTAAGCTAGATTAAAAACCAGGCTTTATGAAGAGCAGCGTCAGCTTTTTTGCAGTTTTACTCTCAAAGGGCCTTCCAGGCTAATCATGGGAGACAGTCTCCCAAATCAGTAGAGGCGCACGGCTGATATCGGAGACTCTCTCCCATATTGGAGACTTAGCTTTAAGGATAAAAGAAACAACACCAACAAGGCAATTTATCCCAGCCAAAGTTTTGCCTCATGGAGGTGAGAAACCCATTTGTTTTGTGTGTGGGTCATAACAAAAACTGTTATGAAAACAAAAGTAGAGGTGAATCTTTGAAGTAAACGGTCAAAAGGGGTAATTTCTCATGAGGAATCTGCTTATCATATTTTCATTTTGCGCCGAGGTAATCCCTTTGCTGCAAATGTAAACAAACCAAATCGATTTCTCCCAAATGGGAGATTGTCTCCCAAATCAGAGACCAAAATTATTTACAGAAGTCTCTGATATCAGAGAAAATCTCCCAAATGGGAGAGAGTTTCCGATATCGTTCATGCGCCCTACTGCAAATCACTCACGAAACCATCACTATGTGGGGCTGTGTCAATTTTGGCTCAAAGTGTAACTTAGTTGAAATTGAAGAGGTAAAAACACCAATATAATCAGCAAAATTTTGAGAAATACTTCCTTCAGGCTTCAGTCCTAACATTTTAGGATGATAAAATATCTAATTTCATGCCAGATTCTTTAATAGGATCTTTATCTTCTTCTTCTGTTCTCGTTACTCCTCAACATTCCATCAGGAACCAAACAATCATCTTGATCATCTTGATCAAGTGAAATTTGAAATGCAGTATAACGCAACCGAAATTAACGTAGCGAACATGGTACTGCAATGGTAGTGAACAGATCATAGCCGGCTGCTCGGTAAGTCCTAATTCTATTTCTAATTACTACCTTATCTACTTTATATACAAAATGTGAGCTAAATATGGTCTAGACCTTTCTAAGTTAAGTAAATACCTCTAGGCTCTACTATCTAGATCTTTTTCTAAAAATATAGTAAAAAACTATTCCGACCTAAGCTTATGTTGGCTGTTCAGACACCTTGTTGGCGATATACGGGTGTACCGTCTGTCTATGGGGAAGGTTGAGAAATGTCAGAAATATTCACTCATGGCTACATTACTGTAAAATAGTTGGTATTTTCTGTCGCATACAACAGGTACTAAAGGTATGGGGGGGAAATAAGATAAGAAAGCAAGACGTGATAAGTTCTGGAGTAAGGAATGGTACTGTCACCCTTGGGAATGATAGGATAATTTAAACCCATTTGAATCATGCACACTGAACACTGGCACTGTAATCATACATATTAAAGCTTTGAGCAGGAGGATAGAACTTGGATGAAAGATAGACCTGGAAACTCGACTGCAGATCTATACACTTTTCCAGTACATCCGGTAATAAGGTAATAAGGTAATAAGGTAATAAGATAAATATTTTAAATACCTTGCTTTCAAATTCAGCCCTTAAAAATCTCAATCCTACATCAAATGGCGGTGAGGAAGAACTTTCCATATTTCCAGCAAAATCCAAAGTCAAAATCATGCCAAAAACCGAAGAAATCCCCGCCGATCTGTTTTGCGATCGCGTGTTGTTTACATACCGCCGATGTCCTAGACTAAAATGTCCACGAAGAAACTCGGGGGTCGCAAGCGCACGTCGTTCTCTACGATCGCGCACACAGAAAATTAGGACTTTCCGTGTACGGGATAGGGACCAAATTTTTAACGAAAATTTTTTGGGGGGGAGATGTCAACGCCCGCAGCGACCAGGAAATGTACACAATGACTCCGATAGCTCGTTTCGCGAGAATCGAGAGTAAATTACGGATTTAATTTTTGGAATCATCTTTTCCAACATCGGTGAGTTGAATTTATTGTATTTCTTGGATATATTGGGGTCGGTTTTTGTAAATTAAATGCCAATTTTGAGAGAATGTTGGTGACTTTTGTGCAGTGGTGCTTGAAAAAGTTGAGCCTTATGACTGCCTAGATTCTACACACCAAGTATAGGAATGTATGAGTGGAAATATAATATTAAAGATTTCCCCCATTAACAGACGGCTATTTCTGTCTACACACACATGTGCAAAATATCACACACTTGCTATGACTGAGAGGCAATTCATTGCAGTACAAAGGTACAAAGTGTGAGGTTATCTACAATTTGAATTACAACCTCGCATATGTGTGAATGTGACTGAGTCATGTGTGAGTCAATGAAAGAGTGCTCCCAACAGGCACATCAGCAAGCAATGGTCATATTGACCATTAGGAAATATACATGTGTGTATACTGGGTATTGGGGATACAGATGTAATTTTGTTTCAAATGGAGGTTTTTGTGGGCAAACTGATACTTAGGTTTCATTCTATATATATTAATTTATAAGTTCGTTAAGATACAAAATGTAGAAAGTTATAAAAACTTACATTTACAGCCTTCTTTTTCCAACTAGTCACAGAGACATCCATCCGTATGACAACTGCTCTAAATATGTTGCGCACTAGTGAGGCGACTCTACATGTACATGTATATGGTTACGCACCATAGATACGTACACAGAATGTTACGCACACAAGGTCGATATTACAACGATGGGTGGCCGTTCTCTCCCAAAGACTTTTTCAATTATTGCTCCTCGCCATTAAAGCACTTTGCTATATCCTTGCACCAGAAGGAATACAGCAGATTGTAGAGAATGCACGATGAGAAGCCTTATCGCTAGACTAAACTCATTAACAACCCCCAACATGCCCAAGCTGTCTTAACAACAGGTAAACAACGAGGTGGAGATCGATGAACCGATTGCACCGGTACCACTACGAGCGCTGAGGGCTCCCTTCATCATTATCGTGAAAAATACAAAATGGATGCTCTGACCGGAATTCGATAGGAGATTTCGCAAGAAATTCCCCCAAATTTCAGGAAACCCTCTTCAAAGGTCACAAAACAAACTGGTAAGCTTTAATCATCTGACTGTTATTCACCATAATTAGCTATCTTTCAGTAGATTTCAATCTAAGGTTTTCACTTAAATATAGCCAAAAATGCACAGTGATGCATTATTAGTACCGTAGACTGTTCTGCCTGCGTTCCTACACAGTCGGCAATGGCGTGTGCCTAGTAACTAGTATGAGTGCCAACAGGGGCCCGTTACAATTTCAAGTTTCAACTTCAACTTCAACTCAAGAGACCGTCATTAACAAAATTAACTAGATATATGTATAAATTCGTGGACATCCAATAGAAAATGCGTGTTGATTTTACAACAAACGTTTCTATATATCGTCCAAGAAGTTACACACTTATGACGGTGTCATGAAACGGGCCGCGTCTTTTTTTTTTGTAACCAAGCCTAGGCAGAAACCCCTTTTTGAAGACTTTGAAAGAGACTACAAGTATCGGACTTGTATTTTCTTACTCAGTCACCTTATTTTTAAATAAGCAAAAGAAAATTTCGTAATATAATTTATAAACTTCTGCCGAGGAGCCGTGGTTCTTTCACCAAGAGAGGACTGGATTATCCGATTGCGCCACACAGAACAGCTGCTCGATGCCCTTGCTCGTTTTTATATCGCTATAATTCGTTTTCATGAATATTCATGCAGATTAGTCTTGACGGAATAAACCGTATTAGGATGAAAAAATGCGAAATCTGCCTAGGCTTGGTTACCAAAAAAAAAGACGCAAACGGGCCCCAGTCTCCAAATCCAATATCGGCCGTGCGCCTCTACTGTGTGTGACTCACTGTCTGTATGGCTAGAGTGCCCAAGTCTGCGCACACGCGTAACTGCGCGATTCTAATAAAACAAAACACGCAACGAACACAAACTTTTCATCATAATCATGATAATATCATAGCGATAGGTATTCATGCAAAAAACTAGTCAAAATGATGAAAAAACGGTCTTATTTCAGACATTTTATTCACAAGCCTCAAAATGTTGTCTTTCACGTCAAAACTCCCGAACTGCGTGTAAAATGAATGAGTGCGCAGACATGGGCACCATTGCTTTTTCAATGTTGAAATGACACGGCCATCGTTTCTTGTGAAAATGGCATTGTTCTTGCTCTGATTTTGATGAGATTTTTTTCAAACTTACTCTTTAGAATATCAGGAATAATATAAAATAAAGCTTTAGAGGAATATTAAAGAAATTCTTGTTCATTTTCAGTTCAAAACCTTAGGTGCGCAGACATAGGGCTCCCCATCACTGAGTACTGACTGTCTATAGACAGTAACACTACAAGAGTATGAGCATGTGGGACTAAAACATAAAAAAGCGCTGTAACAACAATGCTTTATATTTTTAATAAATTAAATATATAAATGTATCATCACAATATTTCATACATAATGAGGGTAATGAAATAATCTTTTACTCACCTTTTACCATAGTTGAATCTATATCGCCAAACAAAATTATGAGACAAATTTCGGATCTGTACGTCTCCAGACAGCGCACGTAAAATTCAAAGTTAAAGGGACTGATGCAGCTTTGTGACGCTTTGTGATTGGTCAATTCTATTTGCCTCCGTAAAGTAGTGTTTACATTAAATTATAAAGAAGAAGAAGGGGCACTAATTTACTTTCGCACCGAGCACTGGCGGATCCAAGGGGCACTTCCGGCCCGTGCACCTCTTTTGGAAGAAAAGTATGCATTTTGACCATAGACGAACCGCCATTTTCTGGATTGTGCCCCCTCCCAGTTTTAGAATGAAAACTCTTTTTTTTTTGCTTGTCAGGGAATTATGGAGGGAAACTAGACCCCATAACCCCCCCCCCCAATGAGCGACTTTCGGAAAGTTTTCAAAAGTTGACAAACCTGCATTTGTGTGCACCCCCCCCCCTTATACTCAATCCTGGATCCGCCCCTGGCACCGGGTACCCAAAAGTTGATTTAATCACATAGTTTGGGTACCCTAACCGGAACCATAACCCTAACCCTAACCTATGTGAATAAACCACATTTTTGGTACCCGGTGCGAATGTAAATTAGCGCCGAAGAAGGAAAGAAAGATCAAAGAAGAATTCAAAGAAGAAAGAAGGAAAGATTGACATCCATTTTTATACATACATGTAGGCCCTATATCCCTGCTTATAGAAATGTGTATTATTTTTATTACAGTAGTACTGTACGTCTTTGAGAACATTATAAATGGCTGAATTCCGTATTTATGATTCTTTTACATGCATGCCGTATTTATTTTATCACGATTTTCTTACAATAGGAGGGGAATTTTTATCTTATATCCCAAAACAGCCCTTTATTAGGCCTATAGGTTCACACACAGTGTAATGACCCTCATTGGTTATAAAAGTAGGTATTTTGTCCGTCCGTGACATTGACTATATTATGGATTATAACTTTATTAAACAACCATGACAACCAAAATTTTATCAAATTTCAACTCCTTCAGTGATACCCTTCACAATGAAACATAAAACAGCTCTATTCAATTAAATTTTCTACAGACCTTCAAACTTTCAAAATTTGTCCGTCCGTGACCAACTGATCAGGCTCTAATTCCTTTCGAAACTGAGGTAAATTTACTTAGGCTTCGAAGTCCTCTAGAATGCAAACTTTCACTGTTCAGAATCGAAAATCCTCACCTCTCACCATCGCTTCGCTCCCTCCTTTAATGAGCAAATGCAACATGTTCATGGTACAGTAAAATGAAAAGTCTTATTTATGGAAGGGGTGTGGGTGTACATGTACCCCCATTTTGTAGGCATACATGTAATATACATGTATTTCATGACTGGCGCTATAGAAAATACATACATGTACATGTACTTCAATTCATACCGGCTCAACCCCATCAAATTGTTTGGCTCATTACGCAACAACCCTGATAGCAGAAAGTGTTAAAAAATGACGTGATATTTACGTCGTGGTTTTCGTCTTTTTTACGTCCTGTAATTACGTCAATAAGACGACAACTTGCACCAACGCAAGACGTCAAGAGGACGTCTTATTTTGACGTCATCTCCACGTCTTCATTCCTCTTCCCTGATAGCAGAAAGTGTTAAAAATGACGTGATATTTACGTTGCGGTTTTCGTCTTTTTTACGTCCTGTAATTACGTCAATAAGACGACAACTTGCACCAACGCAAGACGTCAAGAGGACGTCTTATTTTGACGTCATCTCTACGTCTTGTACACTGTAAAAACTAAAGTGCTACTTTTAGGGGCATGTATAGCGACTGCACCTGAAATGCTGTTTATAGCACTTGTAGTGTGCTAATTTACCAGCAAAAAAAAAATGTGACCGTGGCGAGCCTCGAGCCAGGTTCCGCTGATTGAGAGGCGCAGACGTTACCGATGGACTAACGAATGCTTCTTGCAATCCAGTTTAGTCATGGGAGTCAAGTAGATAACATGAACTATGTGGTGTCGTAAATTCACTATGTAACAATATGATCTGCTCTAAATCGTACAATGTGAGTTAGTCTAGCGGTAATGCCAGCAATTCTCGATCAGCGGACCCTGGTTCGAAGCTCGCCCAAATCATTTTTTTAATGAATGTTTAGCAGTTTAAGGAGCCGGTCCAGCTCCCGTGAAAGTGCTGAAATAGCACACTGTGTGCATTCAATAGCACTCTGAGTGCAGTCCCTATGCATGCCCTCAAAAAGTGCTATATACAGCACTTCAGTTTTTACAGTGTACAGATGACGTCAAAATAAGACGTCCTCTTGACGTCTTGCGTTGGTGCAAGTTGTCGTCTTATTGACGTAATTACAGGACGTAAAAAAGACGAAAACCACGACGTAAATATCACGTAATTTTTACCACTTTCTGCTATCAGGGAAGTGATCAGTGGCGTCGCTAGATCATTTTGAATTTGGGGGGGGGGGGGGTGTAATATCTAAATTTGCTGACAAATATTTAGGGCGTGGGCCCAAAGTTTTCCGACAAGATTTCTGCACCCTCATGCCCTCATGCACAAATAATAATAAAATAAAATCGCATATATTTTGCCCGAATATCAACATTTTTTTTTTACTTTAAAATGTAAAAGTGTACATAAATTACTATCCGGGAACCTCGCTGCTCAAATACATGTATGTGAATATTCTGGTACCTCGCTGCCCGAATATTAAGTGGTGGTTACCCCAATATCGGAACTTTGAAAATCCTCGGGGGCGGGGGGGGGGGGGGAGTTGCAGCCCATTGCCCGAGGACGCCTTTGGCCGAATAATAATTTTTCAAAAACAACTTTCCATTTTGTTCTTCTTTTCTTTCCTTTCCTTTACCTTTCCTTCTTCACTGTAAGGCATTATATTTTAAAAAATACGGATTAAAAATTGTCAGTGATTAAAAAACGCTCAACATTAAATCAAGCGTTCGTTAAAAATGACTTTTAATCTTCCGTCCGATAATAATATTGTTGGCTAAAACTATTTTTTGGTTGTTGGTTATGTCACGATTCGTGGGCAAGCATTATAACCAGGTAACCAACAATTGATTAAAAACAGAATTCCCGCCAAAATGACTGACCCCTTCATTGTGATTTTGTTGGTTAAAGGCAAGCAATAAGAAAGTTATGAATTTTTGAAAATCACAAAAAAATCACTATAATTATTATGGGGATTTCAAATTGGCCGAATAGGTAATGTCACTGTGACAGGGGCGGCGGAGCGTCTTTCAAGGGGGGGGGGGCGCACCAGCCAAAAAGGCACTTTTGGGAAAAGGGGGCACCTACAATTAGGGTGAACATAGAACCAAAAAAGGGACCATTTTTGTGACATTACCCTACAGTCCAGTTAACATGATTAATACATTATATCAAACATCATCTTCTTCCCTTTTATTGTGGTTCTGGACACTGCTTCAGCTTCCCCAATTAGCAGTTGTGTGTAATAGTCTAATGACTCATGTGCGAGCGAGCGAAGCAAAAATGTTCACTCTTTTCTAATGCTGAATTCCTTTGGTTGAGAATTATTTATAGCGATATAATGAAAATGACAGTAGCAAATGAATTGGGGAATGTCAAATGATCTTTTAATTCACGCATTATCCATTGGCGGATCCAGGGGCACTTCCGGCCCGTGCCCCCTCCTTTTGGAAGAAAAGAATGCATTTTGAGGATCCACCATTTTGTCGATTGTGCCCCCCCCCCTTTAGAATGAACCTTTTTTTTTTAGCTTGTCCGAGAATTATGTAGGGAAACTGGACCCCCATAACCCCCCCCCCCCCCTTCCCCCAACTGAGCGAATTTTGGAGGTCTGGCGAAAACAAAAATGAGATTCGCATAGATGTAGTGATCTCATTTTTCAAACAGCCATAACTTTTTCTTGTCCGATTTCTTTCCAACTTTCACCATCCCTTTTTCCTATTTTTCTGCTTTTACACAAATCATCTCATTACCAAGGTTGGATTGCCCTTTAAAGTTTAATCAAAGTTGATTAAAATCCTGGTCACGTGACCGAACCGTCATGGAAACGAAAATACTACCGCATAATTTGTTTTCCCGAAAAAGATGGAAGGTGTTACTAAGTCTACATGAATGGAGTTGGTGGGCTGATAAGCGTGTTTGCAGGTGAGAAACCCATTACATATATGATTCTAATCTAGCTTACATGTAAGGAAGAAATACAGTAGGGTTCTTGCTTTCTATAAACCACTTCACTCTCCCTTTCTTCATGCCATTTTATTGGAAATATAGTTTTCATACTTGGTCAAAATTGTACATGTTCTACTTAATGGATTTTGAAAATTTGCATTTGTTGCAAACCTGCACAGAAATTTGACTATAGCAGTCTTGATTTCATGTTTATTTTCACCTTGATATTAAACGTGACAAATAGGCCTCACATTAGTGCATAGTTGTTGACCTTCACACAGTGGTATGTTCAAGTTCACATTAGTTCAGAGGTCATTTGAGGTCATCTGAAGAAGTATGCTTCCACCATTCCTGTCTAGTTTTATTTAATTATATACGTATAGAAATCACTAAATGCATTATAACTGTGATGTGGTAGAATTAAATTATACATATTTCAAGCAATGCATGGTGATGATGTTAATTTCAAGATTGTAAGATCAGTTAATAGATTATTGTGTGATTCCAGTGGTGTTTATTTGAAAAGAATCAAGTTACGTTACAAATTGAATTCCTCAAATCTAACATCGTCTCAGTTTTGTTATTGCTGTTGTTCAACGAGATTTTATTTATTAACCAACGCCATATATTGTATAAAATAACTTGATTAACAAAATGGTTACCGTTAAAGTTTAAACCACCATCTTGTTAAAATTTAATCAACATGTTGTAAATCAGCATAGAACTAAATAAAATGTACAAATAAAATGCTTAAATAATTAGCCCATAAACTTTTACCAACAACCTGTGTGAGTTTACCAACATCCGATTAGCAAACAAATGGTTAAAACTTTATCCAACAACCTGTGCATCAAGATATTAACAAAGAAATGATTAAAACATTGACCAACAACCTGTGTGAGTTTAACGAACATCAAAGTAGAATTAGCCAACAATTAGTTAAAACTTCATATCTCCGAAGGTTCGTAATGCCGAAAATGAAATAAGGTTCATAATTCCGAAGGTTCGAAATTACGAAAATACAATAGAGCCTTACAAAACTTTTCGGGATTACGAACCTTCGGAAGTACAAACCCTTTTCATTTTTGGAATTACGAATCCTATTTCATTTTCAGAATTATGAACCGTCCGACGCGTCAGAGTATAACGAACCTTCGGAAAAAACGACCTGTAATGGTATCTTTGATGGAAAGTATCCTTATCGTTATCGGTGAAGTCTGACCCTGACCTTGACTCCTTAGAACGTCTTCTCCCCCCTCCTCCCTGACCTTGACTCTTTAGAACGTCTTCTCCCCCTCCTCCTGCTCGTCACCCCTCCTCCCCCATCCCCTCTATCTATCTCTTTCTCTCTCTCCGTTGTTTTTCTTCTTTTTGGGCATTCCCCTCTAACGAAGGGGACACAAATGTTTTTAAAATTTTTCTTTCACCCTAAACAGATGTGTTAATTGCAACAAAACAAGTTACATTCAATTTTCATTTAATAAACAAGTTACAAAGCAATACAACATTTTACAGATACATTTTCAACATTTCAGGTAAATTATACATTTTTCGTTTTCTTTTTTTTTTAAAGGGCAGTATTGTTGTCGATTCGTATTTTAAATTCATACCAAAAAGAAGTAAACAATTTTTCCTCCTTTCATATTTTCCTTTCTCGTTTCTCAAAATCAGCATTTTGTATATTTTCCAAAGAGCAATTATTTAGAATAAACTGACACTAATATTATATTTCAATTAATTTATTAATTGATATAGGTCCATACATTAATAACTAATTTCATTAAACCTGTATATCATTTCCCGATTATGTTCCTATAGGAATTATTAAATACTATATACACGTACATGGAGAGTTATTTTTTATCTGTTTTTGTCTTCTTTGTTGTTTTGTTTCCTGAAATGCTACGAATACATGAAAATACAAGATTGATTGATTGATTGATTTTATTTGCCAAGCATTCAGAACATAATAAATTTGTACATAGTAGAATAACAAATTAGCAAGCTTGAACAGGATAACCCACGAAAGCTCGAAAGCTTATTTCCAGTGGGGTCCTCTTGTATTGAAGCAACATGAAAATCATTTTGAGATGGGCTGATCTAGGGTGGCCATGGTTACTCACTTTTGTTTTAATTTCTGCTACCTCTCCTCCTCTTTATGGAGAGTGACGATATCATATCCATTGAAGTTCTATGTACTTAAAAATACTTTGAAACATTCTCAACAGAAACGTTTGATGACCTCGGTGGCAATAGAATGCTTTAGACAGTGGCGTAGTGCGAGTCCAGCCCTTGTGGGGGCACTGGCATCATGGGGGTGGGGCACCGGTATTACTCGGAAAATTCAAGACGACTTTATTGGTTGAATGCTTTATTTGGATACAAACACAACAGGAACAGTTCAATTTCATTCATATTGGCAGTCAAAGGACTGAATTGTCGAGAATGACATGATAATAAAATTATCATAAATATTTCATTATATCATTTCATGTCAGTATGGTACATTATAATATATATATATAACAGCTGAAAGTAGCTTCTAAGACATTCTCATGAAATCCTCGACAAAATCATATACATGTAGTAAGAAACAGGTACAACATACATGTATATCAGCTTGCAGATGGAAAAAAGGTAAACAATTAATTCGTTATAAGAGCATTTTACTTCATTGGTGATATTCCATATGAAGAGGTCACTGATTGGGGGAGGGTGCGGGATGGTCCTTTCGTCTGCCTTTCTCATCATGTCCCTTTCCCTTTCCTTTTCTCTCCTGATTTCTTTTTTTTTAAATTGTTTTTGCCCATGGATGGGGGGGGGGGGCACGTGCACGCCGCGCCCTTGTAGCTAGGCCCTCGCCTTTACTGCAGTATATAACATAAAATGACTATGGAAATGCGTTGGGAAATTTCCAGATAACTTTTTGAGGTGGTATCACGTCACTGTCAAAAGTTGTAGGTATCATGCAAATTGCCAAACCAAAATAACAAAGACTTGCTCACACCATGGACCATGGTTACACTAAAAGAAATCGTTACGATACACGTTCTCATATTCAATCTCAGATCCTTCATATTTTTTACCTGTTTAACGTATAAAATATGTAATCATATGTATATATATATATATATTATTAATTTACATCTCAAGCTTTGAATATTATACTGTCACAAATGCTCTTATTTGTGTGAAATCAATGTTTTCCTATGCGACATTAAATAAATATAATGAAATTTGTAACGAAACTGAATGATAAACCACTGAAATACATTTGTAACTGGACCGTATAGGCCTATAATTATATTTCCTTAGAACTAATAAAAAGACTTATCATTACATTCCTCACCCAATTAAAACACATCATTATAATTATGACACGATTAACATTACGATATACATATAAAGTAGTACTGCAGTGTGAATTATTTGTTTCAATATCTTTTCCATAACCATAAATCGGCATTATGCATGTAATATGTATAATGACGGTTCGAAATAAAGAGGTGTTAATTGCATGCACTGAAACAATAGCAGCCCCACGGCTGAGTTACAGTCGGAAAACACTTTAAAATACATAACATAAACATATTCGTAGCAAATAACAGTGAATCTTGTTATCATTGATTCAAGGTATTATAACAAGACGACTAATGATTTTCTTGTTGTTTCCAAGGGGTAGGAGCAGAACAAATTTCCAACATTTGTTTTTCCCCCTGGAATGTGATATCGAACATTCAAGAATCCCACTGGCCTTCCTAAGACCAACAAAGGCTCCTTTCTCTCATAATTAAAGCACAACCCTGCCCTTACTTGCTTTATACACCTGTGTTGTCGCAAATGCCAACACGCTACTGTGCTAAAATTGTGTTTATTGCACTGAAACACTTTCGCAGCCCTAGGGCTGATTTACAGTCGGAAATCAATTAAAATACATAACGTAAACGTATTCATATAAATCATTTGATTCAAGATGTTATGGATCCGCTCTTACGACCAAGTTTTGTGGTCTTCAGGGCAGACATGCTCAGTAAACATCACTGCTCAACTGGTTTATGGAATCCATGTCCCTTCATTTCTAGTAGCTTCAAGAGTCGTTCTTTGAGATGCTCTCTCTTCCTATACATCGGGAGATGTAGCACGACATAGCCATGACATGTGTTCACTTCAGGGCACATGTCCTGAGGGGGCTTCCCCCTACAATCTTTGTCTCCACCCATGGGCCAGATCCGAGGTCCAATCTCACGGAATCCACCAAGGGGTACGTGATCTGCACCCGTTATTAATCCTGAAATCAAATCAGATGAGATTATAATTAAAATATAGCATTCAGAACGAAGACTGGATTTTCTCATCGGCATGACCAGATTACTATCATCTTGTCGAAAATATTTTTGTCTTCAAAATAAATTACATTAAACAAAAACAGAGTTGTTTGGTGAATGATTACAATTCCTGACTTATGACTTCCCGTTCCTTGTAAGTTGTTATAAATGTATTACGATTCATACTGATGTGATATTATAATATCACGTATATTGTGCTTGATCATTATTCGCATTTACATTCGCACTGTAAAAAATGTATATCACCATGTATAGGCCTGTATGTAATGCTTACTCAGAAAGTCTTTTTTTTCACTCTCACTTAGATCACCATTGAAAACTGACCAAAACATTTTGATCACACTGTGTTTCGCTGTATAGCCCTTTTCATACCCGAAGCTCTGCATGTATATTGAGAAGAAACAAAACAAGTAAAGATGAATTGAATTTTCTTAAACATTATTGATTTACATCAATATTCTGTTCATAAACATATAACAGAGTATGATCATACATATATTTATAACAAATATATAGATACAAATATTTAAAGTATATCACAGAAGTATACAAAATGTCAAATGGACGGTAACCGTAAGTACAAAAAATAATAAAATGGGCAATATAAACAGTGAAATCATAATTATTTCGAATAGTATCCTAAAATATATCATATTATCAGATATTTCATCTTTCAATTAAGAGTCAAATTTGAAGTTTTATTCATCTGTTTCACTTTATATTGGATTTGAAATATCTCCTATGAAAACAGAAAAGTCACAATCCTGTACTATAATCTTTGTATCAGGAATAACTTTAAATTAACATGGTTCAAAATTAATCATAACTTGAGAATTTAAAGAGAAGAGTGGTGCACGGATAAGAGTTCACCTGTTGAAATGACTTCCAATCGTATTCACCCCCTTGGAACAATGACATCAGCTCCTGTGGTGTAAAGAGTTTGTGGAGAGCGAAACGACCCAGCATGCTTCGGAAACTCTCACTGAAGACATCGAAGTGGGAAGATGCTGTGTAATGCTTGGCGTAAAGCTCAAGGAATTCTTGCCTATATGGATTTGGATAAAGTGATCGGAGCAGATCAATTAGGCGAGAGAAAAGTTTAGATTAATGGCTGTAACATATCGCTCATTGCAATGACATGGATGGACAGGATTTAATACAGAATAGGGACCACGCTTTTTGACCACCAACAACATTCTACAGTCTACTTCTTTCATCTCGATCTTCTCAAACCGGTAGCCACTCTTTATCTCCATCAACATGGTTTTCAATCGAATGTTATTTTATGTGGCTATAGGGGTGATTGATCTATCGTACATCAGTCATGTAAACAGATAAAAGTAAAGGACACAAAGGTAAAGTGTAAAACTTTTTAAGAGCGCTATACATATATAAATTAAACTACAGTATCATGAATATAATTATATTTACACGTTGGCAGCGACAACGACTTGGTCTTTTCCTCCAGGTTTAAGTTCGATATCCGGCTCATTGTTAGATCCAGGCACGGTAAAGGTGTAGTCGGAAAGCTCGTCTTCACTCATCCCTTGCAAATCTTCCATGCTCTTCGCCATAGTTGGATGTAGGAGTTGTAAGTCTTCAAAGCTGGATTTGCTATAAAAAAAAGTTTAACAAACAAAAACCTTTTACAAGCTATACATTATTTGTCAACGAATGTACTGGTCACCAAATGATGCAGCCTTAATTGAATCATGAAGAATAAATATGTATCATGTTTGACTGTTTTACAAATACAAAGCTTATCATTAAATCCCCTCTCTCTCTTTATTTGTATACTCATTTTCCGGCAACAATTTTTCCGTGTTTAAAGCATATAACGCTCTCACAATTCTACCATCAAACGTGAACCTTTATCTTTATGATGAATACACTGGCGTAGACAGGGGGTCACCAGGGGGCCATGCGCACCCCCCCCCCCCCACCCCTATTCAGCCACTAAAAAAAATTGCGAAAGCGAAAAAGCAAGGGAAGTGAGAGAAAAAGGCCTAAAAGGGCGCTAAAAGCCGTTATCTGGCTCTCAAAATTTGCTAAAACATCAAAGTTTTCGCGCTTCGCGCGGGAAGGGGGAAATAAATCTCCTCTCCCTGCATGCACCCATGTTACCATGGGTGTCCATCCCGGGGGATGGGGGTATATATATTTAAAAAAAAAAAGATTTGAGGTGGGAGATGGTCTGTATTATCACCCCCAATATTTTTTTAATAAAATAAATAAGAATTATGATACATTAACTTAAAACTAATAATTATCCAAACTCATGATGTTTGATCTTGAAATACCATCACATTCTTTAATGATTAGAAGGAAGGAAATAATAAATACAGTACCATAATGCAAAAATATCGAAGAAAATTCGTTCGCTTGCATTATTATTCTCCGTCCATTTGCGTAGATCCATGCATTCCTTCTTTTCATTAAAACCATCTTGGGATACTCCGAAATGCCAGTTTTATAGACAGATTTTTTAAAAATTCCCTGATGTAGGAGGGGGATAACCCCTCCCACCCTCGCTCGGTCTCTTCGCTCAGTGGTGTATCTAGGGGGCAGGGGGGCTCATGCCCCGGTAGCACTTGAAGGGGGCGCAAAAAACGCAAAGGGGAGAAAGAAAAATAGGGGGAAATGAAGAAAAATCATAATCTTTACGGATCACTTGCCCCAAATTTGCAGGGTAAATGCACTAGAAATCTAGTGTTTGAAGGTTTGAAATGCGAAAATTTTCCAAAGTTCGGTCGCTTTGCTCCCTCGCATAATTATTTTCTTTCAGGAAGGGGGGGGGGAACCTAACTTCATTATTTGCCCCGAACGCCATAATCCCTAGATACGCCACTGGCTTCGTTCCCTCGCATGTGAAATGTTGCGTCCAAATAATTGAAAAGATGTCCGGGCGTCGAACAAAACTTTCCGCCTAAAAATATTGTTTGCTACAAGCCGTTATCTTTCTCTCAAATTTGCTAAAACGTCAGAGCTTTCGCGCTTCACGCAGGAAGTGGGAAATTCGCCCCTCCCTGCACCAACCCCTGTCACAGACAGTGCAGTATTGCGTCCAAATAACTAAAAAACAGTCAGGGCGTCGAACTATATACTTTCCGCCTCAAAAATTTGTTTGCTACGAGCCGTTTATCTTTCTCTTAAATTTGCTGTAAACTCCCCCTCCCTGCACCCACCCCTGGGGAGCACGCTTTGCTTGCTCATCACCTATTTCGCACTCTTTGCGTGCCCCACAACCGCCCCCCCCCCCTAAAATGAAATCCTGGCTATGCGGTAGGATCCTTCACGTCTGGCCCCCTTTTGAAAAATCCTGGCTACGCCTGTGGATGAATATGATACAATTTGAAACTCTTGCTTATTTTCTTCTGTGTCGAATATAATTATACTATGAAGCTCCAAACCAATAGCTCCATACTTCCCTTGCAATGCATTTACACCTATGATGTTTTATTTTACCACGGATGATTTTTATTATTATCAATCAATTTACTGCATCACTTTGATTTTTTAAATTAAGATTCACCTCTTTTCCAACAGCTTTTTGTAGAAGAGGAGTGGGAAAGGAAGAGTGATGATTGCCTTGTTGTAGAACATCAGGGTGAACAGTTTTCCAATCAATTTCAATTTTTCCAGGTCCTTGTAATCCTGAATAAGTAAAATTATGAAGTTTAAGAATATTAGAGAATAAGCTTAGTACATGTATTCTTTTATAATAAAAACTGAAAAAATACCACAGTAGAATACATCACATAATAACTTTACTGCCTTTATACTTATATATATGTATGTATATATATATATATATATATATATGTACAAACGTATTACATAATACTAATAAGCTCGGCGATCCCGGGGATTTTGAAGACTGGAAAAAATTGTATAGTAAATATACAGTAAAAGCTGCAAAACCATGTTTAGGTTATTAAAAATTCTAAAAGGCAAATTTTCTATATTCAAAACGGCAAGTTACATCAACTGGTCGCTACGCTCGCATAATAGTACTAAAAATTGTACAATATTGCAGAAAATCTCTTAACTGTATTAAGGTATTATTAAAACAGAGATTCTACTGTTTTTACAACAGACAATGTCAACTCCCGCTAGGAATAATGCAGGGAGCCGGGGACGCCTATCTCTGGCAATATTCGAGGGTTGTCCTCCCCCTCCCCGAAAATGAGTAAAGACGATTTGTGTAAATAGAGATTTAACGCTTTGCGTGATTTGCCTTTGTGATAGAAAGTCCTCTAAACAGTCATTCCAAACCTCAGCGTGTTCTCCCTCTTTCGCCATATGTGACCTGGCAAAATTATAAACATAATTATACTGAGGAATCCGCCAGAATGCAAAATTATTTCGAGGCTTAATTTCGGGTGGGGGGGGGGTAATCTGATTCAATCCAACCATCAATATTTATGCTCTTTCAGAAAATTGGATTGTAATCACTGGCGTAGATAGGGGGACACAGGGGGACACGCCCCTACCCCCTATTCAGGCACTAAAAAAGGCGGGGGAAGTGAGAGAGAAAAAGGCCTAAAAAGACGCTACAAGCCGTTATCTTTCTCTCAAAATTTGCTAAAACGTCAAAGTATTCGCGATTCGCGCAGGAAGGAGGGAAAACTCTCCTCTCTCTACACCCACCCCTGTTACATACAGTGAAAGGTTGCGTCCAAATAATTAAAAGGCAGTCCGGGCGTCGGACTATAAATTTCCGCCGAAAAAATTGTTTGCTAAGAGCCGTTAGCTTTCTCTCAAATTTGCTAAAACGTCAGAGCTTTCGCGATTCGCGCGGGAAGGGGAAAAACTCCCCTCCCTGCACTCACCTCTGTTACATACAGTGCAGTATTGCGTCCAAAATAACTTAAAAGCAGGCAGGGCGTCGAACTAAAATTCCGCCTTGAAAAAAAGTGCTAAACATCAGAGCGTTCGCGCTTCGTGCGGGAAGGGGAAATTCCCCTCCCTGCACCCACCCCTGTTTCATACATTGCAGTATTTCATCCAGAATAGCTGAAAAGCAGCCAGGGCGGCAAATTAACATTCCGCCTAAAAAAAGGTGCTAAAACGTCAGAGCTTTCTCGCTTCGCGCGGGAAGGGGGAACTCCTCCCTGCACCCACCCCTGTTACATACAGTGCAATATTGCGTCCAAATAACTGAAAAGCACTCGGGGCGTCGAACTATAACTTTCCGCCTGAAAAATTGTTGCTACAAGCCGTTATCTTTCTCTCAAATTTGCTGAAACGTCAGGGGGAACTCCCCCCACCACCACGATCCTCCCTGCACCATCCCTATTACAGAGCAGTATAACGTCCGAATAACTGAAAAGCAGTCCGGACGTCGAAATGGCTTTCCGCCTAAAAGAAAGTTGCTAAGAGCCGTTATCTTTCTCCTAAATTTACTATTAACGTCAGAGCTTCTCCCCCCCTGCACCCACCCATGGGAAAATCCTGGCTACGCCTGTGATTGTATACTTTATTGGGATGATCTTGCATTTGAATGTTAATCATTCAAAAACATGTTTATTATTCAAATTCTGGAGCTATACTTCATTGAGAAATTCTAAATAATGGGTAAAGCTTGGATACACGAATACCATTTCTGATGGGCAAATCGTCACAATATTGTCTGGGTTTGGTAAAGATTGAGCGGAACCAGAGAAAGCATTTATTGCGCCATATAAATGCCTTTGGTTAATATATTTAATAGGATACACACCCTAATGTTAGGAAGTTATTTACCCATCGTTTTTTTAAGACTATAAGTGGAATATTGACCTTGTTGAACCAGAATGTCGTACAAGAAGGAGAATCGTTGACTTTCTGGAAAATAGAGTGCTTCTCCAGATCGAACAATTCTTCAAACAAACGGGAGAAGAATTCCTGTTGATACAGATAGATTAAGAAAATGAACTATTATAAACCACAATTGGATCGGAATGACTACACGAAAGTGAATTAAAATTTCCACTGGATTTAGCTGTAAAAGATTATCAAATTTGAACCGCTGATACGAGTATAATTATGCTCTGATCGTGCAGATTTTTTTTTTTTTCTTAAACATTACCCACTACATAATTATTGATGTGTGCTTAAATATCATTATACTTATTACTTCATATACCTTCATGGGACCTCCGGCATTTACACCCAGCGACACATCACTCTTGAAATGGACTTCAAGGGGCAGTAAGAGCGACTCTTCAGTTTTGCCGCTGACATTGGAGATCGCTGACTCCACTGTCTTCTCACTCTCGTCGTCGATTGCGAAACGGAGTCGAACCTGTTGAGTCATTGGCACCAGTGGCGGCCCCGGGCCAATGGCCCCAATGTTTCGAATAATTTGCTGGATCTGTAGCTGAGACTAGTGAAAGATCGCAAAAGTAATTTAAGGCTACTACTTTCTGTCATATTTTTTCAAAAGCATGCCGCATCTTTTTTTTTGAAAAACTTCACATCACCTAAATTTATGCAAGGAAAATGGGGGAAAAAATATATAGGCTATATACATGTACATTACCTTTAATAGACCATGCGAAAGGACCTCAGACCCCCCCCCCCCCCCCCCTTTCCCGCCCGCCCCATAATTCATGATAATGTGAAATCTTATTGATACCATTATTATTCTCCGATGATTGTTCTACCTCAATACTCCAAACTCAGAACAACTTGATAAATTTTCATGAAGAGTAGTGAATTCCCATTCATCATAGAATATTCTTTAATTATATGCTTCAGCTTTCCAATCTCGTGCATATATGTGAGTTGATCAAGCGGTCGACTCCCTCTGGTTTGTCTATACAACGATCCAGGGTTTGAACTCAAGCCGTGCCCTTCGGGTGGTGATGAAGGGTGCAACCCCCTCTTTATCTTAGCACCCTCTTTAACCCTCCATACATGGTCCTATGAAATCCAACTCTAACCCCTTTAAAAATCCTAAGTGGACAAAAGTCCAGAGACTTACAAACTGCATATGATCAAAATTCCCAGATGCAAGCTTCCACTTTGTCGGAACATCGAAAAGGAACGGAAAATCCAACAGAGAACGCTGGATTGTAAAAGGAAATACACGAATCAGGAAAATGTAGAAAAGATGTACATGTATCTTCCGTGACACTTCATCTAGTTATCTTTTATCCTTTATTCACTATTATTTTTTCCTCATGTGCTCACACGGACGCAAAACAGTACCCATATTTTTAATGTATTTATGACATTTTTAAGAACGGAAATCTTAACGGAGTTGGAACACTGCATGCATCAGCATCCATGAACGTTTTGGAGCTTCTAAACCTTTCCCACTCTCTGCAACGCTATTTGGGAATTTGAAATTCTACTTCGGGGTTATTCTTTGCTGCTTGTTAAATACAATCAAGACTTTTGAAAATCAAGCAAAATCATTTTCATTTTTATGCATATTATCATTTTATGTTAGATAAAATGACTTTTAGATAAAATGACAAAGTCATTAATTATACCGATTTACCTTTTCTAATGACAGTAAAAAAAATATATAAAATATTGGTTGTCCTTTATAACATTGTTCGTACCTTACGCCAGACCGGAAGAATTGATAAATTTACAAGATGACACTGTAGGAGACCATCTCCAAGTTTTCTCACAGTCTCGGCATCCTCAACTTGTCCTAGGTAGAACTGATCCACACCGATCTTGAAACCCAGTGACTTGTTGGTCTGCAGAGAAACAATGGGCTATTAAAAAGATTCTTCCACTAATGTTGGTTAAATTATGCAGAAATCATTTCTTTCAGATAAAATGACGGTAATACCACCAACCACAACCAGCTTTGTCTAATGAACTTTGAGAAAATTCAGCTGTAGTGAAAAAGTGTCAATCAATGTTAACCCAATCAATAATCTGTTTTCGACATAAAAATGTATGCTTTTATGTAATTTGAAAAAGAATGTAATGGACATAAAGATTTTTTCTTTTCACTAAGCGCATGCATGAGGCCTTTAAAATTATTGTGCGCTACGGCTTATATATTTTAAAAATTGTTTCAGTATTGTTTTCATGATTCTTATCAATTTTTTAATCATTATCATTTCCTGTAGTAGTAGTAGTAGTAGTAGTAGTAGTAGTATAGTAGCACTATGATGATGATGATGATGGTATTGATGATTATAATTATCATATTATTATTATTATTTTTGTTATTGTTATCATTGTTATTATCATTATTCTTATTATTATCATCATCTTCTTTATTTTTATCAGTATAATTAAATAATGTGTTATATTATCAATTGTGATTGGCTTACCATACCTCATAGAGCATCGCCAGGATGCCAAGGTAGTTTTCCTCAACTTTCATGTAGCCATTCTTCTTGTTCTGACTCTTGAAGGCCTGCAGGAAGACCTTTACTACCCTGGCTAGAAGGTCAAAATCGCTCTTCCACCAGGTCACTACCAACGTCAATAAAAGTTATATATTATCAATCAACATAATTTCTTTTTTAGTTTTAAGTTCAAATAACTGCTCAACCAAAGGTCAAGGGAAGAAGTATCAACAAGTATGACAAACCTCCACGTATGGAAAATTAACAAATAAAACCAAAGGTATAATGAAATGTCCGCAAAAGGAATATGTGAAAAAAGAGCGAAAAGAATATAGAACAAATAAAGAACAGAACGAATATAAAATACAGAATATTATTGCTATGTGGGGAAAGGTATCCAACGACATGCAGACATGAACATGTTTGTTTGGCATGTTGGGTATACAAATTGATGAATCACGTTATAATCATCCGTATCTACACAAGGATAAACAGTACCTTAAGATAATTTCCCGTTTAATACTAATAAAAACAATTAAAAAAAACAAATAAAACAACACTCTGACATGTTAGTCATGTGATGCAAACGGGGGCGGGTAGAACCAAACTTGCTATGACGCTCCGTCATGCTATTTCAGTTGGGTAATTAGTTAGGAAATTGTGACTCTAGCCATTTCAGTAAGTGACCTCTATAATATAAGTGTGAACTAACCCATTTTGTCAAAGCTCCTTTCTGCTTCTGTCTTTATCTTTATCATGGTGAACGCCATGAGGTCAATGATATTCCTACCCCACTCTTTATCAGGTTCGTCAAACGCAGGACACTCCAGCAAAATTGGTAGAACTGGTAAAAGTTCGGTACCAGAATCTTGCCAAAGAGGGTTATCCTTAAGCTCTCTTTTGAAGTGCTCAATAATCACTGCTGCGACCTGATGATAAGGACACCCCACAAAGAACAAATTAACGTATCATAGTAATAAAGAAAAACATACAGTAGGTTAAGGAACAAAAGGAGACACGTACATGTATATAACACTGACATACATGTGATTTCTGAGATTTGTCAGGAGATGTGTATTTCACGTAATTAAAAACAAACAACATGTAACCTAAAAAAATATACGCAAAACAATAAATCTGTTTTCATATAGGCCTACAAGTGATGTGAAGGGGGTAACCTCGCTAGTCATAAGGACAGCTATTCATATAAGGACCACTTATTCATAAGGACCGCTATTCATAACGCGTGTTAAATGAATAGCGTTTTTCTATGAATAGCGGTCCTTAATAGCGAGCGGACCCCATGAGAAGATCATTATTACAAACCTCTTCTAAGCGTTTGCTGTTACCCTTGAGAAGAAGGAACGTCTCCTGGAGGGATTCCATCCAGATATACTCTTCACTAAAATACATAGAAACAAAAATTATAAGCTCTGGGGACAAAATATCGTAGTGAGAATAGAAGCGGCAGGTTATTCCCCTAACTCTTGCTTCTAAAATAAATAATGAAATAAAAATATGGGGACGTATGTCACTATTTTCCTACAATCAGAGGCGGCGGAACGTCGGGCTCGGACAATGGAAGGGGGCATCTTTTGTCCGTCAAACAAGCTTTAAGCGTATATTGCCATACATATTGCCATACCTTTGCATGTTATTACATTATCCATATACTGTTCCTGTATTATGTTCAAATTTGCCTTTTAATTCTGTTATTATCTACTTATACTTATTCTCATATTTGTCATAATGATCAAACTATGTAATGCAGTGAAACATGCAGAAATAAATAAATAATTAAACAAAATATGCCGTCCCACTTCCATTGTCTGAGCCCAACGTTCCGACCCGTCTCCCTACAATCTAATCATATTAAAGGGAGGGCCATATAAAACAATACAGAAGTAAAACTGATACTGTAACAAAGAAATTAACAAGGCAAAAAAAAAAAGGAGCAGACGAGTACTACCTTCTCTCGTGGAAGGAGAAATTCATTTTTCTTAAACTAGTCCTAGTCCATGAAGATTCACGATAATAGATAAGAGGACCAACAAAGTTACAAACTTACTATTTATTTGGCTTAATAAGTTTACGCATGCTTGCTAAAATATCCGCATAATTGTCACAGTAGTTCGAGGTGTGTGCTTCAGAATAGTGGATAATAAAGTACAAACTATAGGCCTATATTAGTGAACTTAGATGAATCAGTACTGCAGAATATTATCTTGAGACATCAACAAACGAGATAATAACTTACCATGCTTACAGCGGAATGAAGAAAATATAAAAGCCTGTAGGCCTATGGCGTTAAACGAAATTAATTTACGACTAATGCCAAAAAACAAGAAAAATGAACTATATGAATATTCTCACACGAACCATGTGACTGAGATATAAAGTAATTATCTCCTTTGTAGGCGCCTTGAGCATCCTCTGGGATGGATACGTGCGCAATATAAATGTAGCTATTATTATTATTATTATAAATTCTGTTTCTTACCCCGATTCAGTAGAGAATGTTTGATAAAAGGATGCGATCAAACCTCTCGGTGACATGGCATTGTATAATTCGGTTCGTTGCTTTTGACTTAGATCAACACCATGATCTAGTCGGAAAATGCTCTCCAAGATGGCTTTTGAATCAGTTGCCATAGTTTCTGGACCTGTCATTTGAATTAATTCAAATAGACTGAAGTGAAATGCCCAATTTATTTTAGAATCAGTCCTCCATTTAAAAAAAATCCTGGTGGAAGCAAAAAAGTCAGAAAAACGGGTAAGTGAAATGTCCGAAAAATCAGAGAAATAATAAGAAAGTCATAAATTTACAGGTCAGGGTAACAGACGTAGTAGCCATGCACAGCTGACAACGGTACACTGTCGCTTGGTCTACCACCACTTAGTCTAATCATCAGTTCGTCAAGCTCCACGTGGTCTAACTTCATTCTGTCTACAACCAGTTTGTCTACTTACCATTTCTTCTAATTTCCATTTGGCCTAATAACCAATTCGTCTAATATAGTTTGGCTAACCCCATTTAGTCTAAAACCCATTTGGGCTAATTTTCACTTCGGCTAATTTTCACTTCGTCTATTTCCAAATAGTCTAACAGTTATTTTGTCTACAAGGCACATAGTCTCATATCCATTCGGGCTACACCTACTTTGGCTAATACCATATGGTCTACCTATCATTTGGTCCAATTCCATTTAGTCTAAAAACCAGTTGGGCTACTTAACATTTAGTTTAACTGTCATACGGTCTAATGACCATTTGGTCCAATATCCAATTCGTGTAATAACCAGTTAGGCTACTTATCATTTGGTCTAATTTTCATATAGTCTAATGACCATTTGGTCTAATTACTATTTATTATTCTGCCACGTAGCAAGTTGAAAAAGGAAAGGGAAATTAAACTTCAAAAAATGAAAGTTCAAAGAAGTCATCTATACGTAAATGTGCATTAAAAGAGTTGTTCACCTTGCTGCTGCTGATATCAAGTCAATCAATATTCCTACATTTTATATATTAATTATCTAATTTATTAAAATCAATTATTTAGTATTATTTTTTAGTAATTAAAACATTTTGTATTGCACTTCAAATTGTGTTTGTTGGGTTGATATATCTGTTATTCATGGTTCTTATTTGATATCCCATGTACAAAATGTTTGCGCAAGTAGTCAATAAAAGCTAGGGGCGGTGCCAGGGTATTTTCATAGGAGGGGCAAGACGACCCACACAATAGGGGTTTCAACGAATTGGGTAGGCCTACCGTTTTTGGAAAAGGCGGAACTTAATTATAAAGGGTGAAGACAAGAATGGCGTTTTGATACGTTGCTGTACCCCTGCATTGTACTTAACACGCATATATTTTCTGCTCTACTCCTAACTTGCAAGCGAGCGACCAATAATAACATATGTTCTTGTTGAAGGTCATGCATGGTGCTTGCAGTATATTGATTTCATGACGAAGATGCCGCAAAAGCGTTTAATTTCAAGCAAAATCTCTCAATAAAAGATATAGATAGGACTTTATGTTACTGTCATGACGGTTACAATAAGTGAGTGCGAGCGAGCGTAGCGAGCAAGCTCCGGGGATATCTTAATTACTGCAATATTATTAAAGTTTTATAGGCACTGTGTCCCCAGCTCTCGCTAAGTTCCTGCTCAAAGGTGTCACACTGTTGTCATATCAAGAACTAAATATTCTGCCATTAAGCTTCTCTGATTCTTTTGAGCTATGCAAACTGCTATTTGCAGGGGCGGCGCTACGGGGGGGGGGGGGGGGCAGGGACAGTTTTCAAGTGACCTAAAAGAGAGAGACAGAGACAGAGACAGAGACAGAGAGGGAGAGAAGAAAAACGAAACAAAGAAGAAGAAGAAAGAAGAAGAAAGAAGAGTAGGCAACTATTATTATTATTATCATCATTATTATTATTATTATTATTATTATTATTATTATTATTTGTTCATCTAAAAAGTAAATTAACTCGCTCGTTGGCAGGGGGCACAATGCCCCCCCCCCCCTTCCAAGCACCCAAAAAGTGTCTCCTGCTACCCACAAAAATGCCGCTTTTTATACTTGTTCACTGCCTTCTTTTTCTTTTTTAAGGCAGTGGTGTATATAGGTATTATGACGCCCTGGGCAAACAGTGAATTTGTGCCCCCCCCCCCCCCCCCCCTCCTCGAATCAAATTATGTTATGCGAGGAAGCGAAGCGACCGAGCAGCAATTTTGTTTTATTCAATTATATGTTTACGCTTCCACAGAGTTCCTTTATTCATCATCGATATAACAATTTTCACAAAAGATCGTACATAATTTGTTTCCCCATGATTTGCCATCCAAATCATTTTGATATATGTCAATGATATTTGCAATGTGTCTACCACTCTAAATTACATATTATTTGCAGATGACACAAGTGTTTTCTTATCTCATAATAATATCAATATCCTTGAAAATACAATTAATAATGAACTACCAAAATTAACCAATTGGTTTAGGAGCAATATGCTGTCTCTCAATGTGCAAAAAACAAATTATATTCACTTTAAAGGTAGAAAGTCTCGTGGAGTACAAACTCCTAAAGTAAAACTACACTGTTGGTCATAATGTTAGCATAATTCGTATTTTCATAGTCATCCGTTGATTTAATCATATTTAAAAGCCTAAATAGATAATATTGACCAGGTTCATTGATTACATAATGATTTTGTATTGTCGAGGTAAAAGTCGGTCAAGTGAAACATTCCATAACGTGGCCTATCTTATTGTTTGGTGCTATGAAAGGCAGAGCCTCCTTTCTGCTGTTGTTTTGCTGTCCATTTCGTGCAGAAAGCCTACGTGTGTTAACAGCCCGTTTTCAGAGTTAGCTTGATCAATTCCTACCAAATTTGGTACATTGATTCCTTACACTATGCCTCGCCCAACGGCACTTGCAATTCGTCAGAGGGTCCTTGCACTCCGACGGAATGGACGGACACAGGCCCAGATTGCAGATATTCTTGGACTATCGCAGAGTTGTGTGTGCCGCATCCTCAGAAGACATCGAGAGGCGGGTACTATGAGTCCAGAGAGATCTACAGGTCGACCACGAAGAACATCCGCACGGGATGACCGTCAACTGCTGAACATGTGCCGTAGGAACCGGAGAATGCCAGCGAGTCGTCTTTGCCACTTGTGGAGGAGGCACTTCGGAGTGAACGTTTCACGGGAAACCGTAAACAGGAGACTTGTCCAACATGGCTACAGAGCTCGGCGAATGACCAAGGTTCCACGTCTCACTGTTCGCCACCGGGTTGCTCGACTCCAGTGGGCTAGGAGGGACAGGAGATGGCAGCTTGGTCACTGGCGCCATGTAATCTTCACTGATGAAAGCCGGTACATCCTTGACCGCACCGATGGGAGGCAGAGGGTTCGACGATTGTGGGGCGAGAACCTCCGTAATGACTGTGTCCAGGAAACCAATCAAGCAGGTGGAGGCTCAGTGATGGTATGGGTCGGAATACATTATGGCGGATAAACGCCATTGGCTACACCTGAAGGAAACGTCAACGCCGTCGTGTACCGCGATATCCTGGAACGCCATTGTCTTCCATACGCGAGAAGAGTATACGGCAATAACTTTCAGCTCCAAGACGACAACGCTCGATCACATAGGGCACGTCTGGTGAGGGAATTCCTTGACGCAGAGGACGTGCAGCAGATGCCTTGGCCTGCCTGTTCCCCCGACATGAACCCCCATTGAGCACGCCTGGGATGCATTGGGCCGTGCCAACAGTGAGAGAAACAATCATCCTCAAAATGTGCAGGAGTTAGCCCAGGCACTGACCGAAGAATGGGATGCACTGCCCTTGAACACCATCAACAACCTTGTGGACAGTATGCCACGGCGTGTGGAGGCACTGGTGCGTGCCAGAGATGGCCATACCAGGTACTAAGTGACCCAACAAGATTAAAAAGAGGAACACTTCCCTTCAATCATCAAAAGATCCCAAGATTTTATTTTTCACGATAAACTTATCATGGTTAAACATTTACCAAAAACGATACATTTTTTCAAGGAATCCAAGGTCTGGATGATTGTGTTTGTCAAAAGTGGTTTAAACCAATGTATAAAGTTTGTATGAATTAATTTTTGTCTTATATTTTTTATTTCATATGTTGAGAACAGATTTATCAATAAAATCGGTGAAGATATAAGCTTTATTTTGCAAAAAAATGACTCGTATTGTTGTCAATAGTGTACGAAAGGTAGAAAAAAAATTATGCTACCATTATGACCAACAGTGTAGATGATGTATTGTTGGAAAGAAAAACTTGTACCAAATTTCTCGGTGTTTACATTAATGAACAACTAAACTGGAATGATCATTTGAAAAACATAAGAACAACAATTTCCCGAAATATTGGAATATTATATAGAGTGAAATATATAGTTCCTGACAAAGTAATTTTTATACTGTACAATACTCTGATTCTACCATACATCTCATACTGCAATGTTCTTTGGGCAACATCTAAGTGTGTTACAGATAATATTCTCTTGCTACAAAAGAAAGCTATCCGCATTTGTGCTGGAGCTGGTTACCGTGACCATACACGGCCTCTTTTTATCAAGTTGAAGAGCCTTACGGTTAGTGACATCAATTTTCTTCAAACCGCCCTCTTTATGTTTCGTTATAATAACAACCTTTTGCCCACTTCCTTTTCTTCCATGCTCAGTCGAAACAGTGATATTCACTCTTACCCCACAAGACAATCGGCTAATATTCACTTATTCAACCCCCGCACATTATTGGCTCATAAATCTGTTAGGCATAACGGTCCAGATGTCTGGAATGCCTTACCGAGTGACACTCGAAATTTACTTACCATTCATTCCTTTAAAAATGCGATTAAGCGCATGCTTATCTCTAAGATGTGATTAATACATATACATGTACAATTATTTCTTGTATTACTACAACGAAGCCTAGAGCTTCATATCACCTGAAAGACTAGAATATTTTCATCCTACATAATTTGTCCTATTACGTGTATAGATATCCATCGACGCCTTTACTATATTACTGATTACATATATTATTTGGGATAATAAAGGCTCCCTCCTCTTTCTCCATCTTCTTACCTTCTATAACTTTATTTTCATCTTTATCTGTTGTAAATAGTGTAAAATTTCGAATTAGTTCATTTAATGTTAAGATTGGTTATTGAGTTTCTCTCTTTGTTTTTGTTTTTCTGTTTATTTTGTTTTAGTTTTAGTTTTGAATGATAATATATGTAATTCGTTAGTTTTGAATGTGAAGGTATGGCAACGTTTCAAGCCTTTTAAGCTTATATTGCTATACCTCTGTATGGTGCTCCATTATTCTATGTCTGTGTTGTGACCATAGTTATTTTACGATTCTGTCATTGTTATTTGTTTCTTTAAATATCTTCTCTTATGGATGTGACCGCTCCAAGGAGTTATTTCAATGTACTATGTAATATGATG
The DNA here is from genome assembly GCA_025617745.1 of Heliocidaris erythrogramma. Taxonomy (NCBI): domain Eukaryota; kingdom Metazoa; phylum Echinodermata; class Echinoidea; order Camarodonta; family Echinometridae; genus Heliocidaris; species Heliocidaris erythrogramma. The sequence goes on from CM046861.1 coordinate 49,206,411, forward strand.
AACCATTCAGAAATAAATAAATAAATAAATAAATACTTGAACAATATAGAGTATACCATAATATAACAAAATATGCTGCCGCACAGCGGTACGTTGTGTACAATACTACAATACATTACGTACAAAAACAGTCAAAGAGAACGCAGACTCTCAGAAACATTTGGTGAAATGAAACGATTTTCCTCAAAATTATCTTCTTTAAGATTTATCTTTGATATATACTTTTCCATATCATAATATCATATGTTTTGATAGCTGTCGAAACTTTTTTAAACCTTGGTAATTGACTATAACATTTGGCTGGGTTTTTTTTTCTTATTATGACGGCCGACAAAATGACGCACAGTGTTATTGGTAGGTGCGTATAGACGAAAAGGGAATAGGCCAACAGGCAATTAGCCTTAGTGATAATTAGACAAAGTGATGTTTAGACAAATTGGCATTTAGACCAACTGACAATTAGACTAAATGGAAAATAGACTAAATGAAAGTTAGACCAACTGCACATTAGACCATATAAATGCCATGTAGACCAAATGGATACTAGACCAAGTGGATTTTAGATGAAATGCCTGTAGACCAACTAGTTTTAGACTGACTGGGAATTAGACAAACTGACATTAGACGAACTGGTAGTAGACCAAGTGACAACAAAATAAAGTAGACGAAATGGTAATTACACCAAATGGTAATTAGACCAAGTGATAATTAGCCCAAGTGGTCATTAGACCTTCTGGTTATTAGACCAAGTGCAAATTAGACCAAATGAAGAGTGGACCAAAAGGGTTTAGCCCGAATGAAGGTAGCCCATCTGGAAATTAGACCAAGTGGTTTTAGCCCAAGCGTGCATAAACCCTGACAACATGCATATCATCATTATTTTTGTACACATGCAGTCACAATTACATTATGTATCAAATCAAGTTTATTCACAGTCCTCACTAAGCATGATACAGTCATAATCATATATTTCCTGCTTACCACAATCAGTCTTCATCGGCGGTTTTAGCCAAATCTTGAATACAGTGACCACGTATAAAGAGTTAAGTGTAAGAGTTAAGTGTGTGCTACACGCGCTCGTGTTAATCATGTCAATATCATTCTGTTGAAATAACTGCTGGGGAATCCCCTCGCGCAGGGGAATACCCACATCATCAAAATAACTTCATGACGTTTACAACAGTGCATACTCCGTATAGTCTGGTGTGCTTTCTTTCCCTCTTTTCATCCCTCTGCCCATGCAACTTCTCTCTCTCTATGTATCTATCTACATTGTTGTGATATGACTATAGGACTGGTGTTACCATTCAGTTTGTACAAAACGATATTGAGTATTGTTAGTAGTCGTAGCTTATGTCTTCCTTGAATGATCATGAATTTTGTTTTGATGCAATAATTAAGAAAGAGGTTCGAGATTCCGCTGGATTCGGCATAATTTCCAACTATGACTCTTCAAATTCGTCTACACATTGTCATTTCTCAATATAAATCCTTTTTAGCATGTAGAGATATATACAGTATCAAAGAGGGTACGCGTATAGCTTTACCATGGAGATAGAGTTGGTAGCTTCGTGGTTTTACTCACTCAAATGAGAAAGCCCCAGCGGGGGGGGGGGGGGGGAGAGGGGAGGGGGGATTTGGGGGGAGGGGGGGACCTTCCCCGACCTCTATTTTTTTCCACGAAAATCTTGATTACGAGAATCCCGTCGGTGGAGGGAGGGGGAAGGAGCAAACAGAAGTCCCGACTTTTTCCATGCGAATAATTATGATTTAGAGAATTCAATTCGATTTCCAAAAGACCCGAAAGGGAGATATACCCCTTCTTAGTACACCCAGGCACCTGGGAACGATTTTGTTACTGGGGGGGGGGGGGGGGGCTGTGAGCAAAAAAAGGTTTCTCAACGTTTTGGGGTCTCTTAATTAAAACGCTGGTCTCTTTTTAACTACTTCTTAGCTACAGCACCCCCGGTACCCCCGGCTCCCAGGGGCCTGAGTACACGCCGACTGGATTCAATATTCAAGATTCAAGTTTTATTATTGATATACTGTACTGTAATACTTCCATTGCGCTATATACATGCAAAACGTATACACAACATGATAGCGTTTCGCATGAAAGCATTGCTAGGGGGCGTTTTATATGATGTTATCCCAGAGCCATCCATATACACAGAGTTTGGCCAACTCGGTTTCAGTTGGGCACAACATGGCGTAGATTGCTTTGTTACGTGCTTGCCTAACAAAGCAACATGCCGCCATATTGTTACCCACTGGAGCAGAGTTGGCCAAACTCTATGTAGGCCTATGGATGGCACTGTGTTATCCCAGCTCTCAACTGAAGGTCATATACATGACACTATAACACACATTATGAATGCACCTGGACATAGTATATGTAGATAGATATAGTAGTGAACGACAATGAATAAATGGGCATGCATCATACGAGCATTGCTTTCTTAGTATGCTTCTCCTTTCATCCGTTTTTGTAAAAAAAAAAATGTACTCTTCTCAACACCTTTATCTTTGTATTGTTAGTATGATGTATACAAATTCATTACATTGTTTCATGTTTAATCATTGAATCGATATGTATCTTGTGTGCTTATTTTTCAGGAAAATAAATCACAAATCAAATGGTAAGTCAGTCAACTAATCAGTCAGTCATAAGAAAAATCACATCAGACTTTGGCTCATAATGCCATAGATCTTCATGAAGAGAAAGAGAAAGAAGGAGAGAGTGAGTGAGAAAGAAAGAGTAAGAGACAGAGAAATAGGAAGACAAAAGGAAGAGAGACGAGAGGAAAAGGGAGAGAGCGAGAGACAATTGCAGAAAGAAGAGAGAGAGAGATGACGATATCTGCAAAACTATTCTATTGCTATTGCACTATACGGTATAGTCCATTTGTCACTCCTATATGCAGTCAATAGCGAACCTAGAAAAGTTGCCTACACTGAAGTTTTTTTTTTAAATTTGTGATCTTATGTGGTCCTAGAACAATTTCAGCTTTGTTGCCCAAAGGATGAAAGGGCAACCTTGAGCAATTTTCATAATTTGCATGAAATTCCCAAATGGCACCTGGTAGCCATATTGAAACCCAACTTTAGAACTACATGTCAAATACTAGTTTATGATTTTGCAATTTAAGGTCACGTTAAAGGGTCACTAAAATAAAAAAATAATTGCCCATTTTTCGTAGGAAGGTGTCATCAGGAGCCAAAAAATATCCATCACACAATTTTTTATGCATTCAGTCATATTTTATAATCATTTGAAAAGTATATTTTTGCTGATTTACACAGTCATAAGCCCCGCCCCTAAAAAAAACCCATCGAAGCGGCATCGTGATCACGTGACCTGTGACGGATGAAAATTAAGGGAAAATATTCCACTAACCTATACCGTGCGCAACCGGAGGCCCCCGGCAGGCCCAGCCCGGTGCCGAGCATGATATTCACCGCATCGACCATTTGCATTGCGTATTTTCGCGGTTTAATTCCTCACAGTAACTTTGATTTTGGGACACAGTTTCATCAATAATGCCTAATCGGTGTATAGTTGCGGGCTGTAGCAAGACCCCTAAAGATGGTGTAAGCCTACATCATTTTCCTAAAGATGAAAATCTACGGAAATTGTGGGTCGCAAATGTAAAGCTCACGCGGGCAGAGTGGCAAGGGCCGGCCAAGTGAGTGGAGTACAATCTGCAGCGATCACTTTGCCGAAGTGATCACCTGGCCTGTATTCCGAATTTGGCATGAAGAGAAGGATAAGCAGCTAGCTAAAAGATTCAGCTATTCCAAAGATCAGACTTGGAGTCAAGTCTTCCAGTCTGTTTTTCAACGACAGCAGCTGCAGCAGCTTCACCCGTAGACCGAAAATTCTGTCTCTCGTTCGTTAGCTAAGACGACCTAACGAAAGAGAGACAGCATTTTCGGTCTACTTCACCCGTAACTCCAGGGAGCTCCAACGCGTTGGAGCTCCCTGGAGTTACTTCACCCACGACCCTTCACCGTATTCTGCGAGGGGTTCAGACAAAATTTATAATATGGTCGAATTTCCCCTTGCCACTCGAGCTTCTTTGCCTTCGGGGTCTGGTAAATCATCTGATAAATCAGAGTTCGTATCTGCATGGCTCAGAAAAGTCCTCCAACTCGGAATCGCGGGCACTTTTCCTCTCTCTATATAAGTTACTCGAATTCAGCCAAAATCTAAGTCAGTACTAACGTACTATGTAAAGCGAAGTAAAAAAAAAACCGTAAGTGAAATAAACAAAACAAAAGCGTTCACCAGTCGCTATGTACGAGGGGAACATAGTCACTGCCGTACTAAAGATGTGTAGGACATATACAGACGCATAAAACGGCTGTGCACGCGTTTATGACCCAATGCAAAATTTTCGTTCGGCAAGCTCAGATGGATGAGAACATTGTTCAAAAGAAAAGCTAAAAAACAAAACAGAGCTGTATATTTGGGCAAAAGCGTTTTCTGATCTTGTAGAAAATATATTGCTAATGATTATTCACTCCTAAGATTATATTGATTAATTTCCTTTTTTCATAAATTGTCAAACAGAGGGGTCAAATACCGCATTCTGTGTACAATATTATAGGCTGCAGCTTGCAGATCTTGTGCCTCTTACTTTTCATACGTCACTTGGGGGTTAGCCAATCAGCTCACGAGTTTTAAGGAACGGTCCCAAAACCTCTACTTTTCCCCCCTTTTCGCCAAAACGAGACATAATTTGGACAATCGATTGGCAGATTCGTGATTAGAAGGCAAAACTACATGGAAAGAGGACCCATTTTCTCTCTAATTTAGTCAACCTTTAAGCTCATAAAGGACAAATAAAGGTCAAATTTGTTACATGTGTACATGACTGTGCATACGTTAAATTTAACTGTTATCGATGTATAATGTTTAAATGAAGGGGCTTTGCGTGTGTAGAACTAATCTCTTGGATCATTAATTCATTTATTGGTCAGCTAGGGGTCAATTCAAGGTCAAAGTTGAACTTGATATTATAGATAGTACTTTGTTTAGATAGTCTTTGACGGGTATGTGGTGCCGAATGCCTTGATGATGTTATGTTTTTAGTTTAAGTCGAGTTCACAAACTGAAGGTCAGGTCAAAGTTCAATTTTACCCCTGGGTCACAAAGGTCAAATTTAAACTCCAGCGTATCTGTCATTGTTAGTTCATTGTCAAGGGTTTATAGAACGTCTTCTTCCCTCTCCTCATGCACAAAATTGCCCCCTTTCGCTTTATGTTCACCCCTTTTAGGTGCCCCCTTTTTTCCCCCAAAGTGCCCATTTTTGCTGATGCCCCCAATTTGAAAGACACTCCGCCGCCCATGCAGTTACACTTAAAATACTTTGAAACATTCTCAACAGAAAGGTTTCTTAGAACATTGGTGTTTGACCTAGGTGACTATATAGAATGCTTTTGACTTTAACATGAAATGACTATTAAAAGTTGTGGGGCAATTCTACGGTAACTCGCGTTCCAAATACATTTATAGGACAGTGTGCCCATATCTTTGTAATTGTTATGATATACAAGTTACTTTTTCCAACATGGGTAGGGTAGACATTGATTGATTGTATTTATTTACCAATAACAAGATACAGTACATTATAATATTTACAATATTTACAGGAAAACATTATATAATTACACTGTTGGTCATAATGTTAGCATAATTCGTATTTTCATAGTCATCCCTTGATTTAATCATATTTAAAAGCCTAAATAGATAATATTGACCATGTTCATTGATTACATAATGATTTTGTATTGTCCAGGTAAAAGTCGGTCCAGTGAAACTTTCCATAACGTGGCCTTATTGTTTGGTGCTATGAAAAGCGGAGCCTCCTTTCTGCTGTTGTTTTGCTGTCCATTTCGTGCAGAAAGCCTAGGTGTGTTAACAACCCGTTTTCAGAGTTAGCTTGATCAATTCCTACCAAATTTGGTACATTGATTCCTTACACTATGCCTCGCCCAACGGCACTTGCAATTCGTCAGAGGGTCCTTGCACTCCGACGGAATGGACGGACACAGGCCCATATTGCAGATATTCTTGGACTATCGCAGAGTTGTGTGTGCCGCATCCTCAGAAGACATCGAGAGGCAGGTACTTTGAGTCCAGAGAGATCTACAGGTCGACCACGAAGAACATCCGCACGGGATGACCGTCAACTGCTGAACATGTGCCGTAGGAACCGGAGAATGCCAGCGAGTCGTCTTTGCCACTTGTGGAGGAGGCACTTCGGAGTGAACGCTTCACGGGAAACCGTAAACAGGAGAGTTGTCCAACATGGCTACAGAGCTCGGCGAATGACCAAGGTTCCACGTGTCACTGTTCGCCACCGGGTTGCTCGAATCCAGTGGGCTAGGAGGCACAGGAGATGGCAGCTTGGTCACTGGCGCCATGTAATCTTCACTGATGAAAGCCGGTACATCCTTGACCGCACCGATGGGAGGCAGATGGTTCGACGATTGTGGGGCGAGAACCTCCGTAATGACTGTGTCCAGGAAACCAATCAAGCAGGTGGAGGCTCAGTGATGGTATGGGTCGGAATACATTATGGCGGAAAAACGTCATTGGCTGCACCTGAAGGAAACGTCAACGCCGTCGTGTACCGCGATATCCCAGAACGCCATTGTCTTCCATACTCGAGAAGAGTATATGGCAATAACTTTCAGCTCCAAGACGACAACGCTCGATCACATAGGGCACGTCTGGTGAGGGAATTCCTTGACGCAGAGGACGTGCAGCAGATGCCTTGGCCTGCCTGTTCCCCTGACATGAACCCCCATTGAGCACGCCTGGGATGCAATGGGCCGTGCCATCAATGAGAGAAACAATCATCCTCAAAATGTGCAGGAGTTAGCCCAGGCACTGACCGAAGAGTGGGATGCACTGCCCTTGAACACCATCAACAACCTTGTGGACAGTATGCCACGGCGTGTGGAGGCACTGGTGCGTGCCAGAGGTGGCCATACCAGGTACTAAGTGACCCAACAAGATTAAAAAGAGGAACACTTCCCTTCAATCATCAAAAGATCCCAAGATTTTATTTTTCACGATAAAATTATCATGGTTAAACATTTACCAAAAACGATACCTTTTTTCAAGGAATCCAAGGTCTGGATTATTGTGTTTGTCAAAAGTGGTTTAAAACCAGTGTATAAAGTTTGTATGAATTAATTTTTGTCGTATATTTTTAATTTCATATGTTGAGAACAGATTTATCAATAAAATCGGTGAAGATATGAGCTTTATTTTGCAAAAAATGACTCGTATTGTTGTCAATAGTGTACGAAAGGTAGAAAAAAAAATTATGCTACCATTATGACCAACAGTGTATATAATCATGGAAAAAACAAGGGAGAAAATATGGTAAAATGGAACCAGAAAATAGCACAAGTGCTAGTCAGGTCCGGCCCCAGGCTTAAGATTTGCTTATGAAAGTTATCATTCGATATATATCAGCATGTGATTTTAACTAATATGAACAATAGTTATCACATTAAACAATGTATAAATAAAAAAAACACTGATTTACGAAGCTAATTAAAATTCTATCAGTCTAATACTATATATATTAAGTGCTAACTAAACGTGGGTGGTAGAATTTAATCTATGATTAAATTATCTTTTAACAATAATGATTACGTATCACTCAACAACAACTGCATTAAAGCATTGCGAAAACCTGTTCTTGTATTTTCTAGTCTTATACCACACGGGAGTTTATTCCAACAATTGCTACCTACAAAACTGAAAATTACAATACACCAACTAATGAAATCAAAAAAGAAAAACAAGGGTCAAAATATGTTGAGATTCTTGAATCTTTTAATTTCTTGCGTTACAAAAAAGGACATGGTCAATTCTATGAGGGCCTCTTTTGAATTGATAGTAGGTTATGACTTATAAATTAACAATGTAATGGTTGATAAATAATGAACTTCATGGTAAAATGCAGGAAACCTATACATCGGTAACTCGCGTTACATTATGTCCATTCAAAAAGCCTGCAACAAATAATTGATGGCATACAACTATTCTGTTGGCACTGTATCGTGTTTTAAGTATTTTTTACAGATGCACAATTTTGCAGATAGTAAAATGAAGACATCACACATGTTTTGGTAACTCGCGTTACATGGCTCAAGTGGGTAACTTTGATGTGATGCTGAAACATTTTTGAAGTATAGTGTAGAAATTTCCTCTTAGGGACTGGAGAAGACCCACTTTGCTTGTCTAAATTGAATTAATAGAAGTGTTAGCAATATTTTTCCATTGAAGAAATACAAAAACTAAGTTAAGCACATATATTTTAGCAGTTTGGACAATTAAATCTCTGCAATGTCTGTAGGTGTATCTCGGAAAATATTCAACCAATTGATGTAATTCTTTTTGTTTCTTTAATTTCAACATATGAGTAAATCATAATAAATGATTCCTTTGCAATGTGATGAACTTGAAATTTTAGTGTCATGTCCACCTTCCCATGGACTTGCCTTGTGGATATCATGCAAATTGCCAAACCAAACATAATAAAGACAAGCTTTCATTAAAAGCCTAACCTAAGATACACGATCTCATGTTTAACTTCAGATAATTCAAAAAATATGTTTTCACCTGTTAAACGTCTAATTCAAACCTATATATTTTACACCTAAAGATATCAAGATTACATTGCCATAAATGCTGTTATTTGTGTGACATCATGTTGATGTTTGCCTTTGTGACATTTGAAATAGAAATATTAAAATGTAACAAAACAGAATGAGGAAACATAGATTGTTCATTAGACAGTATAATAGCAATGAAATACTGTCAGGCTTCATATATATACCTAGATCCATATTTTCCATAGAACTAATGAATAGATTTTTTTTTTTATTTATGTTTTTATTGAAAACCAAAAATAGAAACATAAAACACAAAGACAACAAACAAATATAAACATATATATATGTATATATATACAATGAGTTAAGTCTAATAACATGTATCATAATACATAGGGTCTCTTAACATGTCTATTTACATAAAGAAAAAACAGAGGTTATTCAAAGGGTTTCAGTTATAGAATTTCAAATAAAAAAACCCATTTTTTGTGCAATTTTATACTCAATATTCTTTTTTTACTTTTCAATGAAGCCATAAACGCTTCGAAGTTTAACTCAGACTTTTGAAACTTGCATCGAATGACATAGAATTTAAAGCATATCAATATAAAATAGATACATGTATAAAGGCAACTGCCTGTATCACATACATAATTAAAATCTGATTAAACAGTAAACTGACCTATACATTTATCGATGGGATCAGTAACGTTCTTCTAACATGTCTAAAGATGTTCAACCTTCTCACAATCACAGAACAATGTCTCTGGATTTTTTTTTTACAAAATGTGCACAATTGCGAGTCAGTTCTATCTATCTTGAACAAGAATGAATTCAAAGCAAAAACATTATGGAATATCTTAAAGTAATATCAGTACCAGAATATAATAGCACACTATCATCCGCATATAAAAGTAATTTACTGTCGTTGACACATACACACATATCATTAATGTAGCACATGAACAGAATAGGACCTAATATGCTCCCCTGGGGAACTCCGCATCTTATGGGCATAAAATCGGAGAGTACATTTTGCAACGAGAGTTTCAATGGTGCATCTAAAATTATGCTTATGAATTTTTGACCATTCAACACTATTCTCCTCAGGATTAAGCCATTCACTCCATTTTTCAGCTTTTACACAGGAGGTGCAATCATTGTTCCGTAGTAACTGATAAGTATACTTAGGGACCTTCAGCTTTTTGACCAGATCAGCCTGATTTTTTTTTCAAAAATGTCCTCTTCACCTTCCTGCGGTTGCACAAACCAATCTAAATAAATTCCATTCACCAAGGAATCATATTTCCTTTGACCGTTTATAGATATTAGATATATCAAACTCCATGCAGCACCAAATCTTAAAATGATTTTACAAATGATTTTACAAACGAGTTTTCTCTACTCAACTGTGAAATAAAAATTAATAGGCCTATATGCCTCTTTCATACCACGACGGGTAATAATAGTAGGGTTTATGTCTTAAACTTACATTCTTATTCCACCAGATCATGAAATCTTGCAAAATGATATCCATTCAGATTTCACTCCTTAAAGGTAGTACATAGTGTTTGCAAAGATCATAGATGTTTCAAATGTATATTTTATTCGAACCAAGTGACCTACAGAAGAAGATAATGGTCGTTGGTCCGGTTAAAATCGGTAAAGGTTCAGAGATATAAAAGGTTTTCTTTTCTCGAGCTGTATAGTGATCCCCAAGGCCTTAAATGTTTTTGATCTCCACCTTAAACCCTCGTCTTCAAAGGGGGTTAAGCCACAATTCTTTAGGCTTCCAATATGAATGGCTTCTGATTTTGAACTAAATTAAATGAATAGACTTAACATTACATCATTGCCGAAATAGCACGAGAGATATTTTTGGAAAGCTATAGCTTAATAGTTTATGTCCTTAAACGGCAAATTTAATTCAAATCCCCACCAGTTAAAACACATTATCATTATGATTGTTATAACAAGATTAATATTACGATATACATATATTGTGTTAGCAAGAGGAACAAATAAAAACGATAACACTGTCAAACACTAACGGGACATTATGTACGTTTCATTATCATGTAACATGCAACGATGGTTCGAATTAAAATTGTGTTTATTGCACTGAAACAGGGCTGATTTACAGTCGGAAATCAATTACAATACATAATTTAAACGTATTCATATAAATCATTCGATTCAAGATGTTATGGATCCGCCCTTATGACCAAGTTTTGTAGTCTTCAGGGCAGACATGCTCAGTAAACATCACTGCTCAACTAGTTTATGGAATCCCTGTCTCTTCATTTCCAGTAGCTTCTTGAGTCGTTCTTTGAGATGCTCTCTTTTCCTATACATCGGGAGATGTAGCACGACATAGCCATGGCATGTGTTCACTTCAGGTAATATGTCCTGAGGGGGCTTCCCCCTACAATCCTTGACTCCACCCATTGGCCAAATCCGAGGTCCAATCTCACGGAATCCACCAAGGGGTACGTGATCTGCACCCGTCATGAATCCTGGTAGTCAATTCGGAAAGGAGATTATCAATTAAAGTAATGCAGTGTAATTAAAGAAACTTTGTAGTCATGCAGGAATACCCTGCATCCGTAGTGGAGGAACCACGATTTAAGGAGAGTTTCATACAGGCCTATATAATATAGATAATCTCGGTATACTTGGGGACAAGGAGTGGTGACTAAATAGCTACCGGTACCGCACTGTATCCCTTAAAATGTGTTTTTCTCGTACATCTCTCGTTTTCTCCTGTACTCAAAGTTTTAAAAAAATGTGTCTCAAGTTCATTGGGTGTCTGGGAGCAGTAAGCATAAGCAAGAATTTCAAGCTATAATATTCATTTTATTTCTCACACTACGTTATAAACCAAAATTTACCAACGAATTAATTTTTGGAGAGAAATATTTCAGTAGGTGTTGGTTTTTGTTCCTTGTTGTCGTGACGTCCCTTCTTCTTTATGTAATTTAATACGTCATAGTCCGAAAATATTTCTAAGTATAGCTTCAAGATAACTCGTTAGCAATAACTGTGTAATATTTACTCAAAAAGTCCTTCTTCAGGTCCTCGTTCAAATCGTCATGGAAGACTGACCAGAACATCTTGATCACGCGATGGTCTGCAGTGTAGCCATTCTCATATCCGAAGCTCTGTGTTTAGAAATACCAATAAGTAATAAAAAAACAGGTAATTTTTTTGTTTGGTGGCTCAGTAGTAGAGCAGTAGTCTTGCAACTGGAAGGACCCGGGTTCAAAACTATAAGTGCATGCGCTAGTGCCCTTTGGTAAGGCATTCTTTTTCTTCTTCTTTTAGTAATCTTCAAAGGGCTATGCAGCCTACCACAAAGATAGATAGCAAGTGGTTAGAGGAAGAGTCATGAGGGTATGAGATGCTTCTGGAGTAGACCCTGTAAGCACTGGAATCCTTAATCCTCATTACTAAGTCCATCGGAGAGGACTTAAAGCCATTGGTCCCCTGGTTGTTTACTTACAACCATACACATGCTTTCTCATAGCAGTCAGGTAAAATAAACCATCAAACCTATTCAGTCCATTCTTTGCCATTATGGCTAATTCTGAATTCTGGTAATGGAATTGCATTTCGAAAGAAATTGACTGAAAGAAATTGTTTATCAAGCGGTAGACAGGCTCTTCGGACAATCAAAATAATTATCAACTAAATAAGGACAACTTGCTGAAAATTACATACACTACACCAAGCACCCATATGACATGTATGAGACCTGGTGTATATACAAGTGCACTGGCGGGTTTTCCTCTCTCTCTTGTTGATTGTTTGCTTGTAAGAGAAGTTGGAGTAAACAGGCACCCCAAAACCTGATGCCCCCTAATTTTGTTGCTTGGAATTTTTTCGGATCATTGTGCCCCCTACCCCCTCTTTTACAAAATCCTGGATCCGCCTCTGTGCACGAGGGTCGGGACTACTAGCTTGATTTCCCTATATATATCTTTGCTCCTTACTCAGCTATTATAGTTTCTACAAAAGTCGTTATAATTATATAATTTATTTGTAGTTCAGGATGAAATTTATTTGATTTCGCGTCATCTGTATGGTCTTGGAAACATTCATTGCTTAGGGGAGTCAATTCGACAACTGGGGAGCTGTTGATATAAGCTCCGCATGATCGTTGAGGAAAAATTCTTTGGATGACCACAGCAAGATGGCTTGTGGATGTTGATGAGAGATTATTGGAAATTGCTGGATGGATAAGAGCTCACCTCTTGGAAGGCCTTCCAATCGTATTCACCCCCTTGGAACAATGACATCAGCTCCTGTGGTGTGAAGCGTATGTCGAGCTTGAAACGACCGAACATGCTTCCAAACGTCTCACTGAAGACATCGAAGTGAGATGCTGCTGTGTAATGCTTGGCGTAGAGTTCAAGATACTCTTGTCTGAGATGGAAAAACAAAGAAATGTCCATATCAAAAGGCTTGCTTAACATGAGTGTGTGTCGGAGAGAGAGAGAGAGAGGGAGAGAGAGAGAGAGGGGGATAGAGAGAGAAAGAGAAAGAGAGAGAGGTAGGGGAAATGGGAGAGGGAGAGAGAGAGGCGTGGGAGATAAATATTTTCATAAATAGATAATAAGGAAACTCTTGTGGGGGTGGGGTAATGAAAATCTGAGCTTTTTTGTGTGTTGTTTATACTATAGCGTTCATTTTTTTCAATTTAAAACTAAATTCGTTTGAAAAAAAAATATGTCAGCCTGTATATTGTGAGGAAATAACATATACAACAGCTTTGGCAACTCTCGTGGAAATATATATACAATGCGAAAGGTAATGAGAGAATAATGGTTGCGTATAACTTAAATCAAAGTTCCCCAGAGCTGTCCTCCCTTTTTGAAATTTTTGGCAAAGGCTGAAAAAATGTCTCCGCCGGGAATCGAACCCGGGTCGTTGGCTTAGAACGCCAATGCCTTAACCACTACAATTTATTATATATATATATATATGTATAAGTCAATGATGAATACGACAATCGTTAAGAGATGAAAGAATTCAAATTTTCGCCCATAGGGCTTCATCATATATTTGTACCTGGGTCCTGTCCGTCGGTTTCAAGCTCGACGCGATCTTCAAGCAGACTGATGGCTCAACTCGGCTTGTGCATCTGCTTGCTGCAATGGGTCGGTGTCACGCTTGGGTGGCTTTCTTGGCGGCCTTTTTCGTTGCCTGCACTTTGAGATGATCTCCGACTTTTTGTTTAGTGCCTCTCTGTTACTGATAATAGTGTACTGATAAAAGTACTGATAAAAGTACCGATAAAAGTACACTATTATCAGTAACAGAGAGGCACTAAACAAAAGGTCGGAGATCATCACCCAAGCGTGACACCGAACCATTGCAACAAGCAGATGCACAAGCCGAATCGAGTCACTAGTCTGCCTGAAGACCGTGTCGAGCGTGAAACCGACGGTAGCGGACAGGACCCAGGTACAAATATTATGTTCTGCCCTTCAGCATTGAGCACTTTTGAATGCCTCAACTCAAAATTAACTACACCTATGTGAATATATATATATATATATATATATATATATATATATATATATATAAATATATAAATAGAGAGAGACACACATAATAAATCACTCCGTTAGATAGGCCTACTCTATAAATCTATATGAAGAAGGCCAGGAGCCGAGAGCTTGTGAATACACCGAGTGACCTGCTTCATTCATTTCCATCATTATATGTTCATATAATTTATATATATATAGATACAAACTGTGGTTATGGGGACAAGTAACAAGCAATTTATTGCGTAGGTTGAAAACAACCCGGTTTAATACGGGGACATCGAGCCCAGCTATGGGGACATTCGGATGACGTATAAAAACCGCATATAGGAGTCCCCCAGCAAAACCAATTCTATCACATCTTAGGTACATAACAGTTCTCTCAAAGATTAGTATTATTTTTACACATTGGCTGTTGTCACGATCTCATCTTTCCCTCCAGGTTTGAGTTCGATCTCCGGCTCATTCTCCGGTCCATCCACCATAAACCTGAAGTCAGAAAGCTCACTATCATTCATCTGAAGTAATGCGTCCAAGCTATTCGCCATCGCGGGATCTAGTAGCGTTAGATCTTCAAAACTGGATTTGCTGAAATATCATAAAATATAGATAGATAGTATACTGAATAAATTGTAAGGAAATAGTATACACACATCATTGGTAAACATTATTTCCTATCACATTATAAGTACACGATTTCTTGGTTGATTTGTCATATCCAGTCATCATCAGCAACGTAATTCCAAATTATTTATCCATTTATTATTCACGGTTTGATACAACTCATGATTAGCAGCCAGTGGCTGAATTGTTTACAATTTAAAGTATCGTTATAATGCATGAAGATACATTCAATAATTGCAAATGGTAACAATTTTACAAACAAAACAGTCTAGTAAATGATCAACGTATATACAAGCATAGCATAACCATAAATCATAAAACCCATGGAGACAAATCATCTTACTGTGTTATGCTCGGAACCATTATTATATATGAAAATTTTGTATAAAATGTCATTGTGAGGAAATAGCATATACAAACATAATCATACAAACATCACTGGCATACATTATTTCCTACCACAATAAAGCACACTATTTCTTGACAGATGTAGGTCAAAATGTATTAAGTGTGCAGCTTACCAGTGGCCTGTAAGTGAACGACTAAAAAACTCCCTTTACCAGGGAACTACATGACAATGGTAACATTCAATTATACTTCAGATCAAGATCAAGATGGATTACATGTGCGGAAACAAGGGCATCGACTTTAGGGGGGATGGGAGGGATCGTATCATCCCCCTCCTCGCCCCCTCTCCCTTGATTTACCTAACTTTCTATCCTTTTCCCCCTTTTAAATTTTTCCTCACCATTCAAGGGGAACACGTGCTGCTCATACAGGTGGAAAGTATCTTATTGGCAACCAAGTTGGCAGACTGTCCGTGCGAAAGGCTTTACATTCCACTGCCCCCCCCCCCCCAAAAAAAAAAATAAATAAAATAAAATAAAGAAAGAAAGAAAGAAAGAAAGAAAGAAAGAAAGAAAAAAGAAAAAAGAAAAAAGAAAAAAGAAAAAAGAAAAGAAAAAAGAAAAAAGAAGAAATAAATAAATAAATAGATAAATAGATAAATAAAAAAAAAAATTATTTAATTTGAAAGAATTATAATAATAATAAATATACCTATTGTGTATATTAATTTTACATATTTTTTGACGATATTATTTGAGACAGAGACACATCTTCTTCCACTTCCCCGATCCCAAAATTGTTTTGAGGGGGTGGTTACCTATTTCCAAGCAGTTTCTTGTAGAAGAGTAGAGGGAACGGCAGTGTGACGATGATATTATTATAGAACATCAGGGCAAACAGTTTTCCGATCGATTTTAGTTTGTCCATGTCCTTATAATCCTGTGTATAAATTTTGTTAGTAATAGTAAAATACAGATTTTAATTTAAAGAGAAGATAATATGTAAACTTAAATGGCCAGTGTTTCCAAAATCAGAATAAAAATCATCAAACAAATAAAAAATCAATTCTGGAAACAAATTATACAAGTTCTAAACGAGTTATGCTTTATTTAGATAAGGCAGGCGCGTAGCCAGAGGGCGTTGGGGCTGTCGCCCCCCACCCCCCCCCCCCCCAACGCCAACTAAAAAAATAAATAAAAAGCGAGAGCGAAAAAGCAGGGGGGGAGTGAGAGAAAAAAAGCCTAAAAAGATGCTACGAGCCGTATATTTCTCTAAAATTTGCTAAAACTTCAAAGCTTTCATGCTTCGAGCGCGGGAAGGGGGAAACTTCCCCCTCCCTGCGCCCACCCTGTTACATACAATGTCGTACATCCACATAATGAAAAGCAGTCCGGGCGTCGAACTATCTTTTCGCCTAAAAAAATGTGCTACGAGCCGTTATTTTTCTCTCATATTTGCTCAAACTTAAAAGCTTTCACGCTTCGTGCGGGAAGGGGGAACCCCATCCCTGCGCCCACCCCTGTTAAAAACTCCCCCCTCCCGGCCCGCGCCCGACCCCCGTTATACACAGTGCAGTACTGCGTCCAAATAAGTGAAAATTTAAAAAAATCTGGGAGATAAATCATTTCAACTTCGACAGACTGATCTGCCCATGGAGTATTATATCCATGATCTGCAATACGATTTATATATTTTCATGGGACTATTTGAACAGTTAAAGAAATCAATGAATAATTGAATGTGAATTTCATTTGTAGCTTACCAAACTATCTTTGATTGATCAACTATTCATTTGGGCAACAACACAATAGAGTTATAATAATCAATAACCTTGTGACACTGTCTTGCCTTGACTGGGTATCTAAACATTTGATAATATTAACCCGCTGGTCTTCCTTCTCGAAAGCTTCCATCTCTCTAGAGCATCCAGAGAAGAACATCAAATAACTTCTTAAACAGTTATAACTAAATCAAAGACTAGTCCACAGTAGATTAACAGTTATGAGGAAAGTGGAATTTTAAAAGTCCAGTGATGGAAAATGATGTGGATATAATGACCTTGTTAAACCAGAATGTCGTACATGTAGGTGTGTCATCGAGTTTCTTGAAGAAGGAGTGCTTCTCGAGATTGAACAGCTCTTCAAACAGGCGAGAGAAGAATTCCTTTCGAGAAAGGTAAAAAGAAAATAAACTTTTCACAAAAAACAACCTTTAAAATAAAACACAGTTACTGATTTGCCTAAATTTCCAAATTAAGGTGCATGGAACTGCAACACAGATTCCATTCTAAATCAATTCGAATACTGTGTAGTTTCCTAATATCGGAGAAAATGATTCATGCAGGTCATTGCGTTTTCTCTCAAGTTTTGGCAAACATCTACATGATCTGTGGATGCAGGCGTTGCCATTCTCCTTTTCTAGTTGGAATCCTAGTCTCGATCATTGGAGATATATCATTGTGCAAGACGAAAGAGTAAATTGAACATACATGTATATGTTTTGAATTAGTTTGTTATGGCACGAAAAAGAGACATGATAACGAAGCTTTTCGACCTGCACTCATCAGGTTATCACGCAGGTATATAACAAATTACTTGAAATCAACTATATTATACTCGGTGAACCCGGACGCAACCTAGACGCCGTAATTTCAGAACAATCGCAAAGCTTGGACGAACTCCTTTTGTCTGCACAGAAGAGGTTCTTGCGATTGGATATAAGCAGCTTCCAGAAAGCGTAAATGCGCTGAGCTTCTGGCCCGGGACATAATTGAGAATTGATCGTCGGCATAGCTTTGTGCGCAAGCTGGATTGTTCAGCAAGTGGAGACCAATCGCTGAATCGCCAGATTCCAGATTTGGACCTGCCAAATGCCCCGTGTATCTCAAACTACCCTGGAGGGGTAAGGTATCTGACAAATACGCCAGTCAGATCAAACACGCAGTGTCACGTTGCTATTACGCGGTTTCGACACGCATTGTGTTTTCTACACACAGGATGCTACCGTCAACTAGCAAGGATGTACTACCCACCCCCCACTTGAGTAATGTTATTTACCAATTTCAGTGCCGGTGCGATGCCAGGTACGTGGGCCGTACTTCTCAGCGGTTGGCTGATCGCATTAAACAACACATTCCCTCGATTATTCGGAACCGTACAACCAATCAGCGCACGCAGCCCGTCCGTGCCTGCAAATCTGAAATGCACGCTAACAGACCAAAGATAGCCAAATGCGATTCAGCGATTGGTCTCCACTTGCTGAACAATCCAGCTTGCGCACAAAGCTATGCCGACGATCAATTCTCAATTATGTCCCGGGCCAGAAGCTCAGCGCATTTACGCTTTCTGGAAGCTGCTTATATCCAATCGCAAGAACCTCTTCTGTGCAGACAAAAGGAGTTCGTCCAAGCTTTGCGATTGTTCTGAAATTACGGCGTCTAGGTTGCGTCCGGGTTCACCGAGTATAATATAGTTGATTTCAAGTAATTTGTTATATACCTGCGTGATAACCTGATGAGTGCAGGTCGAAAAGCTTCGTTATCATGTCTCTTTTTCGTGCCATATTGAAATTTTGCAGTACCAAGAAATTATTTGTGAATTAGTTTGTTCTATTCACTGTTTTCTTTACAAATACAATCAAATATATTCGCGAAAGGACAAAAGGTTCAAAAAATCTAAATGGTAGATGTGTGTTTGTTATCTTCAATTTAAAATCAAATACATATTGGAAATATATACGTCACAATGCCAGATCACGGATTTTGACAGAGAGAGACGCACCCCCCCCCCCCCCCGCAACCATCTTATAATTGGGTATTTATGTGACTTGACCAAAACAACTACATAGACTACATATAGACATAGACTGAGAGGGGAGTAAGCAAAACCTTATACTAGTGTCCCTGTATTAAAGAGTTGCGACAACTCGGGATTTGAACGCCATTTTGTTTCCACTATTACGTAACATTTCTATTCAATTCCGATGAGCACCTGGGTGTTCTCAATAGAAAGAATTCGAACGCCATTTTGTTTCCAGAAAAGTGAGACGTCCATGTCGCAACTCTTTAATACAGGGACACTACCTTATACGTGAATACTCTTGGAAATTGATTCAAATAAAGAAGAGGGGGCGTGCGCACAGAACTCCTAAAGACGTCTTTAGGAGTTCTGTGGGCGTGCGCCTCCTGCAGACATTCTGGATCTGCCACTGTACGACAAGGAAGTGTGGGAGGATCATATTTACCTTCATGGGGCCACCAGCATTAACACCCAGTGCCACGTCAGTCTTGAAGTGGACTGTGAGTGGGAGTAAGAGTGATATGTCAGCTTTACCGCTTATATTCGAGATCGCCGACTCCACCGTCTTTTTTCTGTCGTCTTCGATTTCAAATTGGAGATGTGCTGGTCTCAGTTTTGCCAAAGCCATGATTGGTCTCAACAGAATCACCGCCTCATGACCAAAGGCCTGCGCAAATCTAGGACGAATTTGGTCAAGTACTTGGTAGTAGTGGCGCTAAAGTAAGGTAAAATAATAGTTCGAAACAAGTAAGCCTAGACCGATTGTTTTTATACTGCAAACAATATTGCTATAATAGTTCAGTATCATTCATCAACATGGAAGTTAGAGATCATCGCAACAGATAAGTGTATAGCTCGATAGGTATATCATGTATATAGGGAGGTCAAAATGTTTCCTCTCTCATCACTCACTCAAACGCCCACACACACCCACACCACAAACGATCATCAATTTTATGGATTATCTAAAAGCTAATATATATATATATATATATATATATATATATATATATATATATATATATATATAAAACGAGATTTTAAAAAGATAAGATTTCATTTTTAGGTATTTTATGTGTTATACATTTTAAAGTCAAAAAAAGGGCAGCCAGAATGGTATATGCAATGACTATAGGCAAACTACCAGCGCTACAAAACTTATGCAGGTACTAGGCTGGGACTTGCTTCCCACCCGAAGGAAGGCCTTGGGGCACTTGGCCCTGCCGGTATCGAACTTCCTATATGGAGCCACCAGACGTACATCAGGAAACTCCTTCATCCAATACTCCACCCGCACCAACTTAAACATTCTTACATTCCACGTACCATCAGTGACCGGAACTCACCACCCGACATCCAGAGCATAATACATTCAAACTACAAGCAACCAATTTCTTCCGCAACCAAGACTCAAGCAATAAGGTCTAATTAAGCAACATTGCCCAATGCCCACTCCTACCTAGCTCATCCTCCTCGTTTTGTTCCAGATGAAAAATGAGGAGGAAATACTGAAAAACACGCTGTTTTTTAATTCGTGTTGTCAATTAGGTATGGGAACATTATGGTTTCGTTTTGATCATTATAAACTCACGCTGATATCGCTTAAACATTACGTAAACAAATATATTAAATTAAATAAGAAGCCAACTCTATTAAAATGTACTCGTTTACTTTTAAATTAAGTCATGTAAGTGTTGAAAAAGCAGTCCAAAAGGTTACGAGAAGCAAAATTATGTAAGTGGTGATAATATTACTAAATTTCTTTGAAATCATTTATGCATATAATGATAACCCTATCTCTGATTCAAGAGTAATTTGTTCCAATTCGTATTTTTCTTATTGAAAATTATTATCATTATTTTTACTTCACTAAGCACTGATATTTTTTTTTACATTCTTAGCGACAAGGTAATAATTTCGAATATAAAGTATCGAGAACCTACCCGACATGCGTGGTCAAACTCCAGACGCAGCAGTTTCCACTTCAGAGCAACATCCAAAAGAAATGGCACGTTAGCCAATGAAAATATACCCTGAATAAACATAACGGGAAATGCATATTAGTACTTACAATATACGACAAGCAGACAAGATAGATGAGACTACTCAAAGTCAGGATTATGTATAAAAATATATATTATAATATATATATATATACATGTATATATATTATATAGCGTACGCATGGAATTAGTATGGATGTACCCATAGGATGTACCCCCTACGCTCGATGGAAAGAGAGGGGCTTTATGTGAGATTGTTACTTTGCTTCGACGGGAGCCCGGATAGCTCAGTTGGTAGAGCACTGGTCATGTAATCCAGGGTCCCGGGTTCGAATCCCGGTCGGGGCATTGTAATTTTCTCACATTTCTTTATGATATATTCAATTTACTTCAATCCTATCAATTATGATATTTAATTACGAATTTAAATTGTCCTCTATAGAAATTCGTTGGCATTGATTTGCCCGACTTTAGAGGGAAGACCTGTCTCATTGGTAGGCCATTATATAGCGTACGCATGGAATTGGTATGGATGTACCCCCTACGCTCGATGGAAAGAGAGGGGCTATATGTGAGATTGTTACTTTGCTTCGACGGGAGCCTGGATAGCTCAGTTGGTAGAGCACTGGTCATGTAATCCAGGGTCCCGGGTTCGAATCCCGGTCGGGGCATTGTAATTTTCTCACATTTCTTTATGATATATTCAATATATATATATATTACGACTCATGCATGCTCCGATCCGGCGACAAATTGAAGAAAAAAAATGATTAAAATAAAAGCTCGAATTCTTAAATTAATTTTCAACACTGGACCCAACAATGTACTTATCCCTTTACCTATACCAAAAGCCAATTGAAACCAAAGCTCTAATCATACATCTTTGGCGCTCGGAACAAATATCGGATCACCTTTTGAAGGGAAGAATCGTATTTTAAAAGAAGACTGAACAGATATACCAGACATGCCAGAGGAAATCGCAACTCCTGATTATGGATCCCAAGAACCATATTCTCGATCTTCCTGTTAGTTCCTTCATCTTCCAATTGTCCGATGTAAAAGTGATTCACAGGAAGCTTGTAACCGAGCAACTCATTGATCTGTAAGCAAAATAACCCAAAAACTCTCTTGAATCAATTGTAACATGGTGAATAGACTTTATATCAGTGCACTGACTGAAATAGATCTTCATGTACATTTATAACACGAAGTGAAAATTACCATCAAACTTTAAATTCGGCACCGAAGAACGTACAATTGCGTGCATTATTTTGCCTGCATAAACAAAATAAAAAAACGATGTTTGTGATTGTTCAAAACAATTCATTCAATCATCTAACCCTGTGTATTCATGGGGTCATTGTATCTTGCAAACACCGGTATTTTGCAAAAATCAATGAACATACTAACCAACTTGCCTACTGCAAGTCATAAAAACATAATTGACAAAAATGGAGTGAAAATTGTATACATACTATGATAATATTGGTTCAAAATAAAATGTGCACTTATAACGGTACAATGATATCATCCTATAAAGACAGGACACGTTATACTCTAAAAAGTAAAGAGTTAAAATAACCAACATTTAAAGGGGCCAAGAAGTGACTGGCGTTTTCAAAATGGTAGATCCGCACTTTTAACATGCTGGATCCAACACTAAAAGGTTGTATCGAACATGTTTAGTAGGTTGATCTGCCACTTTAAAAATGCTTTCACTCCTCGTCCCATTTAAATTGTGATTTAACACTTTTATACTTTTCAGAGTGTAGGGTAAAAAGGGTGAAAATTTGCACCCTGGACAAATCCTCATAATTATAAAGAGTGCAACATTGAACCTCAAAATGGTTATAAGTAAGTTTGTAGGACATGAGAGCTGAACCCTACAAGATTCGATTCAATTCAATTCAATTTAATGACATTTATTTGCAACTTTTCAACATAGTGTACAAATTAATAATGAAAAAAATAATGTACATGTATTTTTAACAAAAATATTACAAAATATACATTCATGTGGATGATGTGGTACAAACATAGTTGGGGCTACACATCTGAAAACTGAAAAGATGCGAGTTTGCACCATGTGATCTTTTAGCCTGAGTTAGCATGTCATTTTGGGTACTTTTTTCTGTTTGTTTTAAGTATATACATATAAACTCCATTGTGAGTCAGTTCACAGCTAGGAATGTCCCCATTTTGATAAATGTCTCATGGGGGGGGGGGGGGGGGACGAGGGCGGACAACTAAGATGATTTACAATCTTTCGTGGGCTTTCCCACACAAAACGAACCTTATTCAAGATTATCAAGATCCCTAAGTATGGGTCATTCCGTGGTATCGAAGCAGGGTTGTACATACAACACTTCAGAAGATTCCTGAAGGCTTGAAGGTATACCCTTACCGTCCTGGCAAAAAGATCGGAGTCCTTATCCCACCAACGCACTGTCAAGGGAAAAGAAATAGCCATCTGAAGATCAAAAGGCAATGACATGTAGATTTATCAAATATGTCCATACTCCAAATAGTATATTTAGTTGTCATGCTAATTTCAGAAGTTCACGACTGTGGAAGTCAAGATTTCACGGTAGACTGTTAAGTATGATACAAAATATTCATGTTGTAATAACTCCCACACACAAACAACGAAAAAAAATTACTAATGATATCAGCACCATGGCGCAATAATAGTGTGCATAATTATGTACCTATGTGTTCATCAATACGTTTAAAAGAACCGCTGGTGTGATAAGTTTGAGCATCTTTCCAAAACTTTTTAAAATATGTTTTACGAATGTGTGTTTGAAATCTTGAGAGATGTTTATTCTATAAAACACCATCAATGACTATTCGCGGCCGAAAATATGTCAGTGTATGCTTCAAGAAAATTGAGTATTAGGTATACCAGCTGGTTTCACCTGATGAACCTGAAAAAGATGAAAAGAGACCAAGATAAGTTTGAGCCTCGTTCCTGCATGTACATGAAGCCTCAAAAAGCCAGAAATCAGGGGAGCGTTTCATGAAAGGAAGCTGTCGGATATTTCATCCGACAACTGTTATAAGCTACTGAAATCCTTGCATCTGATTGGCTGAGAGCAAATTTGTCAGATAAAATATCTGGATTATTAATTTGTTTTTATACCAAGTATGTCAAAGTTCCTCTTCGCGGTTCCATTCATTAAGATCAAATTTTCTGCCATCTGTAGGATGATACGATGGCCCCATTCTTTATCTGGTCTGTCAAATGCTGGACACTCCAGCAGAATCGGAATAACGCGGAGAAGATCGGTTGTTTCATTATTGCAGAATTCCGAACGCATGTCCCGTAAGTGCTTAAAGATGACATCTGCCACCTAATACACATCAAAAACACAACAAATTAGAAGGAAATTGTAAAAAGGACAGGAGATGAAAAAAAAATTGTTTCACCAACTCCCTTCATAATTAGAAATATTTCATCGATATCATCAAAATATTGTAACATATTATTGCTTTTACTTCTTAGGCAAGATGGTATAATGTTCACAAAGGGAAATTAATGCTTCAGAGAAAGTCAGCTTGGGTAGAAGTTAGAAGCACAATAGTTGGAGAAATCGCTAAGTTAAAGTGTCAGAAAAGCGGGAATAGTATTGTTTAGATTTTAAATATAATAGCAATAACAGCTATTTCTTAGCATCATTACCCCGGTCACTGGATTCAGTTATGATTCTGCTATGACAGTGCACTCCTCTGGGGAGAATCCCAGCCAGTCCGCCTGTTTCCAAGCGCACACATGATATTGTGCATATCTAATTCGCAAATGGGGTAATTGTATGTGTGTTGACATTTGGGGGAGCATCTCTATTTTTGTGCACCAAATTACTTACAAATTTCCTTCTTTTTCAATTCGATCGATTTTTATTGTAACAGAGCAAAACAAGTTTTACATAAATTATCCCTCCTTTGTAAATAGCCTCTCCCTCCCCCCCCCCTTCTGTGGAATGGATTAGTCCAGAAATTTCTTGCATTTTCTGTTTGAAACAAAATTAAAAGAAAGCACTGCGCTCGATAAGCTCAACGGCCATGGCACCGCAGAGTAGCCAGAAAGTTCTCTCTTTTTAACAGATGCAGTTATCAGTGTCAGAGTTAAAAGAATGAAGGCTGATCTTATCACTTGCTTTATGGGCATGAAGTAGTCGGGGTTCTTGTTTATATTTGTCGCACTCCATACGACGGGAGGAATAAAGTGGAAAACCCTCCTTACATCTTTTTCGAGGCGTTGTTATTTTCCCTGTGTGTTACATTATGATGGAAGTATTCGTAGTAGGTCCATGATGAAATCAACGTGTGATGTATTTTAAAATTTATGAAAAAAGTTAGAAAAAGTCTGTTCTAACATCGAAATGGATTAAGAGATATTTTGAGTATTTTTGTATACACTTGGGAAAGTTATCACTCTACAGGACATCACACGAAGTTGCCGATTGGGAGACACTATCTTCTGATATAATTTTTTTCTTTAAAACTCAAATGAAATAAAAACGACTCTCTTCTCGATCTTCGCAAAATCCTGCGATCACAAGCAAGCATTTTGAAAAACTTGTTTCCAGATTAGCCTCTTTTTAAAAGCAAAATTAGTGATTTAATGCAAAACATTAATGTTAATCATAGAAGATGAAATTCATAATCATGGACGAAAATGTAATTTAGTCCTTTTGACCAAATGTACTGACAAATATACTGACATGTCCCCCATGCCGACTGCACGTACGAGGTTTCAAGGATATTCAGACACAAACATGCACGTCGAGATGAGGACGCATCCCCTCATTGCAGAACAGACGCAACTTCTTGACACAGGGGTGCAATGATTATAAGGTTTCGGCAGTGGCGTATAGGGATTATAGCGCCCGGGCAAACAATGAAGTTAGCCCCCCCGAGTGCCGAAACCTATCTACGTTATTGTACAAGTGAGGGAGCAAAGCGACCGAGCGGCAATTTTTTTTTATTTTCTCCCTAAAAAAACGCAATTTCTTGTGTATTTTACCCAAGGAATTTTGCAATTGACCACCGCAATTGAGCCTTAGAGAAGCTCGAATTTTGTACATTGATAAACGGTTTTCTATTCACTCACTTCTACAATCGGGAGCAAATTAGCAAAACCCTTAAGAAATAGTATTATAAAAAATCAGCAAGGCGACCTGAAGTGCTTTTTTATACGCTTTATCCTATATTGGGGGCGCAATATTTAGCAGGAGTCATATGAAACTTACATGATAGCGAGCAAAGCAACGACAATTACATCTTTATTTGTCAAATTTTGAACCCTTTAAGCTATTTAAGAACTATATACTGGGGGTGCGAAATTGCGAGATCCTGAAAGAAAATAATTATGCGTGGGAGCAAAGCGACCGAGCTTTGGAACATTTTTGCATTTCAAACCCTCAAAAACTAGATTTCTAATGCATTTACCCTGCGGATCTGGGGGCGCATAATCCATAAGAATTATGGGTCCCCCTTTTTTTTCTTTCTCTCCTTTGCGCTTTTTGCGCCCCCTCCAAGTGCCGCCCGGGGCACGTGCTCCCCCTGTCCCCCTAGATACGAAACTGGGTTTCAGAATATTATTGTTGGAAGAACACTGGCTATACTATAGACAAACTATCATAATTATTGGATCCAGGTAACAAAAAAAAAGCTTTATAATTATATCTTTCTCCATAGTTGCCTGTTAAAGTTCTGTATTGTTTTAAAACCATGAGAACGGGAGGAAATAATATTATTGACGCATTGGTTTGACGCCTCGTATGCAGCAGCCGGTTATACTAACTACAGTTGTTGACACCAACCTGTTCTTGGAGTTTGATGTTGCTTTCGAGCAGGAGGAATGTTTCCCTCAGGGATTCCATTTGCAAGGCCGCATATTCGTCACTTACAATGAAACAATATGTTAAAATAATATTCATTATTTCTGGCCGATAATCTACATAAATTCAATCGTAGTAAAACCCAAAAGTCCACTGCATTGTAATGCTTCGATTAATACAGATAAAGGATAAAAGATGCAACATTAATCATTGATAGATTCATCTCTTATTATAAGGCAGGGGTTATCAGTTAAACTTTGGTACCATATGGGATTGCTTTCTATTGATTCAATAAAAAATATAAATAAAACATAAAATAAAAAAATTGGTATACCATGTGATATTGAATATCATCTATTCTTACTTTTTAAAGTTCGTACGTATAGGCTGTGATATATTTCAAGCAAAATACTTGTATATCAAGGCCGGCGCTTTTCTACGTATACCATTTGTATAGATCGTTATCTTTGGCATACAATTCATTAAACATGCTAAAGGTGCAATTATCTGGATATTGTGTCACCTCATGATTTACGTCATCGAACATGAATCTTCTCTGGGGTCCACACAAAAAGGTGCATGCCAATAGAAACTCCATCGTATTATTGATGAGAAAAGTTCATGCAGCGGATCCAGGTGAGGAGCGTGGGAAGCAACAACCCCCGCCGCGCCTTGTAGCCCTTCCTTCCTTGTCAGATATCGCAAGAGATTTTTGACTCATAACCCATTAAAAAAGTGGCAATTTCTTTTCTTATTTTTTGGACATGTCCCCCCCCCCCCCCCCCCCCCCCTCCGCTATCCGCCACGGTGTATAGACAGTATTCTTACCCGAGGTCAATGAAATCCTTGTCTAGGAATGACTCAACAAGACATCTTGGTGACATAGCCGTGAACATGTCAGTTCTTTGCTTCTGGGTTAAATCTGCTCCTGGGTCTAGTCGAAATATACTCTCCAGCACGAACTTTGAATTTGTTCCCATGGTTACGGGTATATCAGCTCCGATGGAAAACTAAAATCCTTATGCAAGATGGAAGAATTTAGCCTCTGCACATGAGTAAATTCGATGCATCTTTCTCATTTACACCTACAATGTACATCTTGACTCACCCCCGCCCCTCCGGCAATGACAAGTTTTTCATCGAATCCCCTCCCATGAGTCCATAAACCCATTTCTTCCTTCTTTAGGCAATAATGAACTCTTCTTATATGTCCAGTCCATCATCAAAATATAACACAGAACATCTGTCTTTACACTCTTAGAAATGTTGGGCAAAATTTTACCCAAATTTTACCCAACATGAGGGTCCTTATGAGTCCGACCAACTTTTGGGTAAACTTTACCCATTTCATTGTTATTTTTGACCAATGTTGGGTAAATGCATGTAAAAGTTGAGCAAGATTTAACCAACCTATGCCCAATCTTCATTTACCCAGTGGCATTTACCCAACATTTATAAGAGTGTATCAGCTATTAGTAAATTGTTAGGCGGATATCCAAATAGGGGGATGTGGAACCACCCCCTCACCACCCATTAGGTGAAAATCAGTCTCTATACCCGCTACGTTTCCCTGGAGACGTGGTGCATTGTGGTTTCAAACATCCCCCCCCCCCCCCCCCCACTCCTTCCCCTGGTAACCCACAAGTTCTTACAAACCTGGGGAACGTGTCATCAAGCGTTTTGTCAGTGATTTTTACCGATAAATTTGCTCCCAGCCAATCAGATGCAAGGATATTAGTAGCTTATAACAGTTGTCAGTCAAGATCACTGACAAAACGCTTGATGAAACGCTCCCCAAGGATCCATCATAAAATTTCAGACTGACAGTATACGAATTCCTTTGTCCTCTACACTTTTATAAGAAACAAAACACATTTGGAATCAAAACAGCTCTCTTTGAAAGTCTTCTTCATCCTGCACTGCCTTCTTCCCCCCACAATTTACAAATTAAATGCACACTAACATCAAGTCAGTGTAAAATGCTAAACGAGTACGACAAATACTAGAACGTTGGTATAACTATAAGTATTCTAAAAAACATGCACGATCACGAAAGATTAGTCATATTAAGACGTATGAAATTACTCAACGAGTACAATACATTTTACCATTAAATTTAGTATAAGCATGGCCAGTTACCTATCACGGTGTGATCCTCAACTGTCAGTTTACACTATGAATATGCCTATGCCATGATAATCGACGACAGAATGGCGTTGAGTATGTGTGGAAACAGTCAGGGCTGGACAGCTGGTAACGCGTGGCATTACAGAGATAATTTCAGCAGACAATACCATGCACGCAATTTGGGGAATCCCCGTTCACCAATAATAGCAGTGACGTATCCATATTGATGGCACCATAAATGTTTGCATTGCGACATATAGGCATTTTGGAGAATAATAACCATGGCCCTTGAAGCCTGGATTGCTGGGGGTGCATGCTGTCAGCGAATTCTGAAGGGTAAGGGCACCCCAAGACAATAAGGACCCTTTTCCATGCTTGACAGGAAATTTTAGAGTGACAGTTCACCCTCAGCACCCGCAGTGAAATAGCTCCCAGCTGCCTGCATATATTATGATTTTTTGATTTACGCTGGCCCCAAATTTTGTAACTCGCTTGATATAGGCCTTACTGGGGCAGCTAGTCTGCCTGTATTTAAGCGAAAATTGAAAGAGTCCCTTTTGGAACATTACTGTGTTGGATTATAAAAAGTGTAATTCGTGTGCTACTCTCCACCTACATTATGCTAGAATATGTACAACTCCAATTGTGAAAGCGTAGCGATTGATCTCCCATGTGTTGTTAAATAGTCCTGTGATTTATGTCTGTTATCTTGTTCTTGTTTTGTTCATGTACTCGTCTAGTCTCGTCCTGTCTTTCTCTTTCTGTGTTCTTCCTAGATTAGATTCCATGTTTCATTGTAAATATTGTCACATTATGTTTCTCACGTATCTATACCATATACCACAATGTATGAAGTATTCTGATAGAGTCATACTTATGGTTCTATTAGACCTATCAGCAGCGTTCGACACAATAGATCACGATATTTTTGTGTCACGCCTGTCTAGTAGAATAGGAGTTAGATCAGTTGCTTTATCATGGTTTAAGTCACATCTTAGTGGTTGGTCCTCCCAAGTTAACATTTCAGGTGAACTATCCAGTCCTAAAATTTCTGATTTTGGGTTACCTCAAGGGTCAGTTGTTGGTCCCACAGGTTATTCAATATATACACTTCCGGTAGGTGATATTGCTAAACATCACTCTATTAGTTATCATCTGTATGCAGATGATACACAATTATATGTATCTTTCGACCCTAAAACCCCAGGAGACCTTGAAATTGCCCTTGATAAACTCCAGAGATGTATTTTTGACATTAGGCAGTGGATGACTGTAAATAAGTTAAAGTTGAATTATTTAAAGACAGAGTTTTTTATAGCTACATCCCCACATAACTATAAGAAACTACCTGATCTTCAATTGAAAATTGGAGAGCTAAGATAGGCACATGACTATGTATGATCATATATCTTCTGTTTGTTGCACCGTAACCTATCATTTAAGAAACATAACTAGAATTCGTAGGTTCCTTGATCAATCTACTTCAAACCATGCTGTTCGCTCTTTAATCCTTTCACGTCTTGATTACTGTAATGGACTTCTTTCTTCAATACCAAATACCCAATTAGTTCGTCTCCAACGTCTCCAGAACTGGGCTGCTCGTCTTGTTTTTCAAGTCCGCCGTGACACACCAGCTGACCCTCTTTTATGTAATCTTCACTGGCTCCCTGTTAAACAACGTATTATCTTTAAACTGCTGTTATTAGTATATAAATCACTCAACAATCATGCCCCCACATATTTGTCTGACTGTTTGAAAATTTATGTCCCTGGCAAACGAACTAGATCATCTGAAGACCCACTAAAATTAACATATTTAACTAAACGGAAACTGACTGGTGATAGAACTTTCACTGTTGCATCCTCCATGGAATGGAACAAACTCCCTCTCACTTTAAGACAATCCCCTTCCATTGATTCTTTTAAGAAGTCCCTTAAAACCCACTTGTTTTAGAAAACCGTCTTACTTTTTTTGTTGGTGTATGTTTCATCTATGTGTATATATTAATGAATTGTGAGCGCTTTGGGCCACTATGGGAAAAGCGCGTTATAAATGCCAGGTATTATTATTGTCTAGTTTTGCTATTTTATGAGGAACCTGATACAACAAGCCATGCTTCTACCAGGCTACCTCGTCTTTCTGAACAATATTCTTGAATTATGATACCTCTGTAATATTAATGAAGTATGTTTGTATTACTATGACCAATGTCACGAATGTTGTAAAAGCAGGAATTATTACAGAAAGACAAATAAATACAATACAATACAATATTATAGCAGATTTTGTCATGGGCGTCGTCACGGGGCAGGAGAGGTAGAACCCCCCCCCCCCCCCCCGCCCCCGTTGATACACACCATGAAATGGAATATAATTACTGTGACATTCCTTTTATTAAGGCTTTCCTCGTCAAATTATTGATAGCCAACATAAAAATTAGTCAAATTCGTTTCCCCCTCAAAAAAAAAAGATTCGCTGTAAAGGAGCACGTGTCCCCCGTCCCCTACATACAATTTGGAATAATCATTTATTTACGCACAAGCACCATAATGCTACATTTCTGATTCTGAGAGTTGAATATAGGCTACAATGCTACAGTTTGAAGTTCACTTGCATAGAGGACGTGCAATTTGTAAAAAGGAAAAATTGAATGATCAAATAACTTTAGCACAGAACTATACATGGGGGGGGGGGGGGGGGGGGCTGTATAGTCCTACATAAAATTCAGGGGAGGGATTTTGGCAGTATGTCAGTACAAAAATGTGGTATACACGCAGCCCCCCCCCCCCCCCCCCCCCCCCACTAAGCCCCTCCATTTTCCAAGATAATCTCTTTGTGGATATCAACCATGTAACTGTCTCGTATATTTTCCTAAAAATGTTTTATATCATGGTCATTGCTCTTAAGGTAATCCATTGATCATGGAGGTATACGCAGCTATTTGTCGTGGTGCGATATCGAACATGTGACCATGTTCCGATCATGATCCTGCCACTTGTCTTGTGATTTATATCGAACACTTGAATATTACACACCTGGAAATCTCTCCTAGATGAAATAATTTCCTTATGGCCATCAATCATGTAACTATTTTGTCTATTTTCATAAAAATGTTTTATATTATGGTCATTGCTATTAAGGTCCATTGATCATGGCAGAATACGCTACTATTTGTCCTGATTCGATATCGAACATGTGACCATTTTCTGATCATGATCACTGCCACTTGTTTTGTGCATGATATTGAACACTCGCACGGTATCAAAATCATTTAAAAGTATTTATCGCTTTGATAATGAAAATCTGAAACACCCAGAAGATAAATTACTACACCAGTGCATTTTTATGTATATCTAGAAGGTAAAAAATTTTAAAAATTTTTAGTAAAATATACATATATATATATATAGAAAATGAAAATGATAAATGAAAATGATATTTGAAAATAATATTTTTATTTTTATATAATATTTTTATTTTTATAATAATATAATGAAAATGATATTTCGGGCTATGCCGTAGAGATGTCAATTATCCGATATTTCGGGCTATGCCCGAAATATCGGATAATTGACATCTCTACGGTTTTTTTATTTATACTTGTCTTTTCTACATATATATATATATATATATATATATATATATATATATATACATATAATTGTTGTCGTTGCTTGTTAGATCATTTGACTCCAGTTTGGGTACAAATTAGTTAGTAGCACAAGACATCAATGTAACTCTTTCATGGTAATGGTCTTTTTTTTGTCGTTTGAAAGAGTTTCCAAATCATCAACGCTTTTGGGTTTTTAAAATTACAATTCAAATCAAAACAAATTTATTTCGCAAATTCTGAAGAAAACAGTAATCTTATAGATATACAGCAATGTCAATGCATAACTCTAGAAATGGTAAGGAAGTTTGATGATACGATATGACTCATGGTTATTATAAAATTATAATAGATATCTGATCGATTGCAGATTTTTTAAATTTCTTTTTTGTCTTTCAATTTTTATTGATCAGAATCAAAATAGAATTAAAGACAAAGCAGCATTACCACCACACAAATTGTTAAAAGATAAATCAGTAATTTTTAATTGAATCGAACATTGAATCCTCAAATTGAGAACTGTAAAGCATATTCAAGACATTTTCAGATGCATGAGCACTCCATAAAATATTTCTAAACATTATTGAAATGATGTATTACACTTACTTCAATAGCTTTTCAAAGACTATAATAATTATTATCCAACAGCTGTTTTATACCCGTACCATTTTTTGCACCAAAGATAAAATAATAAGGTTAGTCATACGAAGACCACACATATTATAATAGTCACCTTCCACTCTTCACTCTATGATTGCCATTATTCTAAGTGAATTTGTAAAACAAGCTATGTAAAAATGTGAAGTTTGCACATCTCTGCAATGTTTGCATCAATCCAAATTGCTTCTGTTTTTAGAAAGATTGAACTTCAACTAAAACGAGTAGGAAATTCAACACATCAAATAGATTATCAAGAGAAGCAAGTGAACCGTCCAAAAATATTTTGAATCATCAACTAAAGACAGAAATTTTCTGGTCTTTTTCCTGAGCATTTTGTGTAAGTCCAATTAATAACCCTTGTTTCAATCACAAGTAAAAAAATAAATAAGAGATAGGGCAATCTTGAAGATACCCCTTTTCATATAAATAGCTTCCGTGGAAAATCAATTATATAGGACATAATAAATTAAAGATAATGATGTTACTGTTTCATTTGTCCAAAGTGTGACGCTTGATGATAATCATTGCTTTGCAATTTGTTTCAAAATACAGTTTCCCATCGTTACCATCGGTTGCGAAGGATTTCATTAAGGACATCGTTTCTTTCTTGATGTCGCTCGATGCCGTCTCTCGAAAGTATGCGATTTCCGTCAGAAAATCTAGCAGTTTGCCGCCTTCTTCGGAAGTTTCGTCGAAGCAGGAAGTGACGTTGATTTTCGCTGGAAGGTCAAAGGTTTGAAGAGATTGAGCTGTGGCTTCGGCAAAGTAAGCGACCTTTTCTATGAGTCGAGATTGGGTGTTTTCCTCTTTCCATGACAGATTATCGATGAACTTGACCAGTGTGTTGTCATCTATTTTTCAAAGAGAAAGAGAATGGAAATGATATCCTTTAGACAGAATATCAACTTTCCAGTGGCCTAAAATATGTTGTAAGCGAACGACGATTGCTCCGCGGATAATCTCCTAAAACTAACCGAATTTTCAACTTCAACTCTAGACCAAATACATACCTCATGCACCCTAAACTCAACCCAAAGTCCAAAGAACATCTCCTGCATGTGAAGGCATTAACCAATACGCCTTTTACATTGTACAGTCTATTGCGCATCATGAAAGAGTGATATCGTTTTAAAAGTGATTGCCGAATGAACAGCGCAAACGATACTTTTTTTTATAACTCACAGGCTCGATTAGCGCAGGTACTGACGCAATAGAAATGACGCCTCGCGTGAGTCATTCTTAAGAGAAGGCGAACCCACCTGAGTTAGCGATGATCATCAGAGCTCCTCCTTCTACCAGAAAGTCGAGTAGATGAGACAAAGTGTTCCCCATGTCATCGAAATAGTACGCCGAATGTATAGCACTGATGAAGGCGAACTTGTTCTTTAGACTCGTTGCATCTCGGCAAACTTCGGCAAGTGTCGTGTTCTTCCAATCAAAGGCCACACCCTTCAGTTCGTCGTTAGAATGCACCTTCTTCTTGAATTGCTCAATGACAGTGCCAGGTTCAACAACTGTGTACCGAAGTTTTCCGAAATTTTTCCGAAGTTTACCGATGATTATACTATCCATAGATCCTGCATAAGAAAGAAAAATGAGGGTAATAGCGGGAGTGAGAGAGAGTATAGTTGTTATGTATGGAAATGAATGCCAATCTTTATTCCCAAGCTTCCATCTCCCCGCCCCCCCCCCCCCAATTCAAATCTTCTTCTTTTTTTAACTTGTTTATTTCTTTCCAGATATGACGTGTCAGGCAAGACTCAGAAGAGGGATATGGGAGTTGTTTGTAATGGATTTTAATTGGCGGAGTATACGTAATGTATATAATCCCTTGTATTGGCAAATGTTATGCTTCACGTGGGCAATGTAGTTTTTTTAATGCCCCCACCACTCCCTCCCCCCCCCCCCCGATAAATACATTATTTCACATAAGCATACTATTTTTTTAAATTTTCTATCATAAATTATGCAGCGACAAGGAACTATTAATCTTAACAGGTCGTTACGGCAAAAGCAATTTCGAAGTTATGATTGCTAAAAATATGTCAAGTTACTAAGATGAATGCATTGAATAAAATGTTTATCTTATGACAGATATTTTGATGAATCTTACTTTAATAGAGAATTCATCCCGCATGGTATAGAATAATAAGAAACCTTCGTAATATCAGATTGACGACATAATCAGTACCACGCCCCCCCCCCCACCCCCCCCCCTTTTCAGAGGTCAGTGGGTGTATTTACATAATCCTGACAATATTTCTTTGCTATACTTTTGAGAAAGCAGTAAATTTTACACAATTTAATAACTTATCAATTAAATGGCCTATTGGCAACACCAAATTGCACCTCAAGAAAATTAATATACTCCAAATCACATAGTGAAAACTTAGTGATTAGGTATTGATTTCCTCAAATAATTACGCGTCTTATTCACGCAAAAAGAGGGGGGTGCAATTAGCCCAACAACAGTTAATGACATGCCTCTACGAGCTTTATAAAAACGCAACATAAAAAACATGGAACACCATCCTGGATTTCGAAAAATCCGTACGAGAAACTAAGAACTTATTTTTAATCGGTTAAAAATTAAATCATTAAAATCACGTTATACCCCAAGAGTATTCTTCTCTCACATATTGCAGAATGAAGCAAGACATATTTCATTCTCAATTGAATTTATTTCATAATACTGCAGAAATCGAATAAAGACCTTTTCCAATTCAATTCAATTCAAAATCTGCCATGAACATTACAATTGAAAAGTATACATCGTTCAAAATTTCGAATACAGATATCATAATCAATAACAATTTCAGTGTAATCAAAAGTGAAAATTTACATTAGTCAATAGAAAAACAGTATCATAAGGAAAAGCACAGCTTGTAAAAACTAGGTTCCCCAATAACAGAGAGAATTACGAAATACATGTATGAATGGTAAGAATTCTTAATTCGTAATAAAACGAAAATGCATTCTCTATATGGAATATAAAACTACTTACCTCTTTCAATGCTTGACAGTTTCCCAAGGATTTTTCTATTTTCTTGCAAGCACGTCGCTTTTATATAACTTATAACACTCTTTAAATCCGTCAAGTATATGTGATATAATGAACGAAAGTTGCAGTAGTGACCATAGTTTCATTAAAGCGCGTTCGAAAATCTCTTAAAATGTGGCACTGTAATGTCTTTAAAACCTAACCAGTATTGTTCGTTGCTGGTGGTGCTTTAAATAGATTTGAATCTTAACAACCCTCAAATTTGTATAATGTTGCTCATAACCCGGCATTATTATTATGTTTAATTGCAAGTCACGTGCATTGCCTATGAAGAAGTCATGTTACCGGTACCCTGAAAAGGGGAACGGCAATTATTTATAGCGTGAAATTATGTAACCCGCTTATTTTCATAACCGCCTTTGTTGCAGTTAATTACTGTCACTGAATTCCGTCAAATCAGTTTAAAGTTCTGGCAAGCATTATAAAGTATGAGTCAATAAAAAGAAAACGCATATTCAAGCCCGAATATCTTAAAAACCAAGCAAAATCGCTGAAATGTATTATATTGTTATCATATTTGATAATGTTTTCTTTAATTTGACAAGCTGCTCACCAAAAAATGCGATCAAGGATGACTGAGCACTGGCCATTTTAAAAAAGCTTGACAAAATCGTCTTTGCCCAATTTTGGGCTAAATGGTGTTCAGGAGTTACTTTCATCATTTGTGAGTCCATTCAACTGGAATGGAGACCATTCAACCAACCTTGGGCATAGGCAAATTTGAAAAGAATCAGGAAATATGTTATACTGTTCTGCTGCCCATGGTGGGATTTTATTGATCAAGGTGTCGAATAATTAAAGGAAACATGATAGGCCAAAATGTGGGTAATTTTGATTAAATCTATATGTATTGATTATAACAATATTTAGGGTTTAATCTGGGTTTCCTGTTTTAATGACTCATACTGTATAGTATACGGGAGGAGGGGTGAACGATTAATCATGTATACACTTGTACGTATTATGAATAGTAGTATAACGATGTAACCATGGTAACTATATAATATAATTTTTAAAAAGAGTTATAGGTTAAATGAACAGCAGTTTTCTGATGAATCAAAATTTTATTTATTCCAGGTTTGTACATAATTCAACCATATTGTGTTTCTTATGAAAAAAAAATCGTTTAATTAGCCAAATATATTAACACTGGAAAAAACAATTGAGTCTATATTCTCGTATTTTTTAAAGGAAAAATAATGGGTAAGTTTCCATCCCTAGCCCACCCTACTTCAATTTGAAATTCTTTGCACTAGCGGCTTCGACCCGCTTAGGCATTGGGTGCCCCCCCCCCCCCACCCCCCCCCCCCCCCCCCCCCCCCCCCCACACAGAAGCTTATATCCGTATATACATGTATATTTGCTTTGGGTGTAACAGCAGATAGGGCTTCCTGGCAGAATTTTTACCGTCAAGAAATATTTCCCGCCTACCATTCTGGTGCTCTTTACATAAATAAAAAAAACCCCGGGATCTACTATTATAATTATACTGTGAAATTACTATAATCTTCAGCTTGTTTACTATACATTATTGTTACGTACCGTGAGGGCCCTTTGGTATATACTGCTGATGAAGTGGCGTATCTACGGGGGCGGCACTTGAAGGGGGAGGGAAAAGCGCAAAAGAGGGAAAGAGAAAGGGATGACAAAGAAGAAAAATTATTAACATTCAGGATTATACGCCCCTATCCGCAGGGTAAAATGCATTGAAAATACAGGTTTTTGACGGGTTGAAATGCGAAAATTTTCTAACGGTTGGTAACTTTGCTCCTTTGCATTTAATTTTTTTTATAGGATCTCATAATTCAGCGCTCCAACGACACAGTTTGTAAATACCGTTACATACCGTTTAGGGTTTAACATTTGAAGAAAACATAATTCTGGTTGCTTTGCTCCCTATTGTATAAGTTTCATTCGCCTCTGTTTATATATTGCGCCCCCCCCCCCCCCCCCCCGTATAGGATAAAGTGTATAAAATGCTATTTTTAAAGGTACAATATAATTATGGAAGAAATGTTAAAGGTCGGTTACCTAGCTAAATTCCTCGATTATATTTCACCCAGGTTTTGGTTAAATTTGCACCCAATTTGAGGAAGAATTGAACAGAAAAGCAGTTTAACATAAATTATCATTATACATGAAAGTACAAAATACATAACAATTGGGTAACGTGGTAAATTACAAACAAACAAAAAATGTAATGTTATCATTCCGTTGAATCAAGATCAAAGCTTTGCATAGTTTTTAAAACTTATCAAGGGATGTACACGTCTGAATATTGTATACTAGTGCATTAAACAAACTGGCTCCAACATGTGCGAAAGAATTTCTTTTATATTCTGTCATTGGGCGGAGTAGTTGGAAGTTTAAAGAATAACGTGTCCTGTAATTTACAATTCGTTTGCATATCAATGGTTCTAGATAAGTCGGTATCAGATTATTTTGAATGTGAAAAACAAGAACACATTACTGATATCTTATACGCTGCTCTACTGACATGACTGATTACAATTTCAGCTGAGTAACAAAGAATGCTGAGAAGTATAATAATCCCTATTCAAAATCATTTTAGCATATTTATTCTGGAGGTATTGTATCTTATCCCCATGGATAAGTTTTGGCGGGGTGGGGTGGGGCGCAATTTCATTTTTGCGCGCCATAATCCCTAGATACGCCACTATGGTGAAGGCATACTTGAGGTCCCGGATTCGATCCTTGCTAAGAGCTTATATCCTTGGACAAGGCGTCTTGCCCACATTTGTCCCTCTCCACCCAGGTGTAAATGGGAAATGGGTACCTGGCAATGCTGGGGTAATAATAATTACAGGGCCCGCAGGAAGAGCAGCATTAATACTACCCTGAGTTAAATAAGACCTAATTATTTTATTATGATTATGTACGTATAATAATCGTCTGCTTAGAGTCAGAAAGGCGTTAACAGTAAAGCCCTTCTGGCTTTCAGCAGACGATAACTATATATATTCACACGTATTATACTATCACTAATATTATTTTTTGCATTAGATCAACATGATCAAAAACCAGAAATGACCAAAAATGCTCACCATCGGAGTGGAGAATGTGCGCTGTATTGTGCAGGATCGCAATTGAATCCAGTGCCGACCAGGGTAATAATGATGAAAGCGCTGTGGTCGGTTACATTGTAACTGGTAAGGTGCTATATAAGAAACAGCTATTATTATCATTATTTATATTATTATTTAAGAAAACAATTCACAGGGCGAATTTGGTGCTCTAAACGAAATTTATGAACGACACCTAATCCGCAAAGGATGTTATCTGGAGTATCTGCCGGCACATTGGTCATTCCGACCATACATGACAGGGCACCTTTCCAGTTATAGTAAGCTATAGATACGGTAAGACCTTCTTTCCTCCCATAAAGCAACTACATGTAGTTAAAAATAATGCGGGTTCTTGCGTAAATGTTATCTAACTATTGCCTTTACACAACCCCTTGCTCGATGCACGTCTTGCTTATTTTTCATATGTTTAAATATTTATCATATGAGTTTATGGAATATAGGGGATATAATGATTACTTTCATTCTTTTTATCGTGGCCATACTAATATGCCTAACCTACATCTCCACGAGCAAATTCCAATCTAAACTCTCATTGGATGGAGTCAAAGAATGTGCTGAAAATGATGATATTATTCAACGAAGTTCGAAAGGTCTTCGGCGGCGGAATATATCCCAAAGACTGGGGCGCCTCCCGCCGGGGCCGAGGGGCTGGCCGCTCGTCGGCAACATTCCAGAGCTTTTGTTTTCGGGAAAGAAACAGCAAGATGTCATCAACGAGTGGGCCAACGAGTTCGGAGAGGTTTTCACTTTCAGGATATTTTCAACGAGGTTCGTGATCCTAAGCAGCCTGCCTGTGATACAAAAGACTTTCCAGAGCCCAGACATCAACGATATGGCCCCAATACCACCGTGTAATAAGGCACTGGGTGTGCCGCTCAAAGAAGGTATGTGCATGAATAATACAGCTCGAACTGTCATGAATTTTAAATAGAAAATCGTTGAAATTTTGGGAGAAACATTAATCTTAAATCTTCTTGAATCTTAAAACTATGTTCGTGAAGCCAATTAGTAACATTATACTTTCTATTTCTAATTCTATATTAGATCATCATTACCCCGTAGGCATATACTTGTGATTTTAACATCATATCTTGATGCTTTTTCTCTCGGTGTTAAAATCACACCAATAATGCAAAAAATCACAAATAATGATATAAAATGGATACTCTTCAATGACCATGATATACTCTTTCTTTTGTACACATATCCATTAAAAAATAGTGAAGGTAAAGTGATACATTCTCAAACGATAATAATCAGATACGTAATGCATACAAATACGACTTCGATTGCATGATTGCATGGGGTTAAAAAAAAACAACTTTTAAAACGTAATGACCTTTAAACAACTTTGTTGGTACACATGCACGTGAGCTAGGCCGACAAGAAAATGACAATAACGGCTCCAATTTAAAACAAAAATGAGAAAAAACACATGCAAGTCCTTATTATTTAGAGTGAAGAGACCTAAAATGTATTTGTCACTTTCACACCTAAACAACCCCTGTTTATTGAAACCAGGTGTAGGTATCATTACTGCTAGTGAAGGACCCGAATGGAAAGAACTTCGAAGATTTCTTATCTCCATTTTGCGGAAATTGAAACTTGGCCCGAACAGCTTCGAGAATTTCGCTGCCGAGGAGGCTGAAAGATTGATAGATAACTTCCGTTCCAAAGATGCACAGTTCTTTGACCCCGCCAGTGCTGTCAATATCGCCATCGCCAACATTACGACACGGTTGACGATGGGGAAAGCATATTCTTATGACGACAAGGAGTTTCTTCGGCTCACAAAGCTAGCAGACGACACGTTTGAATACTTTGGAACTGGGGCCATCTTTTCGCTGGTTCCAGAATTTTCGTATCTGCCGTCTGCAGGAAATAGGAAGGGTGAAGAAGCGATCGCTGAGATGTTCGACTTCATTCGGCGGTCGGTCGGGGATCATCGAGCACATTTCGACCCTGACTCGGAGCCTCGGGACATG
The DNA here is from genome assembly GCA_025617745.1 of Heliocidaris erythrogramma. Taxonomy (NCBI): domain Eukaryota; kingdom Metazoa; phylum Echinodermata; class Echinoidea; order Camarodonta; family Echinometridae; genus Heliocidaris; species Heliocidaris erythrogramma. The sequence continues at coordinate 49,247,769 of CM046861.1, forward strand.
GTCGAGTGTTTCTTGTTAGAACAATACGAACGACGTTCAAAGGTAAAATGCAGTGGCGGATCTAGAGTACCTTTGTATAGAGAGTAGCGACATAGAGGTCTGACTTTTCGTGAAACAAAATGGCGTTTGAATGCTTTCTATTGAGAACACCCAGGTGCACGTCAGAATTGAATAGAAATTTTGCATAGCAGATGAAACAAAATGGCTCTCTTTATGTAGGTACTCTAGGCGGATCCAGGCAGGGGCGCCAAGGGCGTCCTTTAATTTGTCTGTTTTGTGATTTTTACCATACACCCTCCGCTCCCTCGCCGCTGGCGCGCCCCCTCCCCTTTTTCAAATTCCTGGATCATCCGACATTGAAATGCTGACATATGACTCGTTATTGCTTATAAAGACTAGTAGTAACCGCCCCCCCCCCCTCCCCCTAAAGAAAAGGAAAGCATGAAAAGAAAAATAACATGAATTATCGTTTTTCATTTTTTCATTGGCCGGGATAAAAAAGTAATAGTTTTAGTTTTCATTACACGTGTACTGTAGGAGCTTGCTCTCGTCGTCATATATTTAATCATAACTTTAAAATAGTAAGTAAAATGACTTGTACAATGAATAAAGATAGTAAAACATATGAGAACATACTAATTTCTTCTTTAGTACTCACGTTAGCCATGACGCATAGGCCCATTGCTATGTTATTATAGGCCCATTTGTAAATTTTCGTTATTCCAAAGAGGTACGACTTCAAAGAAAAAACAGACACTCATTTACATTAAACTGGAAGGATGTGTATGACTCTACTAATTCTTTTGTTTAATCTGGTTAAATCAAGGGAGACATTGGCGTTTTTAACGACACTAACATGCTGCAGTTTACCTGGGACATTCTCATTGGCGGCTGGCAGACAACCAATACCACTGTCCTTTGGTACCTCTACATTCTCGCCCAGCACCCACATGTCCAACACCGAGTACAAGCAGAGCTGGACCGAGTCGTCGGCCGTGATCGTCAACCAGCCCTCAGCGACCGAGCATCGCTGCCGTACGTCGAAGCCACCATGGCCGAGTGTTATCGGCTGAGCGGTCTCTTGCCGATACAGATTCCACATAGAGCTCGTTGTGACGTCACGGTAGGAGGTTACGATGTTCCAAATGGCTCGTACGTGGCGTCCAATACGCATTTCTTGTGCTCATCCCCAAAACTGTGGCAAAGTTCCGAGGAGTTCCGACCTGAGAGATTTGTTGATGAGACTGGAGTATTTGATCGAAAACTAGACCGAAATTTTCTGTCTCTCGTTCGTTAGCCTCTTCACTTAGAGACAGAAACGCTCCATTCACTCGCCTGTGCAAACCGAATCCCATTGACTCACACACTATACAGTTTGAATACTGAAGAGTTTAATATTCACCAACTCATGCACACTACACCAACACTACAGGATCGAGTCCAAACAATTAGCATTGGGTTCCATTTCGTTTATTAAATCGTAGCTCAGTAGCTCGGCCATGACACTGGATGGTTGACATATTTCCATGTGTGTCGATCACGTGTTTACAACTCTGACCTTCGAGGTCATGAACATCTCATTAGCATCTCATTTACGATCGGTAGCACCTAGTCTTGTTCCCAGACACTACAACTCCTCCCTTTCTAAGAATGATGTTTTATCACATAACATTCTCAATAACATCTTTCAGTTACAGAATTCAGGTAACTTGTGTTACATGTAATTGTTAATCTAGTCTGAATTGTGTCTTGAACCCAAGTCAATATATAAAGAACAAAAAACAAAACAGATATTCTAAACAAACTCTAAACGCCACCTTTCAAGTTTGTTATATACAGGTACATATCAATATATCATCACTATCTAAAACAGGTCTGTCTTATTGAGTTTCTACAGTCAGATTAATTTGCTATCAAACAATTAAGTTTTCAAGTTTCCAAAAACATAGTACGTTGTATGACTTATCAGTATGGTTGTAAATTAAAATTAACTTGTCTTCAATGCAAATAATTAGTGTCAGAATAGTTTCAAAATGACTTATCACTATACACTTTGCACAATTGCATGTTCTGTTAATGAGATTTTTTCAAACAAATTATAAGTATCGACCAATAAAACATCTGGTTTCTGTCATTAACTTTGTACTCTCTGTGTAGTAGTCATAATTGAATTTCCAAAATGGTTTGCATAAATTAAAACATCGCAACTACTGTTGTCTTCTTGTCATGAACCAATAAATTCAAAAATGTCTCACTATCACACAACTTTTGTCTCTGTTCAATTTGTTTAAAACTACTATAAGCACCTTTTCTAGCATGTAATTTGCTAGAAGCAAATGCAAATAATATTTGGATGTATATATAAGATATACATCAGTTTCTCACTTATTGTCATTATTGTGAACAATTCCTTGAACTCAAACCAATCGTTTTGTATGTGATCTCACTTCTCACTTGGAATGACAAACTATACATAAAACTGTCTTCATGTCAAAACATACCTTTTGAGATATCAATGGAATACTACAAAGTCATCAAATCTCTTAGGTTGCCTCTTCTCCCTAACAGGCCTACTCACAGCTATTGGTGTATTACTGTTTGCTGCGTCTTGTGTGGTATTCGTCTGTACATGTCTGTCTGTGTTATTGTCTTCACGTTCAAGTCTGTCTGAACTCCTTGTCTGTTGTCTGTTGTACTTCTGTACATGTGTACTGTTACGTTTGTACCTCACTCCGTCTGGTGACTGTACAACTACGCTGTTTCCATGTTTTTCTACTAGTGTAAATGGCTCTGGATGATAAGGTGTACACATTTTATCACCCTTAGTCTGTTTCACCAATACCTCATCTCCTTCGTGTAAATCACTTCTTTCCTTCGCACCTCTCTTTTCATCGATGTACAGTTTGTTTTTCAACTTTTCAATGGCGTCTCTGTCTCTGGCTTCTTCATCCAGTCGACCTTTCTCTTCCAGCTGAGGCAGTTTTGTTCTCAACTGTCGTTGAAACATCATTTCTGCCGGGGTCTTGCCTGTAACACTATGCGGTGTTGTACGATAGGCAAACATGTACTGTCTCACTTCTTTCTTCCAATCCTTCTTCTCTGCTTGAGCAATCCGGATTCTTTTCATCAGCGATCTGTTTTGACGCTCAACCTCTCCATTTGCTGCAGGATGAAGCGGAGTCACTTTCCTATGCTCTATCCCATTACAACTGAGATAATCTTCAAACTTCTCCGAAACAAACTGAGGTCCATTGTCGGATGTAATGGATATGGGTAATCCATGTAGAACGAACATCCTTTCCAAAGACTCTATGATTCTCTCACTCGTGGTGTCCTTCATAACATCTATCTCATAAAACCGACTGTAATAGTCAACAACTACAAATACATAGTCCTTTGAAGGTAAAGGACCCAATAAATCTATACCAACACTCTGCCATGGACCCGTTGGTAGTGAAGTTGGATTGACCGGCTCTGGAGACGGCATGGCAGATGTAATTTGACACCCGTGACATGACTTCACGTGTCTTTCTACATCTCTCTCCATCTGAGGCCACCAAACCTTGGTTCGTAGACGTTGTTTTGTCCCAACGATACCCAAGTGTCCTTGGTGTGCCAACTCAACACACTGTTGTCTAAGCTTCCTCGGGATAACAATCCGTGTCCCCCTCAGGACAATGTACCCTACACAGGTAAGCTCATGTTTGAAAACTGAATAGTTCACGGACTCTCTTCCCCACGTGTCGTTCTTCAGACTTTCTCTGACACTCGCTAGCTCCTCATCTTCCTTGGAGGCTTCTTCTACCTGCCTTGTGGAAAGTGCTCTTGGAATAGCTTCCTTTGCCACCCAACGAACATATTGCTCTGCCTCCTGGTCCAATACTCCTTGTTTGCTACCTTCATCTTGAACGGGCAGTCTCGACAAAATGTCGGCTATGTTCTGCTTCCCAGGTAAGTATACCACTTTGAAGGAATACGACATCAGCTTCATAACCCATCGTTCTATTCTAGCATTGGGACGTGATCTCGGACCATATAGAACTTCCAATGGCTTATGGTCGGTGAGTAACTGAAACTCCACCCCGTACAAATACGTGTGAAACTTTTGGCAGGCCCAAACTACTGCAAGCGCTTCTTTCTCAGTAGTTGAATAACGTTTCTCTGTATCCGTCAAGGTTCTGCTTGCGTAACTAATTACTCTTGTTTCACCCTTATAAGTCTGTAAGAGTACAGCGCCTACCCCTACGTTACTAGCGTCGGTAACTAGCCGAGTCCTGTCAGCGTCTAGTCTAAAGTAACCTAGAGCCTCACCCTCTGTCAAACACTCGGTCAGTCTTCTGAAACTCTGCTCTTGCTCAGGTCCCCATACAAAAGGTTCACCCTTTCGTGTGAGCCTCCTCAACGGCTCTGCAACTGTAGCCAAATTGGCAACGTACCTGGCTGAGAAATTCACTAGACCAAGGAAACTACGCACTTCAGCTGCACATTTTGGCTTGCCAGCTTCTCTCAAAGCCCGAACTCTGTCTCCAGTTGGTTGCATACCCCTACTCGTCAAGGTATGACCCATGAATGTGATCTTGTCAGTTCTGAATGTACACTTGTCCTTGTTCAATGTCAAGTTCTTCTCTTTCAGTTTTGTCAGTACCTTATCAAGTCTTTCGTCATGTTCTTGTCTTGTACGTCCATAGACTACAATGTCATCTGATATGTTTGCTACTCCTGCACAACCACTAAGTACCTGACTCATTACATGTTGATACATTTCTGGGGCTGCATTAATTCCAAACATCAACCTCTTGTACTGGTACAAACCCTTATGTGTTGTGAAAGTTGTTATCCCTCTAGATTCATCGTCCAACTCTATCTGGTGGTACCCGTATTTCAAATCTAACTTAGAAAAAACAGTACTACCATTCATGTGATACAAAACTTCCTCTACGGTAGGTATAGGGTGTCTCTCCCTTTTGATTGCACCATTAGCCTGTCTCATATCTACACATAGACGTATGTCCCCATTAGGCTTAGGAACAACAATGACTGGGCTGACCCATTCACTCGGCCCATCAACTTTCTCAATGATATCCATTCGTTCCAACTCATCTAACTTTGCATCTACCTTCTCTCTTAGACTGTAAGGAATACGATACATGTGTTGCACTACAGGTTGAACAGATTTGTCAATGTGAAGATGTAGTTTATACCCTTCTAACTTTCCTATTCCTTCAAAACAATGAGCGAACCTATCGTCAATCTGATGCACCCTATCACTCTGAGTTGGTATCTCAATCTTCAACACTCCCAACTGCTGTGCAGTCTTCTTCCCCAACAATGCAGGGCCTTCTCCATCTAAGACATAAAACTCTGCCCTCACACTCTGCTGTGCACTAACTGAAACACATGCTACAAATTTACCCTTCAACTTCAATGGTTTCTTTGACCCATAAGCATACAGCTTACTACTAGTAACTTCAGACGTACATTTGATGTGATTTCTCTTCAACCTATCCCATGTTGTTGCATCAATAACATTAACAACTGTGCCACTATCGACAACCATATCTACACCAATTCCTCCTACTTGGACATTGATTTTATCGTTGTTACATGTATCAATACTGTTAACAAAAAATGCATACATATCTTCATTGTCATCACTGTCACTACATGTACGTGTATTTGGTTCACGTTTTTCAACACTTCTTATCTGTCCATGTCCTTTTTTTTTCTGACCAAAACCTTTCTTCTGCTTCTCTTGAGTCTTTTCTTTTCCAGTCTGCTTTGACTTACAACATGACGAAAAATGTCCCATCTTGCCACAGTTATTGCAAGTCTTTCCCCTAGCTGGGCACTGCTGATCCTTCGCGTAATGTCCTTCGCGACCACACCGGTAGCAACGCTTTCCTGATCCAGCTGACATGGCTGATCCAGCTGCTCTAGCAGCAGGCCGTTGATCACGACTGAAATCTTGATCACTACGACTTCCCTTCGATGGTGAAGATCTATGACGAACTGCGTTGATGTCCGACCTTACCGCACCATCGGTCATGTGCCGCACCTGGCGATCAGTCATTTCGAACGTGGCAGCTGTTGACCTCAACTCCTGCAGAGTCAGAGAATGTCCCTTCTCGAGTAGCTTTGCTCTCAGCTTGTTGGACTTACACTTCTCTATGATTTGGTCTCTTATCTGCTCATCAACGTTCGTAAACTGACACACTGCAGCTTGCTGCCTCAATCTCATAACAAACTCCTCGATAGATTCATCAGTCTCTTGACTCAATTGTCTGAAACAATACCGTTCGTATGGCACGTTCACTTTCGAGTCAAAATGCCCACTCAAAGTTTTCTTTGCAATATCATAAGCATTGTCCAGTTCATCACCATCAACAAGTCTTAATGTATAGAATACATCCTGGACTGCTGGTCCTGCACAATGTAAAAATAGTGCCTTCTTTTGCTCAACATCGGTTACACCTCTCCCCGCAGCATACAGCTCAAACGCTCTCACCCACTTCGTCCAGCTCTGCGAACTCACTTTCGAATCATGCGGGTCATAATTCGGGACCGACGGAATGTCTAATTGAGCCATAACTTACCGGCCTCTGACAGCTACAAACAAACGATTTGTTATCCTCGTCGCCAATGAAGAGTTATTCACCAACTCATGCACACTACACCAACACTACAGGATCGAGTCCAAACAATTAGCATTGGGTTCCATTTCGTTTATTAAATCGTAGCTCAGTAGCTCGGCCATGACACTGGATGGTTGACATATTTCCATGTGTGTCGATCACGTGTTTACAACTCTGACCTTCGAGGTCATGAACATCTCATTAGCATCTCATTTACGATCGGTAGCACCTAGTCTTGTTCCCAGACACTACAAATACGGCTGGAAGATTTTCAAACGGAGAAAACCTTGGACCCTGAATTACCTGAAAAAGGAGCATTAAAAGGAATAACAGTCAAATTGGTAAGTTGAACATGTTCGTTTAAGTATACAGCCTAGGCCTAATCTATTTAATTTACACAAATATTGTTAAAATGTGAATAATACGATTTACAAAAACGACATGCCTACTGTCAAGCGGTTGACAGTGAGTTTGCACAGGCGAGTGAATGGAGCGTTTCTGTCTCTAAGTGAATGGCCGACCCTATCCAAATAAGAGGCTAACGAACGAGAGACAGAAAATTTCGGTCTAATCGAAAATGTGAAGCTGGGCTCGTCGAATTCGGCGTCGGTAAGTGATTAGTGGGTGACGAATGTTCAATTCCCTCGATTCTGAAACGCAGTGGGGCCTAATAGGTTCATTAATTGCTGTAATTTACTTCATCGTAAACATCATCATCGTCTTCATCGTCGTCGTCATTATCGACGTCACTACCACAACCACATTCATCACGATCACCACCACCACCGCCACCACCGCCATCATTATTATCACCACTATCATCATCGTCGTCTTCGTCGATATTACCACTATTAACTTCTACATGTACATACATATGTCGGCTACTTTTGTTTTGATTTAGCTATGGATGTTATGTTTTCAGTATGGGACCATGGATATTAAAATGTTTGATACGTCACACAGGAATCAGGGGGTGACGAAACGGGTTAGCTTTGAAAATAGAATCGTGAATACAAGTCAAATCAACCCCAATCTTCTTATTCAACATTGTGATCTTTGTCATTGAAATAAGTTCCCGATGTCGCATCATCTTGACTCGATACAGAACATAAACATGGCATAATTATCTTCTGCCCGAATCCACACGTAAAACTTCTAAATGATGTTATTTCTTCCACATTTTTTTCCTCCCATGCAGGCCGTCGTGCATGCCCAGGAGAGCAGCTTTCTCGAACAGAGCTCTTTATCTTCTTCTCACATGTCTTCCACCGTTTCCTGATCGAGCTCCATGATGAAGTCCCAAGGACCATGGAGGGGACGGCCGGTCTTACTGTTAATCCCTTACCTTTCAAAATACGCGCCATTCAAAGATGTTAATTTATGTTTTCATTTTTTATTCAGTTTACAGATTTGTAAAGATTTTAATTCGTAGAAAATCTTAACATACCAGCTTAGCTTATTTTATTGAATGCCGTCATAATTCTTTACCTATATATCAGTTAGTTTCAGTTCAGTTTCAGTTTATTTCATATTTCAGATCACATAATTGTCCGTTGCATTATTACAATAATATATGAAAATATCTTCAATACTTTCAACTAAAGAAGAAGATGAAAAAATGCAAGTAAAAATGCAAAGACAAAGATCAATATTTCCATCATTTTAAAGTTTGGATAAGACAAACTAGTTTGGCATGAAAATGAGGGAATCTAGTAAGAAGCTAAGCTTGTAATATTGTACATTCCCTTAAAATAAAATACAGTCTTTGAGATTATTACATGTATATGAGACATGATCTTAATTTAAAAAAAGGATAGAATGAGGGAGACGAATGAGAAATACAGTACATAACTAGGAAGCCATAGGGTGGATTGAATTGAATTTACGTTTAAATGTATACAGTCAGCCGGTATTAATCAAGTATGTGGGAGATCGAGGTCATTCCACAGTTTTGGTCCTGTAAATCTAATTGTATTGTGTGCAAAAGCTGTCCGAGTAGTGGATAGGAGTGAAATTAACAATTCATAACGAACATAAAAGATACAGGGTTAGGAAGTTCATGCTTTGTGAGCTGAAACATGAATATTCCTAGATTATAATTATAGTTCGTGAATCATAAGATTTCACAGTGTATACAGGTCTTTATCCATTTTCATCTGCTATAGACATCTTTTATCTATTTTTCATTTCTTACTATTTGAAATGTTATCTTTTTATTATATTATTTATTTATTTTGTCTTCTTTATTTTATACTGCAGGGTTGGCATGTTCAGTTATAATATAACCCCTGGATCCGTCAATGATCAGTTATAATAAAACTGAACATGCAAAACTGCTTTCCAAAGGCAAATCAGTTATAATATAACTGAACATGCAAAACTGCTTTCCAAAGGCAAATCATTCTACATGAAAATACAACATATACATAACAATTAGGTAAATTACAAACAAAACAAAAAAAGGAGAGTGAATTAATGGTGAATTACTTCTATTAAATAATAGAAGTAGTATATTAAGAAGAATGTTATTATATGATTATAATTTCACTGACGGATCCAGGGGTTGAAATGCCCGCTGTTCTCCAATTAAAGAAGAAAAAAGAAGAAGGTGATGAAGGAAAATAAGACAAAAATGCAGAAGTGGAAGAAGAAGGAGAAGAAGCCTATTCCTTATGAGGAAATCATTCAAGAAATTTGCTCATATCCCCTCTTAATTTTTCTGATCCTGCATGGATCTTTCCCTATAAATGTGTCTAAACGTTCTGCTTTTCGTTGTTTGTGATTTATATTGATGTGCGAAATAATTTTATATAAATGTAAACTAAACCGAAACATTAATTTTAAACAGTGCTTTTGATTTAACTATGCATGTACATGTATATTACACTCATGTTTCTAACTTGGTGATAGCAAGCCTTTATAATGTTTCAACATTTTCTGTATACGTATACGAATATGTTAACGACGCGTAAAAAATAACAGGGAAGAATTTCTATGACATTTATACATATTTTAATCTCAAATTTACTCCTAATGTAGTACATTTCCAAAATGTCAATAAGGACATGTTCATACTGACCTTTTGTGTAATATAAAACTACGTCATAAAGATAAAACTAATCGTCTCAAGGCAGCGATTATTGGGGTTTGAGACTTGCGGTATAGTAATGTTTATCATGTTCACATATAGGACAATCCTATTAAGGATGATGGTTTCTTATGAGGTGGGGGAGAGTGGGGTATACTTATCTGGGGGACGGGTGATTGTCTTGGGGATATAGTGTACGAGAGTAGATTTCCACGGTGGTAATCCAAGACCTAGAGGAGTCGTCCAGATACGGTGGAATGTCGATGGTAATCCCAAAACAATCACGACCTATATTCCTTTCCTAATAGAAAACCAAAAGAGCCATCCGTATACACATTTTGGCCAGCTTCGTTTCAGATGGGCACAACATTTTTTTTTTTTAAATTGTGTGTTTTATTACAAATCAAAATGAAATTACAATATTCATAGATAATCAGATTGAATGATTAAAATCAAAAAGACAAGATTACAAATTATACAAATGATCGAAAAAGGCAGCAGAATAAAGAGGGTATTTAAAATGAGGCCTGACACTGACCAAAACAAACAAAAACATACATTTATAGAGAGCATTCATTGGTTAAAACAAGAGACTTGAAAAAATGGGCAAAGTGATGAACATAGGCATACTATGTGTCGAGGGTTGCGGACGTAAATCAACATAACAAATAATAAATAAATAAAGGTGAGGGTGTATATTTGTGAGAAAGAGAGAGATATTGAACTACCTGATGCATATTATACTAGTTTGAAAACAAAAAGAAATATGGAAAATCATAAATCAAAGCGCCATTTCTTGAAGTGAACAGGTAATTTGTTTCTTTTTTTGGCTAATAATTCAGTTTCTCTCTGTCTCTTGACAAAGCATTTAAATGCAATAAAATTGGGAAGATTGTTATTAAACTTACAAGTATAAATATAGTATTTCAAAAGCAAAAATAAATATGTAAGAAACTTATCACTGCAAATACCAAACAATTTTTCAAAATTAGATACATTGATAGAATTTTCACATTTCTGCGAGATTACATCCAAAACATCTTGCCAGATTGGAGCGACCTTATCACATTCGCAAAATAAGTGCACCATTGTTTTACATTTTGTTTCACACAAAGAGCAGATGGGCACAACATGACATTTTTGCCCTTGTTGTATTATGCTTGCATAACAAAGCAATATGCGCCATGTTGTTATCTAGCTACTCTCTAAAAAAAAAATAGTGAATTTTCACTCTATTTTCACTCCCCAGGGAGTGACGTCAGTGATCACTTGTTTAGGAGTGAATATTGAGTGAATATCGAGAGCTCTCTAAAAAGAAAAGAGTGATTATCACTCTATTTTCAGTCTATTTTCACTCACCCGGGGAGTGACCTCAGTGATCACTCGATTTTTTTTTTAGAGAGTACTGGAGCTGAGTTGACTAAACTCTGTGAGATCGATGGTATAGATGGCTTTGGAAAGCCATGCGAGAATAACGCCATCTCTCGTTATATAGGTTATAGTTTGTCTCTTTGCTGAAGCAGTCATGGATTATGATACCCATGATTTCTTTCTCCTCTCTCTCCCTCTCTCTCTCTCATGCAATTTCAATGAGAAGAATGATTTCCAACCAGTCGATATTGTGTTCTTTGAATATATTATGACAATGAGTGTAGCACTGAAGAAACCCAGACCCCAAAAATAATCAATACAACTTAGTGGGTCTGCATGCGACGTGGCTGTCCAGGTATACTTTCCGCCCCACTCTTCCCGGACTGGAGAGCCATACGGCACCTTCCTGCAGATCGGGGGGGGGGGGGGAGAATTTCGCCCCTTTCGCCCCCAAACGCCACTGAATGTTTGCTGAAATAAGATAAAATAATTTATAATATATAAATAATTTTCAATATACGAATATACGTAAAGCAAAACTTTGGAGAAGTTCAAACCAATCCAAAGTGGTTAATAAATCAATAAATTCATATCATTTATTTCACATTTGCATAAAAAACCAGACATAAATACATAGGTTGAGTATACAGGCATAAAATACAAAGAATACAAATTAATGTGCGGGATTTGCAAAGGCCATAGGCCTATCAAAGGCTAATCCCAAACAAAAAAGACATAAGATAATACAAAAAAAAAAAAAAAAAAAAAAAAACCGGCATCATAAAACAAATTACGAGTCAATGAGAAACCTTTTATATCTATGTTTAAAAGATTTAAGGGAAGGGCAAGATTTAAGTGCCCTCGGTAAGCTATTCCAAAGGGTGGGTCCAGCGTATTGGATTGTGGTTCGGGAGAACTTCTATCTAAAATTTGGTAAATGAAAGTCTTCGGACTGTCTAGTATGGTATTTATTTAGAAATTTATTTTTTACAAATAAATCATAAAATGGTGGAAGTGAATTTCGAACAAATGAATACATAAAATTTGCAGTTTGATATTTGTGTCATCTGCAAAAAGTATAGGGTGTAAGATATTACTAACATGTTGTAAATCATTTATAAAAATCAAAAACAATAAAGGGCCTAACACGGAGCATTGTGGCACTCCGATATTAACACATTTCATCTTGGAGGAAACATTATCAATACAAACATACTGTGCTCTGTCACAAAGGTAGCTCTTAAACCAATCTAGGGCTACTCCTCTTACATCGTAATATTGTATATTTAAATCAAAATAGAATGACTAATACAATCAAAAGCCTTGGAGAAATCTAAAAAAAGACCTATAATGAATTGTTTGTTTTCAAATGCTTTTGCAATAGTGGTGGTAAATTCAAGTAATGCCATGTAAGAGGAGTAGCCCTGTCTAAACCCAAACTGTTTAGAATATAGAATATTATTATTGCACCAAAAAAGGCATAAGGCGGTTATAAACTAACCGTTCAAATATCTTAGAAAATGTCGATAAAATTGATACTGGTCTATAATTTGAAACTGACTGTTTGCTTCGTTTCTTGTAAATGGGAATAATTTTCGCTATTTTAAGGCCACTAAGAAAAATTCCTGTACTTATTGAAAGATTAAAAATAAAACACAATGGTTTACATATATATTTTTTCCAAACCGTCGTACTTAATCATATCCAACGCTTTTGTTTGTATTGAGTTTCAATACAATATCGATAATTTCATATATTTGTACAGGTTTTAAAAACAAGGAAGTCAGATAAAATCCTTGTAAAAAATCACTGCAAGTAGTGTCTGGTAAGTCATTAGCAATATCAGAACCAACAGAGGAAAAGAAGTTATTAAGGAATTGACAATAGTCTGCTTATCGGAAATCATTAGACCATTGCTTTCAATATAAGTTCACATTGCACTTTACCCCGAGTTCTATTAAACAATTCATTAATGACTTTCCACGTGGATTTAATATCTTTTTTCACTTCATTGAATTCTTATACGTATTTCATTTGTAACTTTGCTTCTGAAATTTATATGAACATTCCTTCTGTAGGGTGATGGATTCTTAAGATATTTACGATAAATCATTTTACTTCGTCATTGAAATCATATTTGAAATATAAAGAAAATATAAAATACTTCGACAATAAAGAAGTTAAGAGAGTAATAGACATGTTATAATAATCATGTTGATCTTGTATATAATTCATGTATTTCGTTTTATTTGCATTGTAAGTACATGCATATGTACATGTGTAATGTTAAATGGAAAAATAAATTCCCTCTGAAAGGGTAAAGAGAGAGAAAAAAAAATCAGGCATTATTCAACCGACTTTTGAGCTATGAAACAGCCACCAAAAGTACATCAAGAAGATCAACCATGCAAGAGGAGGGTGACATTATCTTAAAAGTGGACATTTCGGCTTACATAGGCCTACACCCCCGCCCTCCCCCCAAAAAAAAAACAACAACAACAACAACAACAAAAAAACAACAACAACAAACAAACAAACAAACACAAACACAAACAAAACAAAACAAAAACTACAAAAAACAAGAGGCGCTTAACTACCACACTGATAAAATGTTGGAAACAACGAACTAAACTGAAGATAGGTATATTATATGCCATCAGTCATTACTACGAATTTGAAATTTGATACATAAGGCTACATACGCCCTGTACTCATCAAGAGACTGAGGAATTTTAGGGAGTGGTAAAAAAAGAGAGAATCAAAGTAAGATTGGAATGAAGGAGATGAAGACAATGATAGCCTAAAGTTAAACAACTTGAAGAGAGAGAGAGAGAGAGAGGAGGAGGAGAAAGGGAAATAAAGAAAGAGAGAGAGAGGATCGGAAGATGCATGCCCATGAAAGAGACCGAGGAGAAAAGAGATGCCTGGTCAGATGGAGGAATATAGAGGGGAGTGTTGGAGGGAAAGAGAGAGACTGCGGTAATATTGAGTATTTATGGGGACTTTCCCTGTGAGATGAGTGAAAAATGAGGAGCCTATCGGGGAGGTCAACCTAAACTAAAGCTAACCGTCATAGCACATTCGATTTATCAGTAAATATATATTGCACACATTCGAATGAAGAAAAAAAGTAAACAAAAAAACAAACTGTGACAAAGCTAAAGGTGCGCGTGACGAGAGAAGACAAGGTCGCTCGCTCCGTTATCGATTGCGTTGCGTGCAAAATACATGTACTACATATACAGAACAGAGCTTGCATAAAATGACGTTTAGTCTCACTTTATGTGACTCTCTTCATAAGTTACAGCCTGTAAGTCTTTTTATGTATTCTGAAACGCGAGTAAGAACCGAGAAGTGACAGATCTGGTTTGAATCCTCTCTGTGGTAGTCAAACTTCAAAAAGTTTTCTAATGCCACCAGTGCGGTACCAATGGACGAGGAGCGATGGACACGATGATGTGGTACGGTACTGTGGTGGTGTAGTGCTGGCGTCCGCTGAACGAAAAAAGTGAGGCTCTAACTCGTAAAAAGGCGACGTGGACTGGGAAGGAGCCTTAGTGGAAAGATCTGCATACGAGGGAGGGTTATTTTTCTGAAGTTGAACTTGAAGCTTCAAGTAATTCTTGACTCCTCATCTCAAGTGATACTTTTTTACTTTGTGCTGACAAAGAAGAGTAGGAAACCAATTATGACGTCCACTGAGATTTTAGACAACAACAACACGGGTGAAATGACCGTCCTGAAGGTGTACGAGCTCGCCGCAGATGCCGGGAGGGAATGTCAGCAGCTGATCGAACAATTCGGTCAAGAGAGTGCGAGTAACGTAACTCTCAAAATTATTTCAATCTTGGAACATTTAGAACTACTGGTAAACGAGAAGACTGAGTTGGAAAAACAAGTGAGCCGGTTGAATGAAAACCTTGTCGTCTGCCAGAGTGAACTGTCAAGAAAGACGGAGGAAAATATTCATTTGCAAACTGTGAGTATTCATGATAGGAAGTGGAAAAGTGTCAGTATATTATCTATTCTGCTGCATTGTTGACTTGTTCATTTTTTGGTACTGATCAGTGGCGCAAATCCGTTTTGAAATTCGGGGGGGGGGGGGGGGGGGGACACCACATGATTGAACTGTTTGAAATGTCTGAAATGTTCTGACAACCAAAAAAAAAAAAAAAAAAAAAGGTTATCACATTTTTTGGGTCTAGTTTTCCTCCAAAATTCTCTGACAAGCAAAAAGAAAAAAAAAGGTTATCACATTTTGGGGGGTCTACTTTTCCACCAAAATTTCCACTCGACAAGCACAAGGTACGATAATACGCCAGCGGCGGTCTGTACCAGACTGGAAGAAGAAGAAGAAGAATTCTCTGACAGGCAAAGAAAAAAAAAGTTCTTCAAAAAGGTGGGGGACATTGGCCTATCTTCAAAAAGGTGGGGGAGGGGGGACATGTCCCCCTGTCCCCCCTTCCCCCTTCCCCCTGGATTTGCGCCCATGGTACTGATTGAGATTTTAAGATTATGAATAATTGTGTTGGAATTTCTTTTAATTTGGAAAATGTCACCTTGATGTAAGTGATTACTTGTCGTATTTATACACATGTATTTCTTCTTAAAGACTAAGATTCTTTTATTAAAAATGTAACTTGTATGAGTGCAGTGTTTAATTTAGATTTTTTTTAAAGCATTAATTACATACTTTCTTTTCAGACTTTGCCACTTTGAGTATCATTAGAGAGTACATTCAGGCTTGACACCAAAGATTCCAATATCATATACTACCCTATTCATGGTATAAACTCACCCCAAATTTTAAGCAGATAGATAAAGGCCAAGCAGGACCACCTTGTTTTCCTCAAACAGGAAAATAAAAGTATAAATGTCCTAGTCAAATAGTTTTAAGATTTTAATTCACTGGAAATGTGAAGGTCACAGGTTCAAGCACCTGTATGGTACTGATGTCATTTTGGGGAAACATCAATCTACATTTGCCTCTCTCTATCCAGGTGTAGTAATTGAATACCTGGCAGGAAAAAAAATCTTTGAACACTGAGCTCTGAAATTGGGAGCCCCGCTAAAGCAAGGGTACTATTTGATCACCTTACATGTACATGGTGGATATGAGAAGCCAATATAATCATTAGTGTAGTGTGCAGCTGGTTTAGTTAATAGTTTTCAGCATCTTACATGATGGATATTAGAAGTGTAGTGTGGAGCTGGTTTTAGTTAATAGTTTTCAGCATCTTGCTCTTTGTCTCAGGATTTACATAAAATGGAAGATCAGCATCTTGAGGATCTGGAGGAGTGGAAGGAATTCCTGAGTAAGGCCAGGAGAGAGAATAAGGAACTCAAGAGACAGGTCAATGAGAAAGAGGGCCAGGTCAACCAAGAAAAAGGTAACTATGGGGATTCTTCATCACATCATCATCATCATCATCACTTTCTCATTGGTTCTTTGCTCATTGCTCATACTAATATCTATTATATATCTAAGATGTCTGTAGTATGCATTGGATCCACCCTGCTCTCTCTCTCTCTCTCTCTCTCTCTCTCTCTCTCTCTCATCTCTCTCTCTTTCTCTCTTTCTCTCTCTCTCTCTCTCTCTCTCTCTCTCTCTCTCTCTCTCTCTCTCTCTCATTGAATCATATTCCTCAGTGACTGTATGATAGTTTTTCTCTTTCAATTGATCAAGAGAGAGAGATGACAAAAGGTGACAGAAGGAGAAAAACATGCAGAGAGACAGATGAAGAGAGAAAGATGATGGAAAGTTCATGGAGAGAGAGAGAGAGAGAGAGAAGGGGTATGAGAGAGGGTGGAGAATGGAGAAAAGAGCTGGGTAGAATATCATAAGAAATATGGAGGAAGGATATCAATAGTATGTTACATATTACTTTCATTTTGGTGATGAACATTGGCTTTAATGAATCATAATAATTAGTTATAAAATTTGTTGATTGCTAGCTTTGTAGCATAGAAATCAAAAGTGTCACTAGGCCTGTTTGTAGAAAACCAAAGGGTTTTATGTTTTTGAATATCACGTAATATTTTGGGTTTTTTTTTTCTTTACTGTTACCAAGTAGGCTTGCTTCTAGTTATCCATGTATGTATGAGGAAATAGGTAGATGGCTAAATTGAAAAATCCTTGGCATTTTTAATATGAAATCATGCCAAAATATATAACTTTGCCAAGAATCTTATCATGTGCATTACCAGTATGCCAATACAAAATGGAGTATATATCAGACTCAGAGAGAGAAAAATAAAAGAGAACTGGGAAGGTTCATTGAATGAGATGAAAGGTACTAATATTCAGCATGGTCATAAAAGTAGTTGAATTGGAATTGTTCATAAATTTGTTTTAGAATGTAGGAAGAATCATCTCTGAAAGTTCAAGGATAATTATCAAAGATATTTAAAAGGGGAGAAATGGATCAGTATATTTCTAGAAGAATTCTATTCTATACCATTGTCATTACCTATCTTACCTTCCAAGTTCGCATGTTTGGGTTTTTTTTTACTGGTTTTTCAAGATTTATTTTCATTTTTAGTTATTTTTAGTTACAGGTTTTCAAGTTTTTAGTTTCAAGTTATACAGTCTCTATAAAGATACCATAAACATAAAGTCAACATGATTGAAGTGTACAGATGCTTAGGAACATGATCAAATAGTTCTGTGATAACTCTTTTAAATAAGTATGAGAAGCCTGATACCATTGTCATGGAGTATGTAATAATTATATATAGACTTTCATTAATGCAATTACTTAATAAATTTGATTAAATGCTTTTGGCAAAAACACTTCTAAATAATTCATTTCAGGTATATCAACGTCAAAACAAAAGCAACATCTGATATTTATTCTCTGACGAAATAGCAAAGTACTGAAGCAAAAACAAAGCTGACTAGCCCTATATCGAAAGCAAAGTATTAGGAAATGTGACTACATATATCATTATTGATCTCATGCATTTTATATTATATAGTCCTAATCAAAATCATTCTTTTCACTATGAAATTTGTCTTACCGTCTCCAAACTTTAAGATAATAATATCTTGCATTTATGCTTGTAAGTAGTCATGCTGCTTTTCATAGATGAGGGGATTCACCTAATATAGTAATAAGGCTAAATTCATTTTTAGTGATACAACAATCATTTCCTTAGCTTCGATGCCCATCCATCTGTTTCCTCCTTTATGTTTTAAAATAAAAAACACATAATGGCACAGAGAATGAGCGTATGATTATTAAAGCGATGATTTTCATTGTTTTTTTATTGGTATTCTTCAAACTTTGTTTTTTAGTCATGGAGCAAGAAACACTGAAGGTGTTGCTAAAATTGAAAGAGACAGTGGACAATCAGAGAGATACCATCAGAGCACAGGACAATGATCTAAGATCTAAGAACCAGGATGTAGAGGCAGTAAGTGTTTTACCGGTTTTTATTTGATTGCAGGAAAGAGTTACTCTCAGTATTTCTGTAGACAATTGTTTTTATTCTGATATTGTTCTTAGCTTTGTGAAGATGAATTTGATGGCAGAGGAAAAACTGTTTGTGTTAGCGAAATAGGGGTGGAAAGCAATGAAAAGAAGATCATTAGCAGATGTTAAGAAAGAGAGAGGGGGGAGGCAAGGGAAGGGGAAGAGCAATACAGGGGATAGAGATATGGAGAAAACCTATAATAATAGGAAAGAGAGAGGGAGGGAGGGGAGGGGGGAGGGGGGATAGAGAGGGGGTGACTGATCATTTTAAGCATGGTTTAAGTGTTTTTGAAAAGTTGTGTCTAGCGTAGATAGTAGTTAGCTGGCTGTAGACCAAGCAAATTCTGTACAAAACAGTTCCTGTTGTCAATTAAATAGCCTTGACACAAACAGTGGATTTATCTTTTCTTCCTCTTGAAAAGTGTTCGTGTAATGAAAGTCACTCATCGGCATGTGTTTAGAAAATGATAAGAAAAAAAGCCTATATAGCATGAGATTATAAACATTTTATTTTATTTTTGAGCATCTTCATCTCTGGCTGAATGTTGCTTGATTTTTTGTTCGTTTGTGGGGAGGAAGAAGTTTTATCACAGATGGAATTTGTAATCTCTTACCCATTCATACCCATTTTGGTAATACTGGGTAAACATGCCGAATAAAACTTAGTAAAATTACATGTAACTTGCAGAACACATTTTAGGGAGATAATATTTTACTGGAACTTGATCTGTTATTTCTTGGGTTGCTGTGCAGCGAGGAACACTATTTTATTATCATAATTGTTGATGCCTTCAATCAGTTAATCATCGTTAAAAAGTACTGAACCCGTACATGATTTTGAATGCTAGTTCTCAGCAATATAAATACATATCTTACCACATTGATTGTTCACGATTCCAGCGGTATTTATAGAGTCCAAACTCCAAGTACTCTCAATGGATGTATCATTCTTTAAATACATCCCACAGATAAACCTAGAATGAGATTCCATCATGTGGACTAGCTATTAACGCCCCGCTGAGTGCTATACCGCATGGTGCACTCCATGTTTTGATTAATGCCTTTATTGATTTTGGCATCATACCCCCTCTCCTGCACTGTTATATTCACATGTCATAATGTCAAAGGTCAAGTGTTGTGTTGTATGTGAACATATGTGGATTAGCAGGAACAGAAGAGACTGTACCTATGCAATAAGTGCTGTAATCAGACTAAAGAGTTACAAGGCTGAAGCCTCGTAACTTCCAAGTTGATTGATTTTGTGTAAACTACCACACATAGATATGGCTGATGACAGTTGAATTAGGAAGTAATTTGTGGTAATGTGGAATGATGGTAATTGAAGTGAATACATTAATTGGTGGGATTTCCTCTTGATGATTTGGGGATTCAGAAGAAATACTTCTTAATATGATCATTTATACCATTTTGTCATGTCTGTGAGACTGTGACACACTCTCTATCTGCCTTTTCCCCATTGTATATAACTATCACTCTCCTCACTCCAAATGTTGCTGTACAATGTATATGTTTCAATTTAAAGGGAAATCCAACCTTAATGGTAAGTTGCTCTGAAAGAAGGAGGAAAAATCAGAGAAGCAGATTGGTGAAAGTTTGAATGAAAATTGGACAAGCAGTAAGAAAGTTATGAATTTTTGAAAGTTGTAATCACTATACATATGGAAATTTCAAATTAGCCAAATAGGTAATGTCACTGAAGTATTTGCGGACAACTTCCCCATTCGCTCCAACACACAAAATGACTAAAATGTCATTTTTTCAAAATGTATTACTCAGTAGGATCTTTTTCTTTCATGAGGACCTGTAACTATACATGCTATCTCCACTATATTTTGAGTATTGCCCCAACTTAGGGTAAAGGCACTTCGGAGAATACAGCAAATATATGATACTTTTATGTACAACAAACGGGAGAGTTGTCCACAGGTATGTCACAATCGACTCACCAAATTGCCAATTTGATATTTGCATAGATGTAGTGATCTCATTTTTCAATCCTCGATAACTTTCTTATTCCTTGTCCGATTTCTTTCAAACTTTTACCATCCTGTTTTTCTTATATTTCTGCTTTCAGACAAATCATCTTATTACAAAGGTTGAATTGTCCTTTAATTTACTGCCTATCTCTATGCACGCTCTCTCTTTCTCATGCATTCTCTCTCTCTCTCTCTCTCTCTCTCTCTCTGTGACCTCTTCTGCACTCTCTTTCTCCCTTTCCTATTCTGTTAAGTTTGTCCGGATATTCATAGCTCACCTTTTCTTCTTATTGGTTTTTCTTCTTTTATTTCTTATTCCATTCTCTCTCCCCCCCCCCCCCCCTTCTCATAAAGCATGTGGTCCAGTATTTTTGTAAAGTGTAAACTTCTCTCCTTTTTGTTCCAATGGCAAAAAGTGAAATGCTTTAGATATATGATTATTGTACTTGTTGTTATTGCTTGTACAACCAGAAATTTTCAAATGCATATAATTTTCACGATTTTCACTAGTTGTCCCAGATTATAGCGAAAGTTTCATACCAGAAAGCATTGAATCATAATTGACATAACACTAAATTGTTGTAAATCGCGAAAGTTTCTTGCTGTTAAAATGGCTGTCGTTTACAATTCACGAAAGTTTCATGTTGCGAACTTTTCTGGTTTTACAACTTATGTCCAGTCTCATATAATGATGAGATGAAGAGATAACTGAATGGATGATTGATTGCGGTATTACAGGCAATAGAAAGTTAATTGTAGTTAGGCTTAGTTAGAACAATCGCAGGATACAGTGTAATATTTTTATATGTAGTTAAACAAAATGAAAGTGATAGAGCAATGACATGTTTCAATACACTTTTATCCCTAATAGCTATGTGTACATTGATTGCATCAGCACAGAAAAAAAAAAAGAAGGAAGCCAAGGATAATTGTGACGTATACTGCCTAAAGTGCCTATACATGACACGAACATTCTTGTATTATACTTCTTCTTGTTTTTCTCGTTTCTATAATCATAAATGAGTGCTTCGGAACAATGGCCTAATGATGTGCATTCAGGTATGTAGGTGCTGTATTATTTACCAAGGGAGGATTAAGATTGAAACACATTGTGACCACATGTGTACAATCCTTGAGCTAATTAATCTTCAAATAGGCCTATGCCAAGCCACCTGAATTCTGCATTAGTTTCCCATGGAGATAAATCCTTGTTGACATGAAGTATTAGAGCCTATATTATTGGATGTATGCAAGTATGACAGGAATAATATTTGCTCAGTTATGACATTTCCAAAATATAACCATTGTAATTATTGTATCTAATCACCTCAATTACGTAGCAAGTTTTTCAAGAAATCTACACAGTATGATTAATTTTTGTAGTATGCACAGTTCATTCAAGTTAGTTTCTTCTGTAATGTTTATTGAAATAATGGCTTTTAAAATTGTGGCTAGATTAATTGAAATTGTTATCATTTGATCAGCTTCTATAGTTGTTTTTTTTAATGGTGTTGTTTATTTCTTGGGGGGGGGGGGGGTGGTTTGAACAGATTGAAGTGTCAAATCCTGACAATAATACCTTTTCTGTCCAATTTCCAGTTAGTATGTTGTTCAGGTAATGACTGTGGTTGATTGAAATGAAAGAAGAAACATCAGCATTTATACAAGGAAACTGTAGGAAGCTATTTAGAGTAGATTACATCAGTTAGGAAATGAATTGCTGAAAAGCTCAGCTAAGTGCAGGAAGAAGAGCTATTGTTTTGAGGAGAGTGATAAGTGATGATGCCAACACAGAATATCTGTGTATCACTTCCATTCTGCAAAGAACATGATTTTTATTGTGCAGACCTAAAATGTGTTATTGTTAAAACTTACTCCCTCTCATAGGAGAAAGTACCAATTATGAGTTTCTTAGAATTTAGGTATTGTAAAGAACATGGTAATGAAAGTTTATGGACAGATACACATAAATTTGTCTGAAAAATCTCCAGTAAGCGACTAAAAAGAAGGGAGAGAAAAGAAAAGTTTTTAATTTTACCAATGGGTAAATTCAGTAGGGGTCAAGAATATCCAACAAAGCAAGAAATAGGTTATTAAATTTCAACTGGAAGGTGGATGGGGCACATGTGTGTAAATA